>JALXJV020000025.1:19985450-20014803 GCA_024633595.2 Lepomis macrochirus | reverse complement strand
GCACAAATAAAGTTAAGTAAAATATTTTTAAAGTTTTTATTCCTCTACAAAATAAATCTCTTCGTAAAATAAAATAAATAATTTGTTTTTCCAATGAATTAAACAAACACTGATTGAACGTTTGTTATATTGTTATTGAGGAAAATTAGATCGCAATAATTATCAATATTGTTTTATTGCCCAGCCCCCCCTGAAAACTGTGTGAACCCGCGAAAGGAAGTGACAGCTTGTCCAGAAAACTGAGGATCATTGTCCAACATCAGGACTTTCATGGGACTGATGATGTCAGTGTTCCTGCTAGTGAGAGAAGTCTGCAGTCTCCACATACCTGGAAAAAGCGGTAAATAATAAGCAGGAATGTTTACGTCCTTCTTGGACAAACAGGTCCACCCCTAGCGTTGCTTTGGTCTGTCAGGGCATCCTGATGGCATCCAACGGCTCCTTGTGGTTTTGTCTCTCTTGTACTGCGTGTTCTGCATTTAAAACCATTTCGTTTCACTTCATCAGGCGCAACTCAAACTGACTGGCGAGGGCGGTCCTTGCTCTTCACCACACATGAGTGTCCCTTCATGTAGTTTGGCTCCACATTCAGCTCAGGTTCTTGTTTTGACTTGTCAGTAACTTGTCAGTAGCTCAGCTTATGCATACGGGCAGTGACAAAATGTACCCACGCTCTCATTTGCTTCTTGTTTGCACATATCAAATCGTGCACTACGGCTCTTTTCACAACAAGGAATGAATAAAAGCCGTCTCTCACGTTGGGGTAACTTGTGCTGGTTTGCGCCAGCTGAGCTTCAGGCCTCTCAGAACGCCGGCTGCATATTCAACCTGGTTCTCCTTGGAGCTTGCTGTTAGGTTAGCAGAGCCCTCTTGAATCCTCCTTGTTGCTTGGAAAAATCAAAGGGCTCCAGTGGGCGGACTCTAAACGTGGGCCTCGGGTGTCTTTGCCAATCTGCTGCCTCCTTCCTAGTTCTAGTTCTTGAATGACTTCAAGATGTCTTACACACAAAGTGTTGAGTTTCTCCACAGGTTTCACGAAAAGCAGTGTTTGTGGTTTAAATGTTAACAGGAAGGTAAAATGGAAACATCTGTATGTGTTTCATTTTTTCTCCACAGAGCGTCCAGCTGCCGTTGGTGAGTGAAGAAGAGGTTCCCACTGAGCAACAGGACAGGAGCCCCAGTCTGGACCAGGAGGACCCACCAGAGCCCCACACATTAAAGAGGAGTGGAGCCCCAGGCTGGACCAGGAGGACCCACCAGAGCCCTACAAATCCCTAAAGAGGGAGTGGCGTCCCAGTCTGGACCAGGAGGGACCCACCAGAGCTCCCACACATAAAAGAGGAGTGGAGTCCAAGTCTGGACCAGGAGGACCCACCCATCAAAGAGGAGCAGGAGGAAGTCTGGACCAGTCAGGAGGGAGAGCAGCTTCAAGGGCTGGAGGAGGCTGATATCACCAAGTTCACATTCACTCCTGTCCCTGTGAAGAGTGAAGATGATGATGAAGAGAAACCTCAGTCCTCACAGCTTCATCAAGGACTAACAGAAGCTGATGGAGGGATCTACGGAGGGACCAGAACCAGCCAGGAACTCAGATCCAGATAGACATTTAAAACCAGATACTGACAAGATTTCTTCTGGGACTGATGACAGTTGTGACTGGGAGGGAAACCAGGGAACCTCAGTCAGGTTTAAACCCCTCTGCAAAACAATGAAGGACCTGTGAGTGATGTGGAGCGTAATACTGGAAAAACATCAAGTAGCTCTTCTGAATGTGCTGCAAGCCTTGACCACGAGGGACAGCTGCAGGAAGACAACGGAAACCGACCAGAGAAACCATTTAGTTGCTCAGTTTGTAAAAAAACTTTTCAATGTAGAAAAAATGTTGGGAGGCACATGAAAATCCACACAGGGGAGAAACCTTTCTGTTGCACTGTCTGTCATAAAGAATTTGGCCAAAAGGAACATCTGAGACAACACATGACAATCCACACAGGAGAGAAACCCTTCAGTTGTTCTGTTTGTGGTAAACAATTTGCATTTAAGACACATCTGAGACGACACTCAATTGTCCACACGGGGGAGAAACCCTTCAGTTGTTCTGTCTGCAGTAAAGGATTTGCACGAAGCTCAGCTTTGACCTCACATTTAAGAGTTCATACAGGAGAAAAACCTTTCACATGCTCAGTTTGTAAAGTAGGTTTCGGTCTGAAGAGCAATTTGATCACACACATGAGAATGCATACTGGGAAGAAACCGTTTAGCTGTTCAGTTTGTGGTAAAGGATTCGCACAACATGGAAATTTGAGGCGACACTTGACTGTCCACACTGGGGAGAAACCGTTTAGTTGTTCAGTTTGTGGTAAAGAATTTGGAGGAAGGGAAAATCTGAGACAGCACTTGACTGTCCACACCGGAGAGAAACCATTTAGTTGTTCAGTCTGCGGTAAAAGATTTGGAGATGGGAGAACTCTGAGGCGACACTTGACTGTCCACACGGGGTCGAAGCCATTTATTTGTTCCGTTTGTGGTCAAAGATTCACACAACATGGAAATCTGAGACGACACTTGAATGTCCACACAGGAGAGAAATCATATATTTGCTCAGTTTGTGGTAAAGCATTTGCACGAAAGGGACATCTGACAGAGCACTTGACTGTCCACACAGGGGAGAAACCGTTTAGTTGTTCAGTTTGTGGTAAAGAATTTGGAGGACGGCTGAATCTGAGACGACACTTGACTGTCCACATGGATGAAAAAACCGTTCAGTTGTACAGTTTGGCGGTAAAAGATTTGGAGAAGGCAGAACTCTGAGACGACATTTGACTCTCCACACAACGGAGAAACAATTTAATTGTTCAGTTTGTGGTCAAACATTTGCACATCACGGAAATCTGAGACGACACTTGACTGTCCACATAGGGGAGAAACGATTTAACTGCAGTGTTTGTGATAAAAGCTTCACTCGGCTTCATATTTTCAAAAAGCACAAGTGTGCTGGTGAGAGCGGAGGAAGGAAATGAAGCTGCAGAGACGCTCGTCGAGCTGATTCCTTCCAGCAGGACTGAAGAACTGAGGACAAGACCTGGCTCAGCTCTGATCAGTTCACTGTGATACTGACTCCAATTAAGTCATGCTTCATCTTTTCAGCTAAGATGAAGCCACGTGACCTTTAACCTGTAATGTTGATGTAAACTCAGTGCTGATGGTAAATGTTGTCTTTCATTGTTTAATTGACTTCAAAAGGGGGCTTAATGTTCAAACAATTCCACTTGACTGTCCCTCAATAGCTGTTATTTTGTGTCCAAAGATACTCACTCCAGGTTGTTTTTCCCCATCTGTCTTTTTTTATCTCAGGATTGAAGTCCAGTAAATCTCTGTCCAGGAGAGGAGTAAATTATATGCAGAACTTAGTAACGCTACACACGAAGCTAATGTCTGTCCCGGTCAGTCTAGCAGACTGAGGAATTTATTGCTTCAGTCAGCTGCATCTACCTTCAACACTGACTGGACATTCACATTAAAGGTGCTGAAGTTTCCCTTTAAAGCAGAGGTTATGATTTTTTTCCAACTTAGTTGCCATATGTGTGTCATACTGGGTATCTTCGCCCCTCTGCCCCGACTCAGCAAGGAGCAAGTCATGTAGACTAGATACTGTGAATCTGAATGATCCCCACTTGATTTGTCTGAGACTGCTGAAGCCTCAGGTTAACTTCCCCTGAACTCCACAGTTCAGTTTTTCCAGCCTCGGCAGGATTTTAGCTCCAGAAAATGTTTCCTTTAATGATCAGCTACTGAGTCAGCTGTACTGTACATAAAACATCTCGTGAACTGAACAGGGCCTGTATTTATCAAGCTTCTCAAAGTGCAAATTTTGTCTTACGTGTTGAGAATTTATAAAATTTACTCCTACTTTTAAACTTATGAATAAAAGCAAGTTATCAAGTGTCTTAAAGCTGAGAATGATTCTGACTCTCACAGTTATTTAAGAAGCTCCAGAGGTCTCAGGTGGTCAGAAGTTGCAAGTAGGGCCTTGTGATGGCGCTGTGGAGACAAACACACTCAAATATTTTAGCAGAGAAATAATGTTTCTGGAATTATTTGACTGACACAGTTAATTATAGTATCGCTTGGACAGAGCAGGCGTCATTTTTGTCAGTTTGTGAGGGACGCCATCTCATCACTGCTTTTACTCTGTAATCTATTTCCAGTTAAACTGAAGGTGGTGACTGCTCGTTCCTTTGCCACAGGACAAACGCAGAAATGCTGATGATTTTGGCGTCATAACCGCCAACAAGTCGAGTAGTCGTGGAAACAATTACGGCTCTTAACCCCACAGCTCCACTCATTGTCATGCGTTTCATCAAATAGCCGGTTTCACAGAGGCAGTAGGTGAAGTGATGACGTTCATATAAAGAAACTATTTTATCTTTCATTTCCAGTGTTTATATCATAATGTATTCTCTTGAAAATTCTTTGTCAAATGTGTGTTGAATATAAACTCCTCTGAGGAGTTTCACCATTCAATGTGAATTTACTGAGAATAGTCTTAAAGAAGGAAATCTCTTCAGTGATTGGTCCTTGGCTTCATCGTCATCCAAAGTCGTGTTTGCGGCGCAGCAAAGTGTGTAAATCAGCTCTCAGACTGACACTTAAGATTTAGTCCTTCACTTCACCTAAATCAGGACTACAATGCTTGATAACTAACATTTAAGCTTTGAGCCAAGATTTGTTTTTTCTCTTAACTCAGTTCTCAGCAGTGTTTTTACGAGTGATTCATAAATACAGGCCCTGGTTTCTCTGCAGAACATCTCCTTCCCAGTAGCTCATTAAAGTCTGTAAAGGTTTCATTCCATCAAATCTTCCAGTGAAAAAATTATGTTTTGACTTGTTTTAGTTTTTTTCTAAAATCAAGTGTTTTTTGATTTTCTTTTGATTTATGATGTGAATCCACTTTATTAAAAGTTACCATTAAAATGTGTAATGCTTTAATAAGTGTGTTTATTTATCATTTGGAAAGCCAAGTAGTTATGAATAAGTAATTTATAGATCATCTGCAGCATTAATCGTAAATGATCCAACTGTAAAACATCATTATGAAGAAGGTAAAATACTTGAAAATGCTCTTCAACCTAAAACAAGCAGTTTCTGGCTGTTTCATGTGTTTTTAATGGTGAGAAAAAAATATTGCAGTCCTCCAAGATGATCAACGCTCATAACCTCATGTAATGGCGTCTATTTGTGTCGTCACTCAACCTCATTTTCAGGTCAACACTCCCCCGGCCGCACAGACAAACCCTACTGCAGCTAATAAACGTACAGCCCCTATGTGTCTTTGTGGAGAGCTTTAATCATCAGAAAAGATTATGTTTAATCTTCAGTACGCCGCTGAAGAGGATCTCGTAACGCTTGTACAAACTAGAACTTAATTGTTGTCTCGGGCTGTTTGTTTACTGGTAGGTGTTTAAGGTTTTGTATAGTTCTGTAAACCACAAAAAGACTGAATTCAAGGCAACTTTTATTTATTATATATTATTAAACCTTTTATTTAACCAGGCAGGACACAAGGACGGCCTGGGCAGAGGGGAGTAGCCTCTGGAGGGGGGGTGGCTACAAGTTTAGACAGACTAAACATTCAGTGTTGGGAAGGAATAGACAGCAATAACATACAGAGGTAAAAGAATAAAAGGTACTGACAGTGACGGTAAGTTAGGCAAGAGAATAATAAAGTGTACACTGCCTGCTCGTCCTGCCTTTATCTCGCACAAAGTTTCCTCTCTCTGTCTGTCTTTGTCCATCCTGGACTTTAAGGTGAGGAGAGGGAGGATCTGGTGTTTTTACACTTTAATCACTTCACATCAAAGTATGTTACAGATTAAGTGAAATTCTGTATTCCTGAGTTTATAGAATTCAGATCTTCTCTGCTTTTCATGTGAAGTAACAAAGCTTTCTTTAACAATTCTGACAGGAAGGTTTAATAAATACATTTATAATGCACCAATTCATGATCATTTATACTTCGTACAAGACTCTTTACTACAAACACACATTTCAAATGTAGGCTCATATTTATTTAAATGTAAATGTAACGTACAGTAATAAAGTCCTCAGAATTGAACTAGATACGCTTGTACAGAAAGGTTTAGATGGAGATGAGCGCAGTGGACCAGATGACGTAATGTAGAGAGCAGGCTGAGGGTTTGAGTTCAGTAACAGCTCGAACAGGAGGAGAGACGTCTGTTTTAACTGTGCGTGTTACCGTTTACTGAGTGTAAGTTTTTTGAAGGGAAACTGATCGTGGAAAATACACAGAAAGCAGCTAGAACTTGTCGTTGCCCGTGACAGATTATTTTACAGTGGGACAACCAACTTCAACTTGTCAACTCACCAACTTGCTGCTATTAACCTGCAGAGTGCACACTGCCTGATCAGCAGAAAAGGACTAGATGACTGTGAACTGTGTACTGTGGATGAACTGGGCATGAGCTTTACCTAATGGGGAAGGAAAACATTTCTTAAGGCAGACAAACAACCCAAAATACCTTTATAACGAGAAAGCTGGGGAGTCCAAGGTAAATGGAGACACCATGTCTAGAGGGAGAGGGGTTTATTAGCATTAAACAGGGTAGAGAAGCTGAACTGTTTAACTGTAGAAACACTGCTGAGCGGCATGATGGTCGATGTTGATGTGTAGTTGTGGACTGAATGTGAGCAGACATAGACATTACAGACCCAACGTTAGACTGAGAAAGGCCACCAGACTTCAGTTTCCTTTGTGTTCCTGCGTTTTTTACTGCTGTCACTGTGTTTTACATTTGGTTCTGCAAAGTCAGGACTTAATAACAGACAGATAGTTGCAGTAACAATACAGGGTTTAGGAAGAAAATGATTTATTCAGCAGCTGATTCATAGTCTGACTGTTCAACCAACATAACCTGCTGTTGTCATAAGATGAAAGTATCTTTCTTTTATTATAAATGTATCAGACATTTATTTAGCAAGATAGAAGAGGTTGTTAAAGTTGACTTTATTCACCTGATATCAGAATCAGTTTTTTAGCCTAGTATGTGAACATATGTGTCTTACACAGGAGAAGCAGAACAAATTCAGGTGTTACAGCAGCACAAACACACAAAGTACAGATAAATAGAGAAACTTACAAAACAAATAATCAACTCTGTGCCTGAGGATCTGAGGCTTCAGTTACATCTTTCAAATCACTTCTCAAGTATTTTATTAATGCTACGAACACTCTGTATTGTACTTGACGTGATATTTGAATTTACTTAAATAAAGGATTTTCTATCGTTGTTAATTCGTAACAAAGAAATATGGGCCTGTAAATAAGAGTGGTCACTTTTATTTTGAAAATCAGCACAGCAGTGGAATCGGAAACAAGCGTACTTCCGGTGGCTAACATGCTAACTTTTCCGTTACCGTAAGATGCAGCCGGAGCGCAGCAGCAGAGCCTGTACGTGAGGATGAACGTGTTTAAGTGGACTTTGTGTAAACTTTCGGGATGTTTCCCTCAGACTCATCTCCTGTTAGCCGAGAATGCTAAAGGAAGTTAGCGTAGCTTGTTAGCAGGAAGTAGCCGGAGCCGGAGCTCGGCCTCACAGTCGGAGCAGCTTCGATAGAGACCAAACTGTATTTTCACGGAGCCAAAATGTCCAAATGTCCAGATAGAGCTGTCTGAATAGACTCTGCGCTGTTCCCTTTATCTGAACATGTTTAACATCTGAATTATCTCCCGCTGTCCTACGAAGCTAATGAAGTTAGCTTAGCTTGCTAGCTGGAAACAGTCTGGAGGAAAAGCTGCTGTGAATTAGTAAAAATGTCTAAAGTCGAGAACGAGGAGGAACTTTGTGGACAACGCAAACTACTGGACGCTGTTTTCAAGCCTGAAGCAGGTTTGTGCGCTTTACTGCTTCTTCTCACTGCAAACTGCCTTTACTGCAGTAAAAGTACTAACAGCACTCTGTGAAAATCCTCCACTGCGAGGAAAAGTCCTGCATTCAAACCTTCCTTCAGTCAAAGGATGTGAGTATCATCAGCAACATGTGCTGACAGTGTGACAGTAAAGTCCTCACAGAGCAGGAAAATGTTCCTGTCAGCTCTTTATAGTATTATTACTTTACATTTCGCAACACCAATAAATGAAAACTGTAATTTATTTATTTTGGCCTGAAGATAATCCTCTCAAAGTGTGAAAAGTAATGTAAGAGGTTGGTTGGACTTGGGCGACGGTTTAACGATTGTCACAATTACTATGCATGAATTAATAATGACCTTCAGTTGAGTAACTATATATGTTATAAAATGGCAAGTGTTGAGGTCTGGGGTTCAGGCTGGCAGAGATGGGCTGCGGTCCCAGTCTTTGGAGTCCCTGGCCTCCTGGCTGGGTGGTGGTCGTTTCTGGGGCAGAGAGAAAAGCGAGTTAGCTAAATACAACAATACTGTATCCATGTCAAAGTAACTCCAAAGCACATTCATACTCAAACCAGATGTCACATTAGGTGTCAGTTGAACTACAGACAAAACCCTGTCACTCACGTCAGCACTGGACAGCTCCTCCAAAACTTTACCAACTTCAGCACTGGACAGCTCCCCTGAAACTTTACCTGCTACAAGTCTAAAGCCTCTTTTGCACTGCACAGTACCAGCTCGACTTGCCGCGACTCTACTTGCCTTTTTGTGATAAGTTGTACCTGTACCTGCTACTAGGGATGCAAGGATTACTGTATTTCACTATTAACTGCGCCTTAAAACGTCACGGTTAATTAATCGTAAAGGCTCCGCTACACCGAGTGTTTCTGTTGCACAAGACGAAACTGTGGCAACTTGCTCAAAACAAAAAACAAAAAAAACAAAAAACAAAAACAAAGTAACACGAGCGGTGCAACAGCCGAAGTGTGGTACTCATCAGAGGTTACTGCACACTGGCTAAACTCTGGCAGAGGGACCAAACTGTGAAGCTTTGTTTCCACCAAAGAAACGGCTGAAGTCGGCGGTGTGGGAGCATTTTGGGTACACCAAGTCTGACCAGGGCGTTACTGAAGATTACGGATCAGATGTTCAAAAACTTGTCGTTAACAGATTCCTGCTAAAGGAGCGAATAATTACATTAAACTTGATGCAGCACCTGCGGGATCAGCACCCAGCTTTACACGCCCAAGTAAAGGTTGGCCTAATGCATTATATTAATTAACGTAGCAAGTCGGTAGGGAATCAAATATAAACGTGTCACTTACAGTCGATGCCGTAGTGCTGAGAGTCGAGCTTTCAGTGCAGTGTAAACAAACAAAGCAGGTGTAACTTTCAGACCCACCGCACCGACAGCCCCACTGCGCTCTGAGGCCTGTTATTTTCAATGGCTTGCACCTCGCCAGAGTAGTTTGTTGCTGCGTCAACCAATGTGCACCGCACCGCGAGCTCACGTGCACACCGCGGTTAAAGCAGTTGAACTTTAGTGCTGAGCAGCTTCCACGCACTCGCTTCTTTTCTGAAAGGGCCTTTATGGAAGAACGTAGTCATCATAAGACCTTCAGTCACTGCAGACTTTACATCCTGTTGTCTTCTCCTGTCTGTGCTGAGAAAATGTTGCCAGGTGTAAAACACTAACATACATCAGGAGCTTACAGACTTTCAGGACTATAGGCTACCAATTAATGGCATTTCAGTTAATTGGTAGCCTTATGTTTCACTAAAACATGTATGGATGAGAGCTGATGACAGTCACAGTGCAGTTTGTTCCCCCTCCTTTCTAACAATTTCCCCTGGAAGATAAAAGTTGATCTTCCTCCTACATTAATAATACCTACATGTTATAGATCTGTTAATGTAATTAAATATTAGAGGTGGGCATAGATTAATTTTTTTAATCTAGGTTAATCTCACTGTAATCTTGAAATTAATCTAGATTAAAATGGCTCATTTGAATTGTGCCGAAGGCATCAGAATATGTGTGCGAACGGGTTTCAAGCATCTTCTGTTTCCAAAATGCATCACAAACTGCTTGAGAAAGCTGTTCTACTATGATAATTGGTGATCAAAATAAATCATGTTCATTAAGATGGCTGTCGGGGAACCAACAGTTACTGAAAGCTGTAGTTTATACTGTTTATTAGCACTTCTGTTTACTTGTGACTCATTTAAATGTTCGTACACAAAGTGCTGTCCAACAGCTGTCTGTGGACGTGTTGCTACAGTTAGTGTGAGTAAATACCGCATAATGCGTTTTTTTAATCAACCGGCGTATCAATAACTAACCTGGCTAGTTGTAAACAAACAGCTGGCCGAGTGAGGTTGGAACTGGAACGCCGTCAACTCGGATGTGACGTCATCTGATGTCACATCCATCATGTCATATTACAGCTGCTGATTGAGTGACTGCCACAATTAAACTCAACACATGATCAATAAAATCTATGCGCAGCTAACGTTAATGATTTTAACTAACGCACGGTGCGGCATGGTAGCGCTTAGTTAGCGTCCTCTCTTAATTCTCCAAAGGACAGACAGGCGGCAGTAGGTGACGGTGAAAGCAGTTTGGATTGTTGTTAAATACTTTGCTTTGACCCAGCCTTCATGACCATAGGTGAGGGTAGGAACGAAAATTGACCGGTAGATTGAGAGCTTTGTCTTACGGCTCAGCTCTCTTTTCGTCACAACAGTGTGGTAGAACGAGTGCAATACTGTCCCTGCTGCTCCGATTCTCCGGTCAATCTCCTGCTCCAGTCTCCCCTCACTCGTGAACAAGACCCCGAGGTACTTGAACTCCTTCACTTGGGGTAATGACTCATTCCCTACCTGGAGTTGGCACTCCATCGGTTTCCTGCTGAGAACCATGGCCACAGATTTAGAGGTGCTAATCCTCATCCCAGCCGCTTCGCACTCTGCTGCAAACCGATCCAGTGAGAGCTGAAGGCTACGGACCGATGATGCCATCAGGACTACATCATCCGCAAAAGCAGTGACGAGAGCCCAAGCCCACCGAACCGCAGCCCCTCCGCCACGGCTACGCTCGATATCCTGTCCATGAATATCACAAACAGGATTGGTGACAAAGCACAGCCCTGGCGAAGGGCACTGTAGTGTAGGGCACTACCCTATCCCCACCTGGAAAGAGTCCGACTTACTGTCGAGTACTCGGACACAGCTCTCGCTTTGGATGTACAAGGATTGGATAGCCCTAAGAAGGGCCCCCCCTCACCCCATACTCCCGCAGCACCTACCACGAGTATCTCTCGAGGGACCCGGTCATATACCATCTCCAGATCTACAAAGCACATGTAGACCGGATGGGCATACTCCCAAGCCCACTCCAGGATCCTTGTGAGAGTAAAGAGCTGGTCAGTTGTCGGGACGAAAACCACATTGTTCCTCTTCGATCTGAGGTTCGACAATCGGCCGAACCCTCCGTTCCAGCACCCTGGCGTAGACTTTACCAGGGAGGCTGAGTGTGATACCCTGTAATTGGCACACACTCTCTGGTCCCCCTTTTTGAACAGGGGAACCACCACCCCGGTCCTCCACTCCTTGGGCACTGTACCCGACTTCCACGCGATGTTGAAGAGACGTGTCATCCATGACAGCCCCTCCACACCCAAAGCTTTTAGCATCTGCGGGCGGATCTCATCAATCCCCGGGGCTTTGCCACTGTGGAGTTGTTTGACTACCTCAGTGACTTCCTCCAGGGAAATTGACGAGAACCCCCCATCAGCCTCCAGCTCTGCCTCTACTAGAGAGGGCGTGTCAGTCGGACTTAGGAGTTCCTCAAAGTGTTCCCTCCACCGCCCAATTACCTCCCCAGTTGAGGTCAACAGGGTCCCATCCTTACTGTACACAGCTTGGACGGTTCCCCGCTTCCCCCTCCTGAGATGGCGGACAGTTCTCCAGAAACACTTTGATGCCGAGCGAAAGTCCTTCTCTATGTCTGATCCGAACTTCTCCCACACCTGCTGCTTTGCTTCTGCCACAGCAGAGGCTGCAGCCATATAGATTTTATTAATTACGTTTTTGATATTTATTTTGGCTTAATTAATTTTTATATTGATCAAGTAATACAACAATATGTAGAACCGTTAGGTGCAGCCCTATAAGCAGCAAAATGGATTCTTCACATTCTTCAAGCACTTTTCTATATTCAGCTGAGAGGTTTATTTGAACTGTAGCTGGTTTACATGCGAACACAACATGCAGCTGACTCGAGTGCAGTCATTTTATTTCTGCTCTGAAGAAAAGAAAAAGTTTGAAGAGCTTCCAAATATGTTGTACAAAATGTGCATAGTTTCTCCACTAGTTTAAGGAAGCAGAGGTGTCGGTGGTTTAAATGTTAACAGGAAGTTAGTTTTCTAAAACGTGTTTGTTTCTCATTATTCTTCACAGACATCCAGCTGCTGTTGGTGAGTAAAGAGGAGGAGCCCCTACATATTAAAGAGGAATGGAGCCCCAGTCTGGACCACGAGGACCCGCCCATTAAAGAGGAACAGGAGGAACTCTGGACCAGTCAGGAGGGAGAGCAGTTTCAAGGGCTGGAGGAGGCTGATATCACCAAGTTCACATTCAGTCCTGTTCCTGTGAAGAGTGAAGAAGACGAAGAGAAACCTCAGTCCTCACAGCTTCATCAAAGACTAACTGAACAGATGGAAACAGAAGCTGATGGAGAGGACTGTGGAGGACCAGAACCAGCCAGGAACTCAGATCCAGATGGACATTTACAACCAGAAACAGATGATAGAACATCAGACTCTGAACCTGAGACTGAGACTGATGACAGTTGTGATTGGGAGGAGACCAGGGAACCTCAGTCAGCTTCAAACCCTCTGCAAAACAACGAAGTACCTGTAAGTGATGTGGAATTTAATACTAGAAAAATATCAAGTAGCTCCTCAGAATCTGCGACAAGCTTGGACAACAAGTGCCATCTGCAGGAACACAATGGACTCCTAACAAAGGAGAAACAATTAAGTTGTTCAGTTAGTGACAAAACATACTTAGAAAATAAATCCTTAATGTCTAATGTGAGACTTCATTCAGAAGGAAAACGTTTCTGTTGCTCAGTTTGTAAAAAGACTTTTCGATTAAGACGAGATGGTGTCAATCACATGAGAGTCCACACAGGCGAGAAGCCTTTCAGTTGTTCAGTCTGTGGTAGAAGGTTTGCACAAAGCTCAGCTCTGACCACACACTTAAAAGTTCATACAAAAGAAAGATTTCTAACAGGAGAAAAACCTTTTAGCTGCTCAGTTTGTGAAAAAAAATGTAGCCGCAAAGGCGATTTGTTGCAACACATGAGAACCCATACTGGAGAGAAACCATTTAGCTGTTGGTTATGTGATAAAAGATTTCCAACGAAAGGAAAATCTGAGATGTCACATGAGAACCACACGAGGAAAAACCATTTAGTTGTTCTGTTTGTGGTAAAACATTTGCTCAAAGCTCAACTCTGGCCACACACTTCAGAGTTCATACAGGAGAAAAACTTTTCACTTGCTCAGTTTGTAAAGCAAGTTTCACAAGCAGAGGCAATCTGTTCAATCATATGAGAATCCACACAGGGACGAAACCATTTAGTTGTTCAGTTTGTAGTAAAACATTTGGACAGAAGTATCATCTGAGGCGACACATGAGAAGCCACTCAGGGGAAAAACCATTTAGTTGCCCTGTTTGTACTAAAACATTTGCAGACAGCCAATATCTAAAACAACACTTGACTCTGCACACAAGAGAGAAAAATCTTACATTAGAAAAGCCTTTCAAATGCTCCGTTTGTAAAACAACATTCAGTCTCAGAGGCAATTTGTCCAAACACATGAGAATCCATACAGGTGAGAAACCTTTCAGTTGTTCAGTCTGTGGTACAGGCTTTGCACAAAAGCAAATTCTGAGAGCCCATATGAGAACCCACACAGGAGAGAAACCATTTACTTGTTCTGTTTGTGGTAAAACTTTTGCACAGAGGTCAACTTGGACCACACACCTGAAGGTTCATACCGGAGAAAAACCTTTCACATGCTCCGTCTGTAAAACAGGTTTCCGTCGCAGAAGCTGTTTGTCCGCACACATGAGAATCCACACAGGGGAAAAACCTTTTAATTGCTCTGTCTGCAGTAAAACCTTTGGACAAAAGGGAAATCTGAGACGACATGCGAGAACCCACACTGGTGAGAAACCTTTCAGTTGCTCTGTCTGTGGTAAGACATGTGGAGAAAAGGGAAATCTGAGACGACACATGAGCATCCACAGAAGGGAGAAACCATTCAGTTGCAGTGTTTGTGATAAAACATTCACCGAGCTTGCTCAGGTCAAAAAGCACAAGTGTGCTGGTGAGAGCAGCGAAGGTAAATGAAGCTGCAGAGACGTCTTCCAGGTGCTTTTCTGGAATTGCATGTATTCATTGATTTAATATGGATAAAAGTGTCATCTATGCAGCACTATGGTCAACATGTGTTGTTTATGAAATGACTTACCTGCCAACAAGACAATTTAATTTTACAATTTTATTTATCTGAGACTGGCTTAAAGCATATACACTGTTTTTAAGTTTCATTTTCTTTTGATTTATTAACTTTTGTAAACAACTGGAAGAAACTAATAAAATGTGTAATGCTTTAATAACTGTGTTGTATGTATCATTCCCAAACCAGAATCAGTGTGTGATTCGTTCTTTCATTATCTTGTTTCAAAACCAAATTGGAAAAACCAAAAAGCAGAGTTGTTTTTTGTTTTTTCTGTTTAAAACCAAAGCGGAGAAATGGAAAAAAGGAAAACCAAATAACAGACATCTGTTTTGTTGGTCTGTTTTAAATCCATAACGGAAAACAAAGGAGCTGCGTTTTGTTCTGTCTTTGACCGGTGTTGTATCCCTACAAGCAGTTTGTAACGCACTGTGGATCCCTGTAGCTTCACAGGTCAGCGCAGGGGGGAAAGCCCTGTAGTGGCAGTTTCTGAGGGTAAAGGCAGGTATATGATATTTAACAGAAAAGACTGAGTGAGAACATAGTTGGGGGTCAAAGGAGGGCCAGGACCTTTGAATCAGGAGACTTGTGTTCATGTATCCTGTGAACATCAGGCTAAATATTTTTATATTTCATTTTATATAATTTCATTTCTTTTCAGGTCGCATCTCATATCAACTGTGGCGAATATGACATTATAAACTGAATAATATAAACTGTGTGAAGCACTAAGAGGAAGGTTGGCTGAGATATAAATTACCCGATTAAAGAGACCAGCTGACACGTTAACCCGGTGCAAGTGGAGCTCACAACCAATAGACTATCGGACCGGTCAAAGCTGCGAAATGTCCAAGTTGAAATATCCACATTCTGACCTCAAAGCATTTCAGCTGCATGATGGTGCATGACGCCGAAAGTGAACGAAAAACATGTCTGACCGGAACAAACTCTTTGTCAGGTGTTCACCCAGTTGCAGCCTCAGCACAGCCCTTGGTGTTAATTAAAATTATGGCCATTTTAATGAAAACAAGTGACTGAAGTGATCATCCTCAAAAGAAGAGACAACATTTTGTAGATTATACTTCCTAATGTTTTCAAATGTTTTGGCATTTCTTACTTATTACTGACTAAGTTTCAGGCAGAGATGATGACTTAGAGATTCTTTAGTGTGACAAGTAACATGCAGAACAAGTTTATTTATACTTTTAATTACAACACTAGGCTTATGTAGGCCCAATGAAATAAATTTAATCTATAACTTTAGTTTATCTTACAGTACAGTTTAACAATACAGTTTCAATATAGTCAATATAGTCATTGTAATTTTGTAAAGCCTTGTTTTTATTTTTATTTCAGTCAGTCTCACCTAGTTTTGTTAACAATAATTACCTTGCCTGGACCGATCCGATCTTCCTGTGGACATCTTCTTTTTATTTAACTAATATGAAGACGCTGAATCCTCTTTAATGTGATAAGCTCCTCCCCCCAACACGAGCTTCCTGGCAACCCACCAGGCATACCCGGGTGGGCTCGATGTAACTCTCTGACCATGAAGGACTGAGGTATCGATGACCTCTCTTCAGGGCCATAGCTCTCCCAGTCCACCAAAACCTGTGGCTGCACTGGTCACGTATTGGTTTGATCCAGATCCGGGTTGCCCTTTCTGAGGAAAGGCTTACAGTGGCACCCAATGACTGACTAGGTGGGACCATAGGTGCCCAGGCACAGGTAATGGGCTGAAGTGACCAGCAGAAGGACAACGAGATGTTTTGCTTTGGCTGTCATCCTTCATCGTGGGCCACCAAGCGGCTCCTCTTCAACATGAGCGGGTGCGATTAATACCATGGTGGCAGGTGAAGCACAAAGTTTGCACCCACTGGAGGACCTTGAGATGAGCAGAGTCAGGACTAAACAGATGGTTTGGTGCTCCGTTACCTGGGTCAGTCTGGGTTTGCTCAGCCTCTCTCACCACAGACCCGATGTCACGGTGTAACTTCCTGGTTAACCTGTAAAAATAAAGGTGGATAGGTGTTAACCGAGATCTGTTGCAAAGGCAATTTATGCTGCATCTCTAAACTTCTCCGAGCAGGTTTTGTTCTTGGTTAACTCGAGGTCACCCTGCACGGGGACGACACACCGCATCTGTACTCAGAGTTAATGATGAGAAGTAGGTTATTAATACACACCACTTCATAAAATATGTTCAGATTTCATCCTGATTTGTTCCACCGAGGCTGCAAGTTCTGACAACAGCGTCACGTTCAGACAGCGAGCCCTGCAGCCGAGCCGTGATTTTAGGGAAAAATTAATTAACGGGATAGTTTCTTAGCCCATCTGTAGTCTATAATCGAATTCTCACATATTTAGATTATTTAGATTATTTTACAAAAAGCCAGGGTGAGGGGTAATAACCGAGGAAAAAACATGCATTCCTCTGGAGAAATACGGAGCATGCTGCCAAATAATTCTGCCTACACGGCCGAACACGCCTCTTTTATGCAAACTCCAATTAAGTTAACACCGACTGAACTAACCAACATCTTAGTTTAACTCCAGTGTAGGCGGTCACAGTTTGTTACCCTGAGTTAACACTGAGTAGGTTGAACTCCCTTCGTAGTCCAGGCCACAGCTCTGGAAGTCCCTGCCTTTATGGCGCGTTCGAGACCGGTCGGAAATGGGATTTTCCCATTTGAACCTTCCGACTTCCGACCTCAAAGCGTTCCAGGTGCATGATGCCGAAAGTGAACGAAAATCATGGCTGACCGTGACAAAGTGTGCACACAGTTGCACCCTCAGCAGCTTTAGGTGTTAATTAAAAGGACGGCAGTTTATCTGCAACAACTGACATGAACAGCCCAAACGTTACTGGTTCTGTTCCCCTCTGGCTATAAGTTGGCAGCCCTCAGGTCAGTCAGTGTTGTTGTTACACTTCCTAATGTTTTGGCATTTTTAACAATAACTTTTATGCAGAAAAGATGACTTTACGAGATTCTTTACTGTAACCAGCTACTGTATGTGTAAAACATATTTCTACATCAATATACATGCAGAACAGGTTTTACTATATGATCGTATGTATTATTTTAATTTGAATACATGCAAATATACGTTTTGTTGCCGTTTAGTTTATGGTTTACCATTTACAAAGTGTGCTTCCATGGGCGCTGACAATGTTTTGTGACGTCATTTAGCTGCTACTCGTGAAGTCGGGGTACAAATTTTTTAGGAAATCCGACTTCAAGTGGCGTCCACGATAGTTTTTCTAGTTGGAGGTCGGAAATTTCCCAGTTTCCAGATGCCTGGAGCGCAGCATTAGATCTGAGGCTGCAGAATCAGTGACATCTTTTAAATCACTTCGCAAAACGTATCTTTAAAAAGCTTTTATTAATGCTACCACTCTGTTTTATTATTATTGCTCTGTCTTTACTGTTGAATGTTTTAGTCCTTTTTACTGCAATGCCGTCAGCAGAAGATTTGGAACAGACGTTTATTTTTTAATAAACAGACGTTTATTTTGAAAATCATTAATCAGTGCTTCCGGAAGCAGGGGAACTTCCGGTGGCTAACGTGCTAACTTTTCCGTTACCGTAAGATGCAGCCGGAGCGCAGCAGCAGAGCCTGTACGTGAGGATGAACGTGTTTAAGTGGACTTTGTGTAAACTTTCGGGATGTTTCCCCTCAGACTCATCTCCTGTTAGCCGAGAATGCTAAAGGAAGTTAGCGTAGCTTGTTAGCAGGAAGTAGCCGGAGCCGGAGCTCGGCCTCACAGTCGGAGCAGCTTCGATAGAGACCAAACTGTATTTTTCACGGAGCCAAAATGTCCAAATGTCCAGATAGAGCTGTCTGAATAGACTCTGCGCTGTTCCCTTTATCTGAACATGTTTAACATCTGAATTATCTCCCGCTGTCCTACGAAGCTAATGAAGTTAGCTTAGCTTGCTAGCTGGAAACAGTCTGGAGGAAAAGCTGCTGTGAATTAGTAAAATGTCTAAAGTCGAGAACGAGGAGGAACTTTGTGGACAACGCAAACTACTGGACGCTGTTTTCAAGCCTGAAGCAGGTTTGTGCGCTTTACTGCTTCTTCTCACTGCAAACTGCCTTTACTGCAGTAAAAGTACTAACAGCACTCTGTGAAAATCCTCCACTGCGAGGAAAAGTCCTGCATTCAAACCTTCCTTCAGTCAAAGGATGTGAGTATCATCAGCAACATGTGCTGACAGTGTGACAGTAAAAGTCCTCACAGAGCAGGAAAATGTTCCTGTCAGCTCTTTATAGTATTATTGCTTTACGATTGCAGCACCAATAAATGGAAAACTGTAATTTATTTATTTTGGCCTGAAAATAAGTTCCTCTCTCTTATTATTTCCTGCAGGCTCCAAGTATTTAGATTTGACAGAAGTTTGGACCGGAGTATAGGGCTGAACAATTTTAGAAAATAATCTAATTTAGATTCTGTTTAACCAATATTGTGATTTAATTTGTGATTGAGCTCTTTACCTTCTGTATTATTATATTACACAATATTGTATAGAACTACACTGTTCTTTCTTGTTATGATGAATTAGGTGGAATTATTATTATTCTGAGCAATGGTGGAGAAGAAATATCAAAATATAATAATATGAGAAAGATAATTTGGGTCAAGTCAGGGCATCAAATAATATGATATATCATCAGGTCGGCCTACAGACCACAAGAATCTCCTAGGAGTCCATGTTTCTGTGTCCCAGTAAGCAAACAAAAATACTCATTTTTTCAGTGACCAGAGTGTAATCGCAGCGTTTGCGATTAGAAAATCTTGTTTTATTACATCGCGATAATATCGCAAATGCAATTAATCGTTCAGCCCGAATGGCGTCTCTCTTCTGACTGGAACCTCTGTGTTTCTGTTGTCTCTGCATCCAGCCCAGTAAAGGCTCGTGCAGACTACACGACTGTCAGCGTCGGCCGATGGTTCAAACAACACAACTCACCGAGTCTTGTTGTGGCGTTCAGTTCGTGACTGAGGGGGTCACACACTACACGAGCTGACAGCAAGAAACACAGGTGAAATGTGAAACGGGAAATGACGCGAACCTACAGACAAAACAGCTGTTTGTTCTTATAAAGACAAAGAATCTGGGCGAAAGGACGGATCAGCACTCAGGCAGCAGTCGGATCGTCGGAGCTACAGAGAGCTGGAGGCGAGTGAAAAGGGTTTTGCAGTGAAAAGTAGCTGCCTGCTCTGATTGGCTGAATGTGGACCCCTGTGTCGGGGAGACGTTTTGTCGCGTCATTGAGTAGTTCACACAGAACGACTGGCGACCGCAGATCGATCGCTGATTTACCAAGGATGACAGCCTGACGGTCGCCGAGCGGCAGATCGGGCTAAAAATCGTGTTGCGTAAACTCGACCTCTGCAGGGTGCTTCCCTCTGAAGCAGCTGCGAGCTGCTGTCGCTTAGTTTTGTTTTCCAAACGGTCTTAAGGTGAGGAATGCACATCAGAGTGTGGGGCAGGTAGGCTTCACATTATTATGAGTTCTACTTAAATAATATTCTTGCTGTTTTTCGACATGTCAGAGAGCACAGATGTGGGATAGATTCTAAATGAGGTGAAAGTTTGAGCAGAAATCTTGTTGAAACAGGAGCCAGGAGTTTATAACTGAATAACATTTAAATAATTTGTAATTTAGGTGAAAAGGTGCCACATACCCATTTTAAAAGGTTACTTCCCCAAACAAAGTATTGTGGCGATCGGCGCCTGCGTCTCGCACACAGCCACCAGTTTCAAACTAAACTCAAGTCCTACAGAGACCCGGTCTGTCCAGAGTTACGGCCTGATTACAGCTGGTGCTGCTGACCAGCATCGGATGCTGCGGGGGAGGAGGGGGGAGGAGGGGGACTCCGGTGTTGTCGGAGAATTACTAAGCTTGTCTATTAAACACGAGAGGCGTCACTTCGTTTTATTTTCATTGGCCAAATTTTGAACTGAACCTCAAACTGAGTATTTTTGTTTGCTTACTGGGACACAGAAAGATGGACTCCAGGAGATCTGATCTGAGGTCAGGACTCATTAATTGCTGGTTGAACTGTGGATTTTGTATTGAGCTCTTACTGTATAACACCCTGTGGTGAACTTAGTTTTTCTTTTTGTCTGTAGGCCGACCTGATGATATTATCTTATTATTTAATGCCCTGACTTGACTCTCTAATTATCTTTCTCATATTATCATAATTTGATATATCTTCTCCTCCCTTGCTCATAATAATAATAATTCTACCTAATTCATCATAACACAAGAAAGAACAGAAGTTTTATCTAATATTGTGTTTACACTGATTTACTGCTTGTCCATTTTAAATACTACAGAAGGTAAAGAGCTTAAAAATTAATCGCTTATTAAATCGCAATATTCGTTAAAAAAAATCACAATTAGATTATTTTCCTAAATCGTTCAGCCCTATTACCGTAGAATTCTCATTTTCAGTTTCAGACTTATATTTAGGGAAAATGTTTACAGGTTTTAATGTTGGAAAAAACCCATTTATATCTTTCACACTGTCCACAGCTTCAGCAGCTCTTTTCTCCAAACACTCAGTTTTAGCTCCTGTGCTGTTTATTTATTTTGCTTGACTGTTTCGCCTTTTCATTCTCCCTCAGTTGTTTCTTACATTAGCTGTTTATTTCTGCTGTTCGTCTGGTTGTCTCTTTGTTTTTGTTTGTTTTTCTCCTCTCTTGCAGGTTTCGTTGCTTTCTGCAGTTGGTGTTTTCCTCTATTTCCTGTTGTCCCCATCCCCGCTCTCTTGCAGGTGTTGTCCTTTCTTTAAAACTCTCTTGTTAAAGTAAAATCTGTCTGGCACAACACAGTATCCAGCTCCTCATACTGCAAACCAGGACAGGTTAAAAAAACGTTTTAGCTGTCCGGTTTTCCCTCTGATGGTTTTCCTCGGCTGCTCTGCCTCCACTTGCTGATGTATGGAGTTTATATGTTACTGGTTACTTCAGCAGTTACTGAGTTTACCGTGCAGCTTGCCCTCTTGTTGCTGATTCTGCCTGGTGTGGAAAGTCCATGAGTCCGTGGACTTTGTGTCGCGTTTCGGTCTCTGTTTCAGAACCGTTACAGACGTAGTATTTTGGGAGCATGACATTGGCGGTGGTAGCGGTCGCCTTAGAGGCATGTGTTCACTCAGATAGACAGTCGGCCAGAGCGAGCTGACCGGCAGGTTAGAGGGTGAAACCTGCTTTCACCTGGTGGTGAAATATAAAAAATGTAGATGTTTTGGTTTGTTTGTTTGTTGTTGTTGTTTTGGGAAGGGTGTACAAGCACGATGCCGGGCTGAACATTCTGCCATCGTCTATCGGCCAAACCTTAGTGTAAAAGAGATGAGCATTAGTAGCAAAGAGGATTTAAAACACCTGAAATGATCAACTTAAAGCGAGTTTCCTTTACTCGACCATTCAGAAATGCGAAGTGAACAAGCCCTGTGGGAGAGTAGTACCTCCTGAGAAGGGGCTCTTTGAGGGGTAGAGTCCCTACAGTGGAAACAGTGAGATCCTTGTTCCATGGTGAAGTTTCTGTGGTGGAAATGCAGCTTATGTAAAGCCTACATGTGTGCTGACTCAGCAGGGATGATATGAAACGAGAAAAGTTTGATCTACAAGAGAAAAATATCTGAAGGCAGAACGTCTGCAAGTTACAGTTTTCTAACGTGTGTTTGTGTTTCATTTTTCTCCGCAGACGTCCAGCTGCTGTTGGTGAGTAAAGACGAGGTTCCCCCTGAGCAGCAGGAGTGGAGCCCCAGTCTGGACCAGGAGGACCCACCAGAGCCCCAACACATTAAAGAGGAGTGGAGCCCCATTCTGGACCAGGAGGACCCACCAGAGCCCCAACACATTAAAGAGGAGTGGAGCCCCAGTCTGGACCAGAAGGACCCACCAGAGGACCCACACATTAAAGAGGAACAGGAGGAACTCTGGACCAGTCAGGAGGGAGAGCAGCTTCGAGGGCTGGAGGAGGCTGATATCACCAAGTTCACATTCACTCCTGTCCCTGTGAAGAGTGAAGAAGACGATGAGGAGAAACCTCAGTCCTCACAGCTTCATCAAAGACTAACTGAACAGATGGAAACAGAAGCTGATGGAGAGGACTGTGGAGGACCAGAACCAGCCAGGAACTCAGATCCAGATGGACATTTACAACCAGAAACAGATGATAGAACATCAGACTCTGAACCTGAGACTGAGACTGATGACAGTTGTGATTGGGAGGAGACCAGGGAACCTCAGTCAGGTTGTTCTCCTGTAAGTGATCAGGAATGTAATACTGGAAAAACATCAATTTGCTCCTCTGAATGTGCTACAAACTTTGACCACAAGCGACATCTGCAGGTAAACAATGGACAACAAAGAGAAGATAAAGAATTTAGTTGCTCAGTTAGTGGTAAAACATACTTAGAAAATAAATCCTTAATGTCTAATATGAGACTTCTTTCAGAAGGAAAACGTTTCCGCTGCTCAGTTTGTAAAAAGACTTTTCGATTGAAGCGAGATGGTATGAATCACATGAGAGTCCACACAGGAGAGAAACCTTTCAGCTGTTCTTTCTGTGATAAAATATACGCTCAAAGCTCAACTTTATCCTCACACTTAAGAGTTCATACAGGAGAAAAACTTTTCACTTGCTCAGTTTGTAAAACAAGTTTCACGAGCAGAGGCAATTTGTCCAATCACATGAGAACCCATACAGGCGAGAAACCATTTAAATGTTCAGTTTGCTGTAAAACATTTGCACGAAAAGAAAATTTGACACGACACTCGAGAAGCCACACAGGCGAGAAACCATTTAGTTGTTCAGTTTGTTGCAAGACTTTTGGACAAAAGGATCATCTGAGACGACACATGGGAACCCACACGGGGGAGAAACCATTTCGTTGTTCTGTCTGTGGTAAAACATTTGGAGACAGGCAATATCTGAAACATCACTTGACTGTCCACACAAGTGAAAATGTTCAGACAGATGAAAAACCTTGTTTGTAAAACCCACTTAGTTGCCATGTTTGGGATAAAACATCTCTCACATCAAAAGGCACAAGTGTGAGAGCAGAGGAAGGAAGTGAAGCTGCAGAGATGCTCTGGGTGCTTTTTTGGTTTAACGTGTTATTCATTGATTTAAAATGGTCTACAAATATTTGATATCAACTGTGCAGCATTATGGTCAACGAGTGTTGTTTTAAAATGTGATTTATAAATGAAATGACTTGACTTACCTCCCAACAATACAACTAATTTCTAATTGAACGAACTCCTGGTCTTAAATTCATCTTATTCTGTGTTAAACATGAACGGCTCATTCTTAAACTGCTCACACTGTCAGATCACAAGTCTTTCGACAAACTATGATTTCACACAACTGGACAGCTGATCTGTTGGAGTTACCCAGTTTCCCTTTTAAGGTTCAGTGTGCAAGTTTTAGTGGCACCATCAGCTACGAGCTGATGCAGAGCAGAGCTACGTTGGCCGACACTCTGTTGGCTCTGGTCCTGAATAACGTGTGGTCCCTCCATTTGTCCAAAGTTCACTTCTCTTCTAACAGACCAGACAAGTACTGCTGCTACTTCTTGTCTGTATTCAGCGTGGTGATGAAACGCTGTAATGCAGTTTGTCTGTTTGGGTTTCTGTGGAAACATGGCGGGGCAACGTGGTAACGTCCCTGTAAGAGACCCCCGCGGTGTCTGTAGATAGAAATGTCTCATTCTAAGGTAATAAAAACACAACGGTTCGTTATGTGAGGTCTTTATCCACCACTGAAAAGTTTTAATGTAACCTTTATTTAACCAGAGGGGAAGAGAGGTGTTGGTTGCTGTAATTAGTCTTTAACTGGGTGTCTTCGTCCCGGGGCTCGTGTGAATGGTTATTGCAGCTGATTTGTTGCTGCAACATCCCTCCACCCCAGCTGGACAAGAACACCGTCTGTGCAAAGTGTAGAAAAGGACTGTAAGTGTTAAAGACCCCGCTTGATTTATCTGACTGATAAAGCTTCAGATTAACTCTCACTGAACTTCACAATGTGTTTTCTCCCCGTTACCCTCAGGTCTACTGGGATTTACCTGAGGTCTGTTTTAGACCGGCTCCAAACCTTTAGACCTCTTCAGACTCCAACCAGCAGCAGCAGTTTCCACATGTGCTCCTCTGTAAAAATCTCACTGAGATCAATGTTGAAATGACGTGTTGATCTCCACCTGTTGCTCACTAACATCAATTCAAACTTGTGGCTGCATCTTTATTTGGTAGCTTCATGGTTCATTTGTCTTTATTTCACTTCTGATCCAACCAGGAGGGTTTAATGTCCCTCAGTCTGTCCGAGTCTTCCTGCCTCTTTAGTTTTCTACTTAAGAATTTCAGCTCCAGGAAACATTTCCTTTAAAGATCAGCTACACGTCGTTTGGAAGAAATAAGTAGATGATGATAACTTGTCCTTAACAGGTTTCCTGCAGCACATCGCCGTCTACCAAATCAGTAGGTAATAGAATTAGATGGGATGAAGCCTCCTTTGTCCTGAGTTAACAGTCCTGAGTTGTTACTTTGGAGAAATGTGCCGTTTCAGTCTAACTCAGATAACTACAGCTTATTTTAATGTGTAAACATTTCAAGCTTTCAGCTGTAGGTTTAGGTGGAGAAAACTATCTGCTACCGATCGTTCAGGTAAATGAAAATAAGCTTTAAACAGGAAACAGAGTGATGTGTGTGTTTATTAATCATATCTGTTGATAACAGCTCTCTACAGCTAGAGAACGCGAGTACTGCAGGAACCTGCTTAATGACTGGAATGCGATGACATTTTCCCTGATGTCCACTGCAAGGCAGCAACGTCTCACTGAGCTACATGCTGAAACAGGGAAATCAAAATTTTCCACTTTTTAATGAACATTTCTGCTGATGGTTGTTTCAGTTTTTGTACGAGAAACGGCTCCAATTCAGAATAATCAATAAAATGCACAAATGTTATAATTTAATACTTTGATGTTTCTACAGGATTTATTCAGGGTTTAATTCATAATTTGAAGAGCTGAACGTCTGGTCAGGAAGGCAAAATACCCACAAAAGTTAAAAAAACAACTGCTGTCCAGCTAGACTGTTTAGCTTCTCAGTCACCTTGAGACAGTTCCTGCTATTGTAATAAGATGGAAGATATCTATCTATTTTTTTTTAGAAATGTATCAGCTTTATTGGCCAAGTATGTGAACAAAGAACGAGGACAACAAAGCTGAACAAATTCAGGTGTCACAGCAGCACAAAGACAGAATAAGTAAAGATAACAAGAGAAACTAGCAAATGAAAAACCAGAAGTATATGAAATAAGAATAGAATAAAAAAGATAGAAACTATGCAAAAACAGAAGTGAACTTAAACTCAAATTACAGGTAACAGCAGTTTTGTACAAGAACTAATACTGAAATACTGTGTCAAGCAAAGGGATATAGTGGTGAAATTAGTAGCAGCAAGTCAGGAAGTAGAGTATTATGATACCGTCAGATAAAACAGTGTATATCACAACATTATATTACAGTATCATTATTATACTGAGAGTTGTTTGCATTAATATGTAGGCTTCAGATACATTAAACAATGCGTTTAGCTGACATTTCGCTTGAGTGCTGTTTACTTTTACTTTGTGTTATTTATTTCAGTAAAGGATCTGCGTTTGCTACCATTTTTGATTCTTAAGAACTATGGACCTGTAAAAGAAAATTTGGTCACCTTTATTTTGAAAATCATTAATCAGTGCTTCCTGAAGCAGGGGGAACTTCCGGTGGCTAACATGCTAACTTTTCCGTTACCGTAAGATGCAGCCGGAGCGCAGCAGCAGAGCCTGTACGTGAGGATGAACGTGTTTAAGTGGACTTTGTGTAAACTTTCGGGATGTTTCCCCTCAGACTCATCTCCTGTTAGCCGAGAATGCTAAAGGAAGTTAGCGTAGCTTGTTAGCAGGAAGTAGCCGGAGCCGGAGCTCGGCCTCACAGTCGGAGCAGCTTCGATAGAGACCAAACTGTATTTTTCACGGAGCCAAAATGTCCAAATGTCCAGATAGAGCTGTCTGAATAGACTCTGCGCTGTTCCCTTTATCTGAACATGTTTAACATCTGAATTATCTCCCGCTGTCCTACGAAGCTAATGAAGTTAGCTTAGCTTGCTAGCTGGAAACAGTCTGGAGGAAAAGCTGCTGTGAATTAGTAAAAATGTCTAAAGTCGAGAACGAGGAGGAACTTTGTGGACAACGCAAACTACTGGACGCTGTTTTCAAGCCTGAAGCAGGTTTGTGCGCTTTACTGCTTCTTCTCACTGCAAACTGCCTTTACTGCAGTAAAAGTACTAACAGCACTCTGTGAAAATCCTCCACTGCGAGGAAAAGTCCTGCATTCAAACCTTCCTTCAGTCAAAGGATGTGAGTATCATCAGCAACATGTGCTGACAGTGTGACAGGAAAAGTCCTCACAGAGCAGGAAAATGTTCCTGTCAGAGTTTCTCTGTTTTAATGTTTATCTAACATTAGTTTCCACCGGAAGTTTGAGTCCAGCTGTCAGTGAAATGAGAAAAAAGCATGCAGTCAGAGGACACATTCAGATTTCAGTTTTCACTTTGCTCAAATGCTGCTTTCCATCGACCTTTGAAGTCGGAGCTGAATGACTTCTCACCTGTGTTCACCGCGTTCCAGTGTAACAACAGATTAATGTTGCAGCTCAAAGACCGAAGCCTCTAACCTTCGTTAACAGCAGCACATTACGCTGTTTTACCCAAACAAACAGCGCAGCGACAGGCCCGCTGATATAAGCTGTGTGTACCGACTGATTTACTGAGACACAAATAAAGACAGCTTTCGCTACTGTTGATGTTTGGAGCAGCCAGCTTGGAGATTGAGGTCGGTGAGTTTCTCCGGACTTTCTGAGTCGAACTCCGACTTAAGATGCTCCTGTTGAAATCCAGACTTGGAACTCGGAAATTCCAGCTTCCTAGTACACATGGAGCGCACCATTAATGCCAGTCAATTAAGTTTTTGATTAACGTTCTTTCCCAAACAGATTTTGGGGTGTAGTTAACAGTCGGACGTCAATCAGTTACCCTGACAACCAGACTGCAGTTCTAGCATGTGCCAAGGTCTACGCCAGCATAGATATTCAGTGCTAGTTTAGACACTGGAGAGTTTGAACATATTCTGGACAGACCACAAACTGTGAGGAGGCCCAGTGGGAAACCAGCTGTGTCTGAGTGTTAAAGTATAGTTAAATATAAATCTAAGTAAATACAAAACACAACAACCGGTTCCATATTGGTACCGGGATTCGTACCAACCGTATGTATCAGGCTACAACAAACTAGTATTGATCGTCTAATACTGGCAGGAGTGTTAGAGAACGTAATGTCCAAGTATCAGCTGTTATCATTCGTATGGTCGTATCTCATACTGCAAATTATAACTCCCACTACGTTTAACGGTGCTCTAACTTTACTGCTGTTAAACTCTGATTAACAGCCCGGGCTTTTATTTGCTAAAATCACTGAATTGACCCGGCGTATCGTTGGGACGGGCCTTCAGTTCATTTTACACAAAACTGAAATAGGTTACTATCAAACAGTTTATTTATTTCAAACAGATTATTACTTGTAAAGAAATGATCCACTAATATCAAATACATCTCGATCTTGCTCCGACAGACGACTTTTATTATTCCAACTTTCTATCTTTATTTTCCTTTTGACCTTCGTGCAGTCTGTGCAACTGTGACGCAGAATTTCCCCCTCGGGGATCAATAAAGTTTGTGATTCTGAAAGCAGCAACGTGATGAAAACAAC
Organism: Lepomis macrochirus; assembly: GCA_024633595.2. NCBI lineage: Eukaryota > Metazoa > Chordata > Actinopteri > Centrarchiformes > Centrarchidae > Lepomis > Lepomis macrochirus. The sequence goes on along the minus strand of JALXJV020000025.1, from coordinate 19,986,518 downwards.
AGGATGATAGAAGTTAGCAGACAGAGAGCGATGGACTTCACATGACAGGATTCACGACTTAGATTCATTTTTATGAAAAGCTGTTTTGACTCGGTGGATCCTTTCAGACTGAAGGAAGATAAGGAATCAAAGAACGGACACATTCGGACTGAACGAGCGCTTCATGTCTTGTATCATGCAGGTGACACCGGTAAATCTACAAGAATCAGACTTTGGGGCTCGTTTCTGTTAAATGAACTGAACGATTGAACTGTGAAGAATCTGACCGATCTAACGATGTGCAGCATGTCCACACTGACATATTGATTATATGTTTATACATTAATATTTTTATTAACGATCTAAGCAGTTGAGAAGCAGCTAAAGCAGCGACCCTGCAGGGTTTAAGAGGTTTTATACATCCAAAGAACTTCTACAAAAATTAAAACATTAATTTGTCAGAGCGTGTTCCCACACCAGGCCAGTAAACATGGTACATTTGGGACTCAGCTGTTAATTTAAATTTTAAGGTAGTAAACTGGAGACATGAAACCTGAATCTGAATAATTTAAAACAATAAACAGAAGATTGTTCATATTTACGCCACCACTACTCACACCACACTGATGATGATGATTTTATCAGGTTTAACTGTAGATGTTCGAGTCCCCAAGCTGTACTTTGCAGCTTACAGGCAGGTTGTGCTCTGGACGAAGGCATGTGGCCGAGGATAATCTGATCTGGTTTAGCCTCGATAATCTCAGTCTAAAGGCCGGGAACCAAAACATCTGTGCTGATGTCACATTTATGTCCTGTGTTTAACTTTTAAACGATACAGGCCAACTATCCCATGGATCCGTCCTTTAGGATCTACTGGCTGTCATGGACTCCATGAGGGCTGATGTATGCTGGGGAAAGGAGAAACACGTTTATTTTACATAACACAACGTCACTGCTAGCATCATATACACAAATGCAGGGGAGCCAAGAGAAGCCTGAAGAAAGGCAGGTTATGCAGTTCACAAGTTGTACATGTGTGAATGAACCAACAAGTGAGACACCATATAGTAACCTCCTGTACTGAGGCCA
>JALXJV020000025.1:19794484-19984950 GCA_024633595.2 Lepomis macrochirus | reverse complement strand
GCTTTGAGAGTGAATAATGATGGTGGAGTGATTTGAGTCCTGGACAGTTAGAGATCCTCATCTCACCTCTGAGCTTTGGTCTGGCTGTCATGTTCTCCCACACAGAGTGCTTTTAGAGGAGGGACTCCCTCCTCTCTGTCCTCACACTGACTCATGCTGCTGAACTCACATCCACTTTCACCTGGAGAGGAAACACAAATCATTCATCTGCACATCAACTCAAATCCTCCTTTCCATCATTTCTCCTGGAAAAAGATCAGCTGCTCCTCCACTGATTGGCTGCTAGTTTCTGTTTCATATCAGTGGCAGCTGAATGCAGTCAGACAGCAGTGTGAGGCAGAGGAAGCTGCCATCAGCTGCTGGACTTCTACTATCAGTCCACTAGATGGAGGCATTGCGTTTCTTCGCTGCTCTTATGAAGCAGGGAGAAGTTTCTCAGCAGCAGCAGACCCACCAGCTTCTGAGGGGAGCAGAGATTCAGCACTCATCTGATTACAAGCTGGATCATTCATTTGTTGTGGAGATACATTTTCACATTACATACTTCATCAGCTATTCAGAGAGTCTAAACACTAGGTCTGTCTCCACCAAGGATTTACATATTCGAATCAGAATTGTCAAGGACTGCCTATAGTCGACTGATCATTTTATATTATTACTATTCATAGTCACTGTAACTTACACTGTACATTTCCAGCTAAACTGAGTCTCTGTGCTCGCCTGCCATTCACCAGTGTTGTGCAGAGTTGTTCATGTACTGACTCACCGAGATTTGCATGCACATGTTCCTCGTAGTTCTACTCCAAGTAATGTTTAAAAACATATAATATTCTTTGTGTGGTTCATCAACGGTGATAAATGACTTTAATATCCTGCAAACGTTATGAAAAACTTTGCACAAGACCGGATCAACTGGCCCCTGTCCCTCTTCCTTTCCTGTCATGACCCCTACCTTAAGGTTTAGAGTTATAAGTTTGGATTTATCCATGCACTTCAAAATGCTTATTAAAAGTTTCTTTCTTTTAACAAGTTTATTTAAAGCATTGTATGTTGATATTTATATCATTATAGGCTGTATATTAACTTATTGGGAGAATAAACAGTAGTTCTATATAAAATCAGATGATGAGTGTCCCTATGTAACCAAAATGGAAAGATCCACGTTTCCTAACGGCTCTGCAAAGATTCGACTGCCAGATTTGGAGTCGAGTCAGGCTCCTTTTATTGACTCTTCAACTATAAACACACTCCATTAATCATATGTAAGGGGCTATTTGTAGTTTTCAGCTGCCACTAGCAGTACAGTTTTAAGATTGCAACCAGGTGTGTGCTCGTACGCGAGCTTGAATCCGACACACGACTGCTTTTATACAGAGATCCCACAATAAACGCGGAAGCACCTACATGCAGGATGTGGCTTTTCTCCAGACATGTTTGACTCCGTTACTTCAACGTTCGTTCCCCCCTTTCTGACTCTCTACCTTTCATTCAGCGCAGTGAGCCGCATGTTGGCAACATACTCCTGAAAAAAAGGCAGAGTGACAGCAGCTACACACAACATGCTGGGAACTCAGGTAAACTCCCACTGCAACGTTACAGTAACAGTTTTATCAGCTGCAGGTTGAACTAATCCAGGCTCGTTACATGATCACGGTACATTTACTGCATTTAGCCGACGTGCTACATCGTTAGCTCGTCTGCTGCTTTCAGTAACTATCTTTACTATCTGTGAATCTGTCAGCGGAGGCTCAGCAGTGTCAGCACAGCTACATGTACTGGATGATAATGAAACGGGTAGAGAGCTGGACTGAATATTATAATGAGATTGTGTGACACTTTATAACAGTAACTTTACTGTAGTTATTTGTTCTCTCACTGTGTTGTTGTTCTCAGCTGTTAAGTTGTATTATTGTATATTATGTGGGTCACATTAGTTACAGCGACTGAGAGGTGGAGAAGCTGTGAACATGAGTTCCAGTTAAATAACAATTGATCTAAAATTGAAAGTTACGAACTAAACCGGCAGGTCTGACATTAGCTGGCTGTTCCTGACTTGCATCACTGTAGAATAGCAGACACAAACCGCTCCACATTTGCTTCGTATCGTTACATCATTTCTTGCCAGAAGCTCAGGAAGGCGCATGAAGCTGTGATAGCACAGTGGATAAGAAACATGCCTTTTGGTGTCTGTTATGACCCTAGGGTCATATTTTGTTGTTTGTTTATGTTTCCCTGCACTGTCAGCTGTTCTCCTCCCTCAGAGTGTGTGTGAGTGTATGCAGGTACTGGAGAACAGGTGGACACACTGGATTGGTCCAGGACAGCTGAATGGAGCCTCCTGATTGGGCACCTGGATGACAACAGCCATCTTAATGCTGAGTTCCAACTCGGAACTGGGAAATTTCCGACCTCCAACTAGAAAAACTATCCTGAACGCCACTTGAAGTCGGATTTCCTACTTGTGAACTCGGAGAAAAAATTTGTACCCCGACTTCACAAGTAGCAGCTGAATGACGTCAGAAAACAATGTCAGCGCCCATGAAGCTCACTTTGTAAATGGTAAACCATAAACTAAACGGCAACAAAACGTATATTTGGATGTATTTAAATTAAATAACATACGTTCTGCATGCACATTGATGTAGGAATATGTTTTGCACATTAGGTAGCTGGTTACAGTAAAGAATCTCATAAAGTCATCTTTTCTGCATAAAAGTTATTGTTAAAAATGCCAAAACATTAGGAAGTGTAACGGACAACACTGACTGACTTTAGGGCTGCCAGCTTATATCCAGAAGGACACACAGTACTAGTAGCCTAACGTATGACTATTTATGTCAGTTGTTGCAGTTAAACTGCCATCCTTTTAATTAACACCTAAAGCTGCTGAGGGTGCAACTGTGTGCTCACTTTGTCACGGTCAGCCATGATTTTCGTTTACTTTCGGCGTCATGCACCATCATGCACCTGGAACGCTTTGAGGTCAGAAGTCGGAAGTTTCAACTGGGAAATATCCCAGTTCCGACCGGTCTCGAACGCACCATAAGCCCCACTGACAGGAACTCTTCCCCGTCTCTGCCATTCCCAATCTGCCTGAGTACTGTGTGTTATGTCTGTGTTCATTGTACGTAGTGAACTGTTGTGAGTATATCAGACTTAGATTGTAAGTAGTTTACCTTAGTCATTCTGATTGTCTTCTTCTTATCTTCTTTTGTTTGCACCGTTTTCTCCTGTTTCTGGACTTACAAGCCTAGTTTGTCTTTTCTTTACCTTTTGGTTTAGGAACGTTTTAGGTTTTCTTAGAGTGTTTTGGTTGTTGTTTTGGGCACTGCTCATCTCTAGTGTAAATAATAAAAACTGCTATATTGTATTTACTGTGTACTGGCCTTGTTTGGGAATGGGAAGAGTGGGAAGCCACACATTTATGTTAAATCCAGGACACCCGTAGACCTTGGGACGTAACGTGTCAGAGACCCGGGTTCAAATCCACTGTGAGACAATGTATCCCTGAGCAAGACACTCGCTCTGCTCTGCTCCAGAGGCGTGTGACCTCTGACACATATAGCAATTGTAAGTCGCTTTGGAAAAAAGCGTCAGCTAAATGAATAAATGTAAAAGTACAACCCGACCTGATACCTTCACATAAGAATAGTGGCTGTTGCAAGTAACATAGAAACCAGGTGTTGTTCAGTTCTAAGTGAGGCTACCACTCACTGACAAAAAAAGTAGAAAAGTAATTTATTAATTAGTGATTTCATAAAAAAAAAACTACATATAGACCCTTTAAGCTGACAAAACAAGAAACCTGTTTAGACCATGGCATAGCTGTAAAACTGGACCAGATGCACAACTCTCTGCCCCCTCCTCCTCTCCTCTAACAGCAGCTGGCAGCAAACAAAGACCTGAAAACTGGTTTTCCTTCGTTCCACAGCTGATGACAAGTTAACAAACCTTTAGCTGAAGCAGAGAGAGGCTTTGTTTTCTGGCACCACTTCAGTTGTTGTTTTTACAGTGAAGTCGACTCAGAGAACACAAGGAAACATTCCTGTGAAATGCTGCATGAAAACCTTTGAAGCTCACTAATTGAACAGCTGCTGACTTATAAATGACAGTAAACTTATTCAGTGTATCTCCAACATCAGGCAAATTATTAATTTTCAAACAGTAATTTTACATTCAATGGTCAAATTCTTTTAGTGAGAGCTGTTGTTTTTATCGTTGTGCACAAACTTTACTGGCTTCCCTGAAGCCACTTCCCTTTATGTGACCAGTGAGAAGCAGCCAGTCACATAAGCAGACTTGACAGAAAAATGAGACAAACTCTGCAGATCTTTGACATTAGGTCTGGATTCATGAGTCAATTACTGCTGCTAAACCAAGTCCAGAGATGAAAAACTAAATGATACTGGCTCTTTTGAGATGCTTTCTGAAAGGAACAGATCCATCAGATCCGGCTCCTCCAAAGACCTGATTCCCATCACTATTTTCAAAGGTAAAAAACATCAGACTCACTCAGCTTGTTCCTGTGGACGTCCGTCAGATCAGCAGCCTGATGGCGTCTCGTCCAAGTCCGTCTGTAGAGAGAGAGCTGCTGATTTATTTTAAGGTGACTCCACCCATTAACAGTCAGTCATGTGACTGCAAAACAAAACATGCGGTCTGACTGGTCTGAAGACACAAAGTCAGTCCCACAGAAACCAGTTCACCTGGTGTTTTACAAGCTGTGACCTGTAACCATCTACAGTGAGATGGAACATTTCTGCTAACCTGTCCTGCTCTACTTTAGGCTCAGCAGGTGTTTCATACATTTCCTCTCTCACTGCTGGTGAGAGAGGTTTAGTTGTTCTGAGGGCAATGAGTCGTAATCTCTCTGACGTCAAAGAGACTGACTTGTATCACCTGGTTTAATATTTTTAACAGTGTGTCAGTCACCAGTCCATCAAGCCTCCTGTCTGAGGATGACACTACCCTCATTGGGCTTATCTTTGGTGGGGATGAGTCCACCTACAGGTGGGAGACCACAGTTTGACCATTGATACCTTTAAGGTATCGACTGAAATAACCCACTAACAAGTAGTATCAAAACCTCTCCAGTCAAACGAGCATGTTCATCAATGTTAAAAGACAAGCTTTCTGTTTGTTTCAACTTCTGATATCCTTTAACACATTATTATTTGCCAATCAGCATGCTGCAAGCCAGTTCTGGATTTCTCCATGGTCAAAGGACCAAAGAATTTGTTCCATCAAAGTCTTTGTGCACGCAGATAAGAGCTGAACCTGCCGTATCAGCGGCATGAAGCTTCATTTTCTTATAGTGACACTGGGCTGGCCCAATCACATCTCTTACTAGCCCCCTGCGCCTGTTTCTTGTGTTGCAGGCCAAAAAAAAAAGAAATCTTGCGACGGATGCTGCTGAATGTGCCACAATAACCGATATGTTTGCTACCAGGGCTGCAGTAGCTTCAACATCAGCTCGACATTGTGAAGTCTGGCTGTGGCCACTGCCAGGCAGAGGAGGCGGCGTGAGACAGCAGAGCAGAGGGACTGAGTGAGCAGGAGGAGAGTGGAGATGAGTCAGCTGAAATCAAGTCAGCATCAGAAAGGCTCGAGTCAGAGAGAGATGTTTACACTTAAGTAAAAGTACAGATAACACATGAAAATGTTACTCAAGTAAAAGCCATCCAGTATAAACCTACTCGGTAAAAAGGTTAACCTGGTTTTAAAAACACTTAAGTAATAAAGAGTTAAAGTACTACACATTCAAATCTATTGATCTTACAAAACTAAATCTTTTTAAATTAACTTAAGACTGGTTTAAATACATTATTATAAGTTATAGTAGATCACAATAAGGAAAACTGAGGGCGTACTCACACTAGGCCAGGTTACCTTGTGCCCAAGCACGATTATCCCCCCTCCGCCGCTGGCTCGCTCTTACACTGCGCGAGCTGGAGGGCGTTTACATCTTCACTCAGTCAGTGTTTCCCACATTGATTTGTCTGTGGCGGCCCAAGACAGTATCAATGCCACATATCGATATGTAGTCCTATTTAAAATCGTAGTTGATTGCAGAGCACCTTCTCTCTCTCTCGCTCATGAACACAGCTGCACAAATCTGTCCAACACAACTGTCAATGTCGGAGAACCACCTTAAAAAAAAGTTATTAGCAAGCATGCAGGAAGCCAAGCTAACAAGTAGAGCTATGTTAGCGTGACAGCTGGATCGTTGAGCTAAGCAGACTTTACATAGCTGGAAGTGAATATCAACTGTCATTCTATGGGAAGCACTGCTCTCTCTCTCGCCTGGCACAGCGATCACACTGGTCAAACAAACCGGACGGTACGTTTCGCCTACTGTGGGTACACCCTGAGTTACACGAGAACAAGTTGATATTTCCTGTATGTGGGGAGGATAAGCCTGCGATATTGCTCAGCCATCGTATCCCCTTCAGACCATGGGGGGTCACCGCTTATACCGGTGTCGCATCAGCTGGACGTAGTTGAAGAAGAAACTACACTAACATTTCATATCATCTGTCACAGGTTAACAAAGTTGTGTTTAATAAAAAATGATCTTGTCTGATAGACAATACAACTGTTGTTTTTAATGAATCATATTCATCTTGTACAGAAATCTTCAGAATAACAGAACATGACACGACTAAATCCACAGGCATTAAAGAAAAACAGGAATTTATACATATGAACCATTTTAAATTATTCAGACTATATAATGCTCTAATGTAATGTATGATTTATTTAGAAATGTTGTATTTGAGAATGTAATATTTTTCATATAAGAGAGATTAAAATACACCTACAGGCTTTTCTTTTACAGTGAATATCAAACTTTACATAATGGAATATATTTCTTTTTCATACATATCTAAAGTCATGTTCTTAAAGAAATATTCAAAATCTAACCAAAATAATTTGATTCATAAACAAACAAAGTAAATGACTGATGCTTTCAGTTTCGTTATTGCAAAACACACTTTTTGCAACATCCATCCTGAATCTTAATGCAGCTGTAGCTTATTTGATAAACATATTATATCAATGAATGCAGCAGTAACATCAGATCCTATTTATGCTGGAAGTCGGCTGTTGGATTTAAACCCTACGCGGGTTAAGGAGCTTGATTTGGCTGTGAGGGAGACTCCGAGTTCACTCGGTGTCAGAGAGGAAACACTAGTTTTAGAAAGGCCCCTGCTGTGTAATCATGGTTTGGACTGTGAAGACTGACTTTGGTCAAGAGTTTATCATTGGAGAGTTGTTTTTTATTTTGAGAATAAAAGGATTGACTTAAATTTTAAGTTAAAACTTTTGAAAGTTTATTAATTTACCGTATTATATTTTCGTGACACCAATGGTGCGCCAACAAGTAGTCAAAAACCACCTCTGTATAAGAAAAGACTGATCAAGTTTAAACAACGTTTGTTCACCCTGTTTTAACGATGACCGGATGCGTGAAAACGGCGGCATATTGGGCGCAGCAAGTCTCGCATTGGACAGTGAGGTGGCCTGGACGCAGTGACAGACTTGTTGTGTCGACCTAGATAAAGTAAATAGAGGAAACGGTATTTAATTTCAATTCAATTTTATTTATATAGCGCCAAATCACAACAACAGTTATCTCACAGCGCTTTTCATAAAGAGCAGGCCTAGACCGAACTCTGACGTTATTTACAGAAGCCCAATGGTAGCTAACACAAACTTAAGATCTACAGTTATCAAAATGTGTGCACAGCATTAAGTATAAAAACCAATGCACTGACGTTTTGGTTTAAAGTAAACAAGGACTCGAAATGAGAGACATTTGGGTAGGTTTTACACAAAGAAATTAAAGCGTTGGTTATGCTTTATTTCTGATTTCATGTTTCATGATATTTGAATGAAATGTTTTTTGATGGTTGAGAACAAGGGTAAAATTCATGAAAATCATCGGTTAAGATGGTATTAAGGTATCACCTGTGGTGTCTGCTAAAGCTCAGATTGATAATGAGGAAGCAGCTGCATTAAAAAAAATGTAAAACTTACAAAAAACAACTAAGAAAATATAAATTAAGTAATGCTGCCAACATCAAACAAACTGTCTCTGCCTCTGATTGGCTGCTGGGTCGAGGCATTAGGGAAAAACGGTTGGTTAGGGACAGCCAGTGGTAAAGTTGCAAAGCTCATGCTAGAGAGGAGAGGACTTGGTTAATAAAACCAATATGTTTTCTCATCAGATCTGCACAAATCACGTAGGTGACCCATTTTGGTTTAAAACAGTGTGCATGCCTGCAAAAAGCACCTGGGTCTTGCCCTCAGTACTTTAATCCTGCTGGAAGGATCGGCCTCAACAAGCATCTCGAGTTACTTCTTTTGCTCTCAGCAGGACACTTGTGTTGTTTGAGATGAGCCAGCCGAGTGAATCTTTTATCACAAACGCTGCAATTAAACGGTTTATCCCCTGTGTGGGTTCTCATGTGATTGGACAAATTGCTTCTGCGACTGAAACATTTTTTACAAACTGAGCAGCTGAAAGGTTTTTCTCCCGTATGAACTCTGAAATGTGACGTCAAGCTTGAACTTTCAGCAAATCTTCTACCACAGACAGAACAACTGAAGGGTTTCTCTCCTGTGTGGATTCTCATGTGCCTCAAAACATCTCCTTTACCAAGAAAGCTTTTTTTACAAACTGAGCAGCTGAAGGGTTTCTCTCCTGTGTGGGTTTGCATGTGACTGGACAAATGGCCACTGCGACTAAAACATTTTTTACAAACTGAGCAGCTGAAAGGTTTTTCTCCTGTATGAACTCTCAGATGTCGGGACAAATGTGAGCTTCGTGTAAATCTTTTACCACAGATAGAGCAACTAAATGGTTTCTCTCCTGTTTGGATTTCATTGTCTTCCTCCAGATGTCCCCTGTGGAAAAAGCCTGCAGCACATTCAGAGGAGCAACCTGATGTTTTTCCTGTGTTACATTCCACATCACTTAAAGGTACTTCATAGTTTTGCAGAGGGTTTGAACCTGACTGAGGTTCCCTGGTCTCCTCCCAATCACAACTGTCATCAGTCTCAGGTTCAGAGGAGTCTGAACTATCTGGTTGTAAATGTCTACCTGGATCTGAGTTCCTGGCTGGTTCTGGTCCTCCACAGTCCTCTCCATCAGCTTCTGTTTCCATCTGTTCAGTTGGTCTTTGATGACGCTGTGAGGACTGAGGTTTCTCTTCATCGTCTTCTTCACTCTTCACAGGGACAGGAGTGAATGTGAACTTGGTGATATCAGCCTCCTCCAGCCCTCGAAGCTGCTCTCCCTCCTGACTGGTCCAGACTTCCTCCTGTTCCTCTTTAATGTGTCTGGGCTCTGGTGGGTCCTTCTGGTCCAGACTGGGGCTCCACTCCTCTTTAATATGTGGGGGCTCTGGTGGGTCCTCCTGGTCCAGACTGGGGCTCCACTCCTGCTGCCCAGGGGGAACCTCGTCTTTACTCACCAACAGCAGCTGAGAGTCTGTGGAGAAAAATGAAACACAAACATGTTTTTTAAAACCTTCACTTTCTGTTAACATTTAAACCACCGACACCACATCTTTCTTAAATGTGGGGAGAAGTGAGGCACATTTTGTATAAACATATGTGGAAGGAGGGCTGGGTGAAAAAACAATTCTCACATACAAACAGGGAATTCGCGTCTCGTTTTGAACTTTAGTAGCACAAAGTTGTTTGCTTTTGCTTTTTCCTGTTTAATAGAGAACAATTCACAATATTATACTGCAGCCATGCATTCATTTTGAAGTGTCCACTATTAAACGGTATTTCCTGTATTCATTCGGTAGTCATTTCCTGTTTCCTGATAATATTGCCTAAAGGAAGCATATATAAAGTGAAGAGGATTGGTCCGAGCACAGATCCTTGTGGAACTCCATGACTAACTTTGGTATGCATGGAGGACTCATCGTTAACATGTACAAATTGAAATCGATCTGATAAATAGGACTTAAACCAGCTTAGAGCGGTTCCTTTAATGCCAATGAAATGTTCCAGTCTCTGTAATAGGATCTGATGGTCAATGGTATCAAATGCAGCACTAAGATCTAGTAAAACCAATACAGAGACAAGTCCTTTGTCTGATGCAGTTAGGAGGTCATTAGTAATTTTCACCAGTGCTGTCTCTGTGCTATGATGAGCTCGAAATCCTGACTGAAAATCCTCAAATAAACTATTGCTATGTAGAAAGTCCACACAGCTGTTTGGCTGACTGCTTTCTCAGGACCTTAGAGAGAAATGGAAGGTTAGATATAGGTCTATAGTTGGCTAAAACGTCTGGATCCAGGTTGGGCTTTTTTCAGAAGAGGTTTAATTACAGCTACTTTAAAGTACTGTGGCACGTAGCCTGTTGATAAAGACAAATTGATCACATCCAGCGAGAAGTTCCAACCAAGGGCAAAACTTCTTTAAGCAGCCTAGTCGGGATGGGGTCTAAGAGGCAGGTTGATGGTTTAGATGAAGAAATTATTGAAGTTAGTTGATAAAGACTGAGGGAAGCAAAGCAGTCTAAACATATAATTGGTTTTACAGCTGTTTCTAAAGTTCCTGAGTATAGACTTAAGTCGGTTGCCAGTTGAGGGCAGGTCTTGGTGGATTTTGTTTCTAATAGCTAGGATTTTATCATTAAAGAAGCTCATGAAGTCGTAACTACTGAGAGCTATGGGAATACTTTGCTCAATAGAGCTGTGACTTTCTGTCAGCCTGGCTACAGTGCTGAAAAGAAACCTGGGGTTGTTCCTATTTTCCTCTATTAATGGCGAGTGAGTGCAGCTGCTTTGGCATTACGGAGGGCCTTCCTATAAATTTTAAGACTATCTTGCCAAATTAAGCGAGAATTTTCCAGTTTGGTAGAACGCCAATTCCTCTCGAGTTTCTGTGATATTTTCTTTAATTTGCGAGTTTCAGTATTATACCATGGAGCTAACGTCTTTGTTTTAGTATTTTCTTTTGTAGAGGGGCTACAGAGTCGAGTGTTGTTCGCAGCGAGCCTGCAGCACTATCAACAAGATGATCGACTTGAGAGGGACTGAAATTCGCCTAAGAGTCCTCTGTTAATTTGATACCTGATAGTGAATTTAGAGCCGATGGGATCGCTTTCTTAAATTTAGCTATAGCACTATCAGACAGACATCTTGTATAGAAATTTTTGCCCAATGGAGGGTAGTTCAGCAGTACAAGCTCAAAAGTTATCAAACAGTGATCAGATAAAGAGGGATTCTGTGGGAACACTGTTAAATGTTCAATTTCAATACCATATACCAGAACAAGGTCGAGGGTGTGATTAAAACAGTGAATCGGTTCATGAACACTCTGAGAGAAGCCAATTGAATCTAATAGAGAGATAAACGCAGTACTAAAGCTGTCATTCTCTACGTCCACATGAACAGGCACGTGCAGAGGGGGGTGCGATGGGTGCTTGAGCACCTGCCCTTTTGCCCTTTGTTGCCCAAAGTGCCCTTTTTTCAAACGCAAAATTTCCCTCATTTTATTTATTTTAAAAGTTTATTTATGTTAAAAGTTTGTCCGATCAAACTATTAGTAAAATAAATTAATAATAATTTGGCAGTAAATAAAATAACCCACATTATGACCTTTCACCTGATGACCTCGTCCGTGACGAGCCCTCCCCTTCAGACACGTTAGTGATTCAGCAGCTCTGCCTACAGGACGCCTTCGATTCCGCTGGTAAGAGGAGTTTCCTGCAATGTGCTTGTTGTGGATTGTTGCAAAGAGAGCAGCATAGCTGTTGTGTTTATCGCTGTGTGTCGCCTGTAGAAGAAACATCAGCTGCGGCTAACACGCCGACAGCTAACGTTACTTCTACTCTATAAACTAAGCTGCTCTGTTCACTTCATTCTGTTTGAGGGAGAAAAGCTTCACGGGCGTCCAGAGCTCTGATCTCGTCTATGTAATCTGACTAAAATCTTTGCAATTAAACCAGGATTATTAAAGTAACTGAATAAAAGCCTTGTACCTTAAAATAAGTATAACAATATTTAAGCCTATTCCTCTGACTTACAGCCTTCAGCCCTGTAAAAAAACTATCATTAAATTCAGAACAGTATTGAATATATTTACATTTTGACAGCAGCATTATGTTTACAACAGCTCAACTACAATAAAAACTCACTAACTGGAAACACATATAAAAATGTCAGTGCCGATGTAAAATAAATAATATCCCTGACATCAAAGTAAAGAGTAAAGAAGAAATGGGCCTATAAGATTTCAGAAAAATGTCTGAATTGTTAAAACAAACATAGGATATATATTAGCTGATTAAACAATTATGTGATCATGAAAAGGTGTAAAGATTGTTGAGTGTTTGGGAGCAGCTGCACACTGAGAGCTGCAGGAAATAAGATTCACAAACATTTCATACATTTTTCTGAAATCTAACAGGCCCGTTTCTTCTTCACTCTTTACTTTGATGTCAGGAATATTATAAAAGATTAATGCTAGTTTATTTATTTAGATATATGATTAGACATATAGTCAATAAAAATCTAAATATATCTCAGATTCACTATGCAATACATAAAATCATTATCACAGTTTTGCATCCTGTAGACTCACAGCAGGCGACACAGACACACACACCTGTAGATGTGTTTGTCTCACTCTCACCCTGCCGTGGCCTCCCTCATCCTTTCCCCATGTTTCCTTCTCACATTATTTCCCACACTTTTTTTAATCTGGTATCTTATTTCCTCCTCCTGCAGCTCTTGGTGTGCAGCTCTGTGAGCGTCTCCCAGCAGTCAGCCTGGTGGCTGCAGTATTACAGCAGCTCAGTCACTGTGAGCTGGTCCCAAACACTCAACAATCTTTTCATGGTCACATAATTGTTTAATCAGCTAATATATATCCTATAGTTGTTTTAATATCTGTAGTCACAGATCACTTCCAGTAGTATCAGCAACAACACAACAGCAGCAGCAGTATCCATAGCAACCTTTCAACAACAACTGTTCTCTGTAAGTTATGTCAGCCCTCAGTGTTTTAAAGCTGAGTTGGGCATTCGCTGTTTCTTTTTGCGTCACCTCATTTGCTGACGTATCGATACAGAAGCATCTGCATATGTGTGTCAACAAGGAAAACATAACGATATATTTCTATGTCAAATGCACAAGAAGAGTCCTATTTAAATCCTTGTTCCATGTGCCCTTTTTATACTTTGAGCACCTGCCCTTCCAAAGGTCTCTGCACGGCCCTGCACATGAATATTAAAATCCCCTACAATAATAACTTTGTCCGTTTTAAGGACTAAAGTTGACAAAAACTCTGCAAATTCAGATAAGAATTCAGAGTACGGCCCAGGTGCTCGGTACACTATAACAAATAGAATTGGTTGATTTCCAGCTTGGGTGTGAAAGACTCAGAACAAGGCTTTCAAATGAGTTATAATTTAGTTTAGGTTTAGAGCTGATTACTAGGCTAGAGTCAAAGATAGCTGCAACTCCACCTCCTCGGCCTGTGCTTCGAGGAATGTGAGTATTAATATGACTGGGAGGGGTGGATTCATTTAGGCTCACATATTCTCCATCAGCCAGCCAGGTTTCAGTAAGACAGAATAAATCAATTTCATAATCTGATATTAGTTCATTTACTAGTTCACCTTTAGAAGAGAGAGATCTGATGTTTAAGAGTCCACATTTTACTCTCCTATTCGTTTGCACTATTGCTCCTGTGGTTTTAATTTTTATGAGGTTGTTATGCACAGCTCCTCTTCTGTTTACCTTTGATTTAAATAATTTCAATGGTCGGGGGACAGACACCCGTCACTATAGGGTTTTCACTAAGTAACTCCTGGAGCGGAGGAGCAGAGAAGTGTGTTAAACTGCGACTCTGCGTAGGGTTTTGGGTGGGTAACTGCTGAATTAGAAGGGCAGAAAGTGTGTTAGACTGCGACTCTGCCTCCTGGTCTCAACTCTGGGTTGTCATGGATTTGGTCCGCTAATAAAGTTGGCCAGATTTCTAGAAATGAGAGCTGCTCCTTCCCAAGAGGGATGGATGCGTCTCTCGAATCAGACCAGGTCTTCCCCAGAAAGTCTGCCAATGATCTACAAAGCCCACATCGTTGGCTGGACACCACCTCGATAACCAGCGGCGGAATGGCGACATCGCGGCTATACATGTCATCACTGGTCAGATTGGGCAGGGGTCCAGAGAAACTCACGGTGTCCGACATTGTTTTCGCGTATGAACACACCGACTCAACATTAATCTTAGTGACCTCCGATATGCGTAACTGGGAGTCATTACACGCGACGTGAATAACAATCTTAGGTAACCCTTGTTCCCCGAGAAAGGAGCGACGACACTGCGCCGGGTGACGACACTATGGGAACATGCTTTAGGCGAGGCAGGGCTGAATGTGAATGAAATCAACTCCAATCCTATTGGCTTAGTGAGAACGGTAGCATGTGACGGCAGTAACATGTATGTATATAAGCACGCTGGCACATAGATACGCTAGCTCTTTACTATAAAGCAAGGCACTCCAGGCGGGGAGAGGTGCGGCGAACCGGCGCGAGTGTCTCGTTCCCCTTCTCGGGGAACAAGGGTTACCTACGTAACCCGAGGCGTTCTTCGAGGGGAACTTCGAACTGCGTCGGTGGCGACACTATGGGAACGAGATACCCACTATGCCGTGTCGAACCCCGCCTGCCCTAGCGTGCAGGCAACCAGTGGGCACGACCTAGAGCGAGGCGCTACGGGTGCCGGTGCAGAGGAAGGTCCAGACTATAGAAGCGCATGAAGGTGTGAGGAGTGGCCCAGCCAGCTGCATCACAGATCTCCTGCAGAGATGCTCCAGAGAGGAGAGCCGTGGAGGCTGCCATGCCTCTCGTGGAGTGAGCCCTTACAGCCATAGGTGAAGGCAAGTTGCGCACCTGATAAGCCAGGGAGATAGTCTGAACGATCCAATTGCTGATCGTTATGTTTGGGCGGGGAGCCCAGCCTTGGGGACCCGCAACATACCAGCAATTGGTCTGCCTTCCTCCATTGAGAGGACCTCTGAGTATATGTACTCAATGCTCTGACAGGGCAGAGCAAATGTATCTCTCATCTTCCGCCGTCACATGAGGTGGAGGATGAAACGTCTGCAGTACCACGGTACCCATTACACTGGACTGCACCTTAGGAATGTATCCTGGAAAAGTGCGTAGTCTCTTGAGACGCAAACAAATCCACGTCTATGGGCCCGAACCTTCCGCACAATGATTCCACCACCTCCGGGTGGAGTCTCCATTCCCCGGGCCTCAGCCCCTGTCTCGACAGCAAGTCTGCTCCCTGATTCAGAAGTCCCGGAATGAACGTCGCTCTGATGGACAGTAGCTTCCGTCGGGACCACAGGAGGATCTGGTGCGCCAGTCTGCAAAGAGGGCGTGAACGCAGACCCCCCTTGTGATTCAGATAGGCCACCACTGCCATATTGTCGGACCTGACAAGAACGTGGTGACCCTGGAGTTCGGGCAGGAAGCTCCTCAGAGCCCGGAACAATGCCAGCATCTCAAGGCAGTTGATGTGCCATGATGAAAGATGCTCCTGCCTTATCTTCTTTATCAATCTAGGAACAACATGATGAACACATGAGACACATTCTGACCCTTCGTGCCCCCCAGTGGACCTGCGAGAGGATGACTGATTTCTTCAAGACCCGCAATGTAAGTCCTCAGTATACTCACACATGTCAATATCAATGAAATGTACTGTGGGAAACCAACTTTAATGCCTTTCCAGCATTTGACAGACTGACAAACTTCACTTGGTCAAAAACTTGATAGCCTATTATATTACAAATCGCCATGGAAATTTTACAAACAAGACCAGGTAAAGCAGCAGTGAACATACAGGGTGCAGATGTTGGTTTCGGTCTTTGAAAGGCTATGGGATTAATAAGCCGACACGCAGGTCACCTGCTGCTCTGATAACGTATCATGGGTGGAAAAATACAGAAAAAAAGACGAGTTCTGTGTCATTTAGGCAACTTTATCAAACTTACTGCTGATGGAGAAAGCAGAGTAGACGGGGAGGTGTAGGGGTGTGTGAGTGTGGGAGAGGAGAAGTCAGGTGCAAAGCAGGTATATGTAGAAATGATAATAATATTCATGGGGATTAAAACCTGCTGTCACAGGGCTGTATAATGTGAAAAATTAAGACTAAGATTACAGTCTGGATGCTGGCTCAACGTCGTGACGTCTGTCAGTCATCATGTCTCGGCCCAACCCTAATTCATAGGATTTTATTTTCTTTCTAGTCTATCTCATTAAAATGCTAAAATGTGATTTGAACATTAAAAGAGTAATTAGTGGCTGTTATCATTACAGTTGATCCTATTGTAAAAAATTAGGGACAAATGCACACTCCTTTCATGCAAAAATGTTTCCCTTAGTTTAGTTGAAGCTAATATGAGGTTTAAATAGTCTAGAAAAGTTAAGTGGATTTTGGATAATAGTTAAGGTAATTGGGGCAAAGGCATCAGATATAGCCTGACAGTATTCAGAAAATAGCTGTTCTACAAGCTTACAAAGGGTTGGTCACTATCAAAGCATCCTGGGCTTCTAACACACCTCAGCAGTGCCACAGGCTGATTACCTCTGTACCACACTGATGCAGTAATTTGTTCTAAAACAAACACCAACAAAGTATTGAGTGCAGAAATTAACATATTTATCAGAAGCTGGACACTTATGTATTTTTACCTATTTGGACATGACTCTATGAGGTCGACTCTAAAGAAGTCTTCTAAATCTACAAAGCATTTGCAGCCTACCTACCTGACCACCTAACCCGGCTGCCTATCGGCCATATAGGTGAGTCAGATAGGTGGGCCGCACGCATTTTCTTAGCATGTTTATTGTGATGATAGATCATCAATCGATTTATGGCTTTTTAGGTCAACTGATGTCTCAGTCCTCTTTTAAATTGTTTTTGTGAGCTATATGCCATAACCATCAAGACTCAAAAAAGGAATATTAGAGATGCACTGAATCTTTTCCAAATTGTAAAGCTAACTAGACTTTATCATAAAACAACCATTTCTCTAGTGAGAACCAGAAAAATTGTCCTCACAATGTCTATATTTTAATTGTACTATAGTAGTCTGTAGATATTTGGTCCTTACTCACTCACACTCCCTCACTTGCTCTCTTGTATTGTTTCTTTTTTAGCCTGGATTGGTGGAGTACCTCCGTGAGGCATGCAAACCACACCCCCACATCCTGACGCTGGGAAATTTTTAGAGTGCATTTGTTGTTCACTATAGAGCTGTTGACTGTTGGCCTGTTAAATGTTCAGCTAGTTTATTTGTAATTGTTGTTTTGCTCTGAATTGTTGTTCATTTCAACATTGTTGTTGAAATGTTTTCCTACCTGAGTGATGTGAACTGCATCCATTCCACTGTATTTTTGATATTAATTAATGTAATTTAATAAATTTTTCAAAGATTCCACTATGTTGTTTTATTTTTGTATTGTTTAAGTGTTTATTGCCTAATATATGCATAAATCTAGCATGTATTCTGTTCTAGGTTTGTAGTTTAACAGTTTTATAGCTATGGGTAGTCTATTGCAATTTATTTTCTTAAATTCTACTGTAAAGTGTTGGAATTAATCTGGCATATGGGTTAATTTTAGTTGAATCAACCCAGAATTGTAATTAATTTGACCCAGCATTTGGGTACACTATATAACAAATATATGTAGTTGAATCAACCCAGAATTGTAATTAACTTAACCCAGCATTTGGGTAGAATATTTAACTCATCTGTTGGGTTAAAAATGACCAACCCATCTTGCTGGGTCAAATTAACTACTGTTGGACTGGTGCAATAGTAATCCAGCGGTTGGGTTGTAAAACAACCCAAGTTGGGTTACTTTTAACCCATCATTTTTTAAGTGTGTAGTTCGGAGGCTTTTTCCCTCGTCTTTTTTGTTCTTTGGTTTGTTCGGCATAGTCAGACCATCAATTGTAGCTGTTTAGCAGGGGTTATGTAATTTAGAAACCTCAATTTGAGGAACTTTCCCCAGGTGCTCTAGTTTCCTCCAACCGTTCAATCCGCCATCTTGCCGGAACTGTTAGCCACTGAAAGTACATCTGCTTCCGGTACTGCTTTCGTTGCAGATTTTCAAATTAAAAGTAACCAAACTTTTATTTACAAGCCCATCTCTCGTTAAGAATTAACAATGGTAGAAATACCCAACCCTAAGTATAATAATTACATAATCATACTATATAATATTCTGGTGTACAGTTTTATATCTGACTGTATCATCTACTATTCCGTTATACTTCCTGAGTTGCTGCTACTAATCTTGCCACAATGTCAGTTGCTTAACCAAGGAAGATTAAAATCTGGCAACTGGAAATCAAAAGCAATCAAATCCAGTTGCCCTTGATTTAAGCCTTGTTTGGATAAGTAAGACCTGGATGCCTGAGAACCTTCACAGAGATAACTTAATTTTAACTCTATTTGTCCTCCGGGACAATTGGTTTTGCAGAAAGACATAGATACAATACAATAAAATATGTAACATAGGCCTAATGAATGTTGCAGAACAGCAGTGGAATAATGGAATAAAGTGCTAAATTTGGGACATCAGTTAGCTTACACAATCAACATCACAAAAATCTCATCCAAATAAAAAAATGCCTACAATTCGATAGCCGTATGTAAAAACATACCTAACAATGTCCACCATAAACAACAAACTCATAAACATCGACATAGTTAGCCAAGGTTGGCAACATCATGAAACATTATCACAACTGCCACCATCATCATTGTCACCATCAAGAACCACAACAGCACCAAACAGAGTGGGGGTTGCATTAATAAAATGCCTTTTAAGGATAGGTATTGGGAAGTGACTTAAAATGTTTCATTTATTCTGCAGCCTCAGATTCCAGAGCTGAGGGGATCTGAACAAAAAAGCTACTTCTTTTACCTGTAAATTTAGGTTAATTGCTCTTATATAGTTTATTCTTATTTTTTAATTTGTATACTTCTAATAGCTTATTTTGTAAGTCTATCTATCCGTACTGATTTCTGTTTTGTGCTGCAAATTCCCCCTCAGGGGATCAATAAAACATGATCTTATCTTGAATCATAAAGTCCCTGTTGGGCAGCAGAATGGCCCCTGTGAAAGTTATTTCTGGCTGTTTATTCAATTATTGGATTAATTTTACTGATCCATCCACATATGACCAGCATGCTGATGTTTTAGTTGGTCATGTTGGAAATAAATGGTCATACAGATTCCGGTGCGGTCAGAACAATTTGGATCTTAACACTCAAAACTGTGCAGATGACAGTGAACTTTGTGAGGAGCCACCCAACTCTGCTCCTCATCACCAGGCTCAACAACACTGTGTCTGCTGTGGAAACCTTCAGGTTTCTGGGACCCTCTGCCAGCAAACAGGACAGGAACAGACTACAGCAAACAGTCAAGACTCCAGAGAGAATCAATTTCAATTTCAATTTCAATTTGCTTTCACTGCTGCCAACCTGCCCTCCATCCAGGGACACATCTGTGTTCTCTGACAGGTTCAGAAAAAAAGTCGTAATATTACGAGAATAATGTCATCATATATGAGAATTAATAATATATTTTAACAATCTACCTGCCCAATACTCTGCTGTGCATACGCCTGCGATGTTGCTTTGCCTGTCGGGTCAGAAATAAGGCCAGGCTGGGCCAGTAAAGGCCTGGACCTTACCTCCGCCAACGTAATAAACTTAACAAATAATACTCTATTAGGTTTCTTCTTTAGCTGATTCATCAGTAGTTAAAAACTTCACTGGAGACGATCAAGAGTCGGTGCAAAAGAGTTTATTCCAAAAGGACGTAATAAACCCGAGTGTCATCCCAGCAGGTCAGGATGAAAACACTGAGGGGTGGTCAGCGTGCATCGCCTTATATTTACCCTTTGCTCCACCCACAAAGTGGGTGTCCCACCATCTGGAAAGTACCTAACAGTCCTCCCTTAAAAATACTTGGGTAGATAAATCAGAATTAATGAGTTCATGGTGAGTGCATGTTGAGTGCATAGTCGTAAATCAGAATCAATGAGCACATGGTGAGTTCATAGTGAGTGCATAGTCGTAAAATACAAGATGGATTATGACAGGTTAACACAATAAATCAGAACCACTGAGCAGGTAGTGGGTGCATGGTGAGTGCATAGTCGTAAATCCTGCCTTTGCTATGCTATCCTGCCTTTGATATCCTATGCCGCTCCCAAAGCACACGAACCCGCTCAAACCGCTGAGCAGGCAGTGGGTTCATGGTGAGTGCACAGTCGTAAATCCTGCCTTTGTTATGCTATCCTATGCTGCTCCCTCCCTTTGCTCCCAAAGCACACGAACCCGCTCACTCACACACATGTGCAACTTGTTGAGCCTGGGCAGCTAAATACAGAAAGGAGCACACACACCCAGAACTATAGGGTTTTAACACTTTGATCCTAACTTTAAACTATAAAATAACACTTTAAATGATGACTATGTGGACCACCCTTACTCTAGCAATTAATGACAACAATTTAGGCTACAATGCTCCAAAATAATACACAACATGCCCCCTTCAGACCGTCTGCAGACACAGAACCGTTTGGGACTGAACTACTGGATGAGACGAGGAGCTGGATAAACGAAACTAACTGAAAACACTTTTGGTCAGGCAGAAATCTTAAATCCACACAAATGTTTTCTTCAGCACCTCAGATAAAGTGCAGCTCACAGTCCCAAACCGAGCAGGTCTGCGCCTCAGATTTTAGATGTTATTTTTTCAACTCGTCCTGACTCGTTATCAGTTATACATTTGTTTTTCACTGACTGAGAAAATCAATATGTAGCGTGAGAATGTATGAAAATTGTCAACTGCGTGAGTCTAATGCTCGATGCCTGAGAGTTGCAGCTCTGGTGTTTCATTACTTACATTTATTCATTTTGCTGACGCTTTTATCGTAACAGACTTACAGTTGCGATACATGTCAGAGGTCGCGCGACTCTGGAGCAACGAGGGGTTAAGTGTCTTGGTCCGGGACACAATAGTGGATGGGTCACAGTGGGGGATTGAATCTGGGTCTCTCACACCAAAGGTTCAGTCTTAACCATTGCTCCATCGCCACCCCATTTAAAGGTTAAGCAAGCTAATGCTTTGCAAGTCTGCCTGTTAGCTCCCCACCTTCGCCTGTAGTGCTTCGATCACATTGTTTGGCCAGAGATTTGGCCTTTGCCTCCCTATGCTTTTATTTTTCTCTGTTTGTCTTGGCTGCTCTTTTTTTCTGGAACCCTGACAGGCTGCAGTGTTCCTAAAGCGACTTGCTTTACATTAACGGGTCCTGCACATCTGAACTGCCAGATGTTTCGACCATATCATTTTCACAATAAGAGCGGGGGAGCGGGTTATCAGATGACAAGTTTGAAGTATATTTTAATGATAATAAATTAATTTATCATGTAAATACATCTAAAAAGTTTTGTTATTTATAAAAGACAGTAAGTAGAGTATCTAACTTTTAAGGGTTAACCATAGACCTTTGCATGAGCACCCCCTAGGCCTTGGGCCGGGGTCATCTGTACCTTTTGACCCCCCTGACGGTGGGCCTGAGAATGGGGAAGAAAGGGGATTTAAGTGACTTTGAATGTGGCATGGTTGTTGGTGACAGGCGGGCTGGTCTGAGTATTTCAGAAAGTGCTGATCTGCTGGGATTTTCATGCACAACCATCTCTATGGTTTACAGAGAACGGTCAGAAAAAGAGAAAATATCTAGTGAGCGGCAGTTGTGTGGACAAAAATGCCTTGTTGATGTCAGAGGTCGGAGGAGAATGGGCAGACTGGTTTGATGTAAGAAAGGCAACAGTAACTCAAATAACCACTCGTTACAATACCAAGGTCAGAACACCATCTGTGAAAACACAACACGAGCAGACAGGCTACAGCAGCAGAAAACCACACAGGTGTCACTCCTGTCTGCTAAGAACAGGAAACTAAGGCTTCAAACAGACTCACAAAAAAGTGAGTAGTGTGGATGTAGCCTGAGAAAGACAACGAAAACACTCACAGTAACATTCTGCTTTTATTGGAACAAGAGCCAGAATTCAAAGCAACACATGACAGAAGGTACAAGTCAACGGCATTTCCACCATTTAATGATCAGAGCTTCCATCTTTAAAGGACTGGAAGTGGAAGAAGTTTACAATGGAAATGAGGAATCTGTTCAATCACTTTGAATCACTTTGGATTTATTACAAGAAGCTGAAAGATTTCTGGGATCTGATCTGTTCTCTACCAGGAGGAGACTCTCCCTGCTACAAGGAACACAGGGACACTGAGGAACCAGAACTCCAGAGCCCAAATCCAGGATAAAGAGGTTCAGTGACTGTGGTGGTGAAGGTGTGGAGGTGGATCAGTGTGTCAGAGGAAACTCTGTAGAAGGACAGAGAGCCAGCAGGACAGTCCACATACACTGCTACTCTACCAGAGGGGGAGCAGGAGGAGATGGGTGTTTGTCTGTTATTGTGCCAGACAGAGTAACGATCATCAGAGCAGCTCAGACTCCAGGACTGATCATTCCATCCAAACACACAGTCTTTACTGTCACCTCTCCTTCTGATTCCTCTGTAACTCACTGATATATCAACTCTTCCTCTCCACTCGACCTCCCAGTAACAGCGACCAGTCAGACCATCTCTACACAGCAGCTGAGGCCACAAGTAGTCAAACCTGTCTGGATGATCAGGATATGACTGATCCTCCTTCACACGTGACGCCTTCCTGTTGTTGTCAGACAGTTTGATCCATCTGTGTACTGTGTTTGTGTCGATTGTGAGTTGACAGGAATCTGATGAGAGAATCCAGCTGCAGTTATTGATCTGTCATCTGTTCATTGATTGGCACTTTGAATGAGTGATGTCACAGTCTGAAGATGGTTGAATGTGTGCTGCTTTGTTTTCATGAATCAAATGAAAAACACACTTACACTTCCTCAGACCTGGTCTCAACCATCGGACTCCAGCAGGCTCCACCCTGAAAGGAGGAGGGGGGTCAGAGCAGCATCAGACATGGACATTACACTCCTCTCATCCCCCCGACAGAATAAGTAGGCCTACTAAAGGAGTCAGTGGAGCAGTCAGACAGCAGTGTGGAGCTGTGTGCTCCTGTTTACTCCCTCAGAGGAGGGAGGGGCTTCAAACTCTTTCTTCTGCTTTCACTTCAATCTTGTTAGCTGCTTGCTTTCTCTTTTAAAAGGAACTAGTTTCTGTTGCTGATTGACTTTCATTTGTCACTATTATTTCATTGGTAATAAAAATCTTTATTTGGTTGCACAGAATCTGTGGAGTATAAATTATTTCTATTAGTACTGTTAGCAGAGTTGGGAACTGTACTAATATTGCTTTTCTAATTTTACATTTACTCATTTTCAGTGGATCTACATAGACATGCTTTCATCTCATGTCGACTTTGTCAGGACACTATTCTCACTATTCTCTCCCCCCAATCCACTGTCACACACCGGCAATACCCTCCCCAGTTACACTATAGGCAATCGCATAGCAGTTTCTTAATGAACCACTACAACTAAAGGACTAAAATAAGTGTGTCTTCTCTCCTCTCTGACAACCTGCATGCTACTCCAGTCATTGTCCTTAAGATTAAGACCTCAGTCTATAAGTTAAGAGTCAAATAAGAGCGTGAAACCCCGATCAATAAGAAAATTACTCACACATTTGAGACACGTCATCATACATTATTAACACAGTGGATTCTAAAAACAGTAAAAGCAACCTGAGTTTGCATTCTCTATCAGAGTGATCTGAGTGTAGCTCTGGGCCAAAGTTTATTTCTGGTTTTATCTAAAACGTCGGACATTAGGATGCGATTTAAGTTGAAATAGATGTCACCCTACTTTTATGTAGGTCACCATGTTACATCAATAAAATAAATGCTCTTTTTCTCCTCTCTGGTTATTGCAATAGCTGTCCTTAAGAGCCACAGAGGAATGAGAAGCGTAGCCTAAATAATCACTCACAAATTTGTAAACATTTTGTTACTGAGAAAGTTTAACTGTCATTATTATTTGCTATAAGACAGTTTAATCACAATTAAGAAAAAGCATACATAAATCCACACTGAATCTCATCATTCCCTTCTTCCTCTATAGGATGGACCAAACGTCTCTAATCACAACTGCGTGTTACTGTATGTCAGAGACTCTCACACCAACAACCCATATTACGCAGTCATTCCAAAACAAGAGGAAGCAACATTCGCTGCATTATATGCTTTAAAATCTTGATATTTCTCCCAGCATACTGGTGAGGCACAAGGATTATAATACACTATATCTAACATAGCTGCATATAGAGGGATGACAACTGTAAGTAATATCATGATTTTCAAAGGGAGTTCAACAGGCTGTATTGCGTAAGCACCCCCGACATCCGCGTGATCTGCACCCCAGATTTAAGTGCGTTCACGAGAGTGCGCCAGGGTGGGGGTGAGGGTGGTTCATGGGAGCACGCATTGCTGCCCTTGACATACTACTTATTATGATGCAGTGAACAGTGAATATTCTCTCTTACCAAGTAATAGACCAAGTAAGAGACTTACTCTGTCGTGTTTTCACGTTACATGTTAGTTTCCCTCAGCTCGCTTGGAACCTCGATGGAGGTGATACAAAAAAAGTACCTGGAAGCAGGTACAGGTACAACATTGGAAACCTAAACAAGGGCGAAGTCGAGCCAAAGGGCCTCCGCTCAGACTAGCTTGGTTTGAGAGCGTGCCTGACCCCGCCAGCTGCTTGGCGAGCTTTGTGACGCGTTTGCATTGAGATGAGATGAGGCTCTTCCTCTGTGCTGGTGTCCCTGTTTTGTTGCAGTATTGTATATTATGGGGGTCACGTTAGTTACAGCGGCTGAGAGGTGGTGATAGGGGAAGGCCTAATTTTGCTGACTGCTGTTTGTACTGATTGTTGTATTTTATGGATTTTTTTTGCTGTTAGATGCTGGTATACAAGTGAAACTGTGGATCTCATGGGATGCTGTAAGAAAGTGATCACCTGTCTACCTGCAATAAACAATCACATATCTGAGAGAAGTCGTCATGACTTTCGTATATTTCCAACCCATGTTTGCTGTGAAGACTATGTTCTCTACAAATGTTCTACACAAAGTAATAGTCATTCACTCAGCATTTGGAGAAACACACTTGAATGTAGCATCTCAAAGTCCTGTCCTGTAGTCGTCAGGTTTCAGCAGAGTTTTAACTAAATATAACTGCTTTGGAGTTATTGGAAGGTTTATTTTTTCTATTTTGATGGAGCTAGGCTAGCAGTTTCCACCTGCTTCCATTTTCTCTGCTAAGCTAGGCTAAACATGTCCTGGACCTATGTTTGTACAGAGATGAAACTGGTTCGATCCCGGGTAAGAGGACAATAAAGGATATTTCTCAGACTAACAGACAGTTCCTTTAACATGCAGCAATCTGTCCAAACTGCATCAATTAACACCAACAGACATTTATTATTATTTTTAGTTCCTGGAGTTGTTCTCCTTGGAGACCTCCTACACAAAGATCTCCTTTTTATGTTCAACCACCTCCTCTATCAGACTGTCAGTGGCTGCAGCAGGCCTCTTCATACCTGTCCAGTCTCCGGTGTGGATCCACCAGTCTAGCAGACAGCAGCTTCACTCCTGAGTCTCCTGGATGATTATAGCTCAGGTCCAGCTCTCTCAGATGGGAGGGGTTGGAGTTCAGAGCCGAGGCCAGAGAAGTACGGCCTTCCTCTGTGATCAGACAGCCTGACAGCCTGCAAACACACAAACCAGCACACACAGAAACCTTCTGAGAGGCGGGATGTTTTTTTGTGTCAGACACAAATGTAGAAGACATCTTTAAGATCATGAGTGGCATTTAATGATTCAAAAACAAAAGAATGAACAACAGAAAATTATTTAAAGAATAGTCATGGGAATTTTCTTAGTCTAGAAACTACTGTCAAAGTTTAGTTAAAGGTCCTTGACAAATCATATCAGTAGAAACAATCCTACAGAGGTTAGCTGTTTATTCACCAATGTAAATCAGATTTTAGATGGTCATCAACTCAGTGGGTTAATGAATCCTGACCTCAGGGTTTCCAGTTTACAGTGTGGACTCTCCAGTCCAGCACACAGCAGGTTCACTCCTGAATCCTGCAGGTTGTTGTTACTCAGGTCCAGCTCTCTCAGACTAGACGACTGGGAGCTGAGAACTGAGGACAGAGCTTCACAGCTTGTCTCTGAGAGGTTACAGCCACTCAGTCTGGAGAGACAACAGGAAGGAAACAAGAAATAACACATTTATTTTTTCTCCAGTTCGTTTTTTTATGCTGTGAAATACGAGAGGCTGTTTAAATTAAACTGAGCTTGATATTTAGAGGAATCCATAAATATTATAACTTAATCTGACCTCAGGGTTTCCAGTTTACAGTGTGGACTCTCCAGTCCAGCACACAGCAGTTTCACTCCTGAATCCTGCAGGTTGTTGTTACTCAGGTCCAGCTCTCTCAGACTAGAGGACTGGGAGCTGAGAACTGAGGACAGGGCTTCACAGCTTCTCCCTGAGAGGTTACAGCCACTCAGTCTGGAGAGACAACAGGAAGGAAACAAGTAATAACACATTTATTTTTTTCTCCAGTTGAAAGATCGCAGAGTATTTATTAAAGAATAAATCCCACTTACAGAGCTTTCTTGGAGGCTTTGACCACTGGCAGCAGCCTCAGAAGAGCCTCCTCTGAAGCAGAGTATTTCTTCAGGTCAAACACGTCCAGATCTTTTTCGGATGATAGTAAGATGAAGCCCAGAGCTGACCACTGAGCAGGAGAGAGTTTATCTGTGGAGAGACTTCCTGAACTCAGGTACCTTTGGATCTGATCCACTAGAGAACGATCCTTCAGTTCATTCAGACAGTGGAACAGATTGATGCTTTTCTCTGCAGAGGGAGTCTCTTCGATCTTCTTCTTGATGTACTTGACTGTTACCTGATCAGTTTCTGAGCCACTTCCTGTCTGTGTCAGCAGGCCTCGTAGGAGAGTCTGATTGGTCTGCAGTGAAAGTCCCAGGAGGAAGCGGAGGAACAAGTCCAGGTGTCCATTTGGACTCTGTAAGGCCTTGTCCACAGCACTCTGGTAGAAATGTGTCACTTTTCTTGTTTCTGACTTCTGGGATGTTGTTCGCTCCTCTGCCAGCAGATTGACACCAGAGTTGATGAAGGTCAGATGGACATGAAGAGCAGCCAGAAACTCCTGAACGCTCAGATGGACGAAGCAGAACACCTTGTCCTGGTACAGCCCTCTCTCGTCTTTAAAGATCTGTGTGAACACTCCTGAGTACACTGAGGCTGCTCTGATATCGATGCCACACTCTGTCAGGTCTGATTCATAGAAGATCACGTTGCCTTTCTGCAGCTGCTCAAAAGCCAGTTTTCCCAGAGACTCAATCATCTTCCTGCTCTCTGGACTCCAGTGTGGATCTGTCTCAGCTCCTCCATCATACTTGACGTTCTTCAGTTTGGACTGAACCACCAGGAAGTGGATGCACATCTCAGTCAGGGTCTTGGGCAGCTCTCCTCCCTCTCTGGTCTTCAACTCCTCCTCCAGAACTGTAGCAGTGATCCAGCAGAAGACTGGGATGTGGCACATGATGTGGAGGCTTCGTGATGTCTTGATGTGGGAGATGATTCTGCTGGCCTGATCCTCATCTCTGAACCTCTTCCTGAAGTACTCCTCCTTCTGTGGGTCAGTGAACCCTCTGATCTCTGTCACCATGTCAACACACTCAGGAGGGATCTGGTTGGCTGCTGCAGGTCGTGTGGTTATCCAGAGGCGAGCAGAGGGAAGCAGGTTCCCCCTGATGAGGTTTGTCAGCAGCACATCCACTGAGGTGGACTCTGTCACATCAGTCAGGATCTTAGTGTTGTGGAAGTCCAGAGGAAGTCGACACTCATCCAGACCGTCAAAGATGAACACAACCTGGAACTCTTCAAAGCTGCAGATTCCTGCTTCTTTGGTTTCAGTAAAGAAGTGATGAACAAGTTCCACCAAGCTGTACTTTTCCTCTTTCAGCACATTCAGCTCTCTGAAAGTGAATGGAAATGTGAACTGTATGTCCTGGTTGGCTTTGTCTTCAGCCCAGTCCAGAGTGAACTTCTGTGTTAAGACTGTTTTCCCAATGCCAGCCACTCCCTTTGTCATCACTGTTCTGATTGGTTCATCTCTTCCAGGTGAGGCTTTAAAGATGTCTTGTCTGATGGTTGTTTCTGGTCTGTCTGGTTTCCTGGATGCTGTTTCAATCTGTCTGACCTCATGTTCATCATTGACCTCTGCAGTCCCTCCCTCTGTGATGTAGAGCTCTGTGTAGATCTGGTTCAGAAGGGTTGGGTTTCCTGCTTTAACAATCCCCTCAAACACACACTGGAACTTCTTCTTCAGGTTGGATTTAAGTTCACGCTGACAGACTGCAGAATGACTTCCTGAATGAAGACACAAGAAAACAGATGAATCAGTGATTGATAAAGTCCATGTGACAGCCACATTTCCTTATATAAACATGTTTCCCTCCATCTGCTGAGCCATCAGTAAATGTCCCGTTTATCCAGCAGCTTAAATCTTTAGAGAAATCCTCTTACTGCTCTGCAGACGCTCAGCCAGCTCCTCCTGCTTCATTCTCCTCAGGAAGTGCAGTGTGATCTTCAGAAATGCCTCTCTGCTGCTCCTCCTCTGCTCTTCCTCCTCACCGTCCAACACCTCCTCATCCTCCCTCTGACTGTCTAAGCATTCTGGGTAATCTGAACTCAGACCCTTCTGGATCTTCTTCAGCTCGTTCTTCACAAAAGTGACAATGTTGTCCTCCAGCAGCTGGAACAGAATATTATATGAAGGACACAATCAAAGTCAAATCATGGAACCAAACATCAGATCCATGTTGGACAGACTGACAATCCACTGGTCTAAAAAGTGCAGCGTGGAGATTATTGTGAACAGAATAGATGGAAAAGTAGTTGTTGTACATGTACAGACCATAAATATGGAGTCCAGGTGTGTTTGATGCTGCTGGGCAGACTGACCACTGGGAACCTCTGAGCTCTCCTGGTGGACTCTGTGGAGGAATCATGAAGAGTTAGCTCACATTATGTCTGTCCACACAGAGACAGACACAAGGTAAAGGCAGTCGCTTTGGAGCTGCTCAACAGTCAGAACGTGTGTGTGGAGAAAATGTTCAACTGAAGCCAAGAGCTGAAGACTGCTTCTACTGTTTCTACTGCTTCTACTGCTTCTACTGCTTCTGCTGCTTCTACTGCTTCTACTGCTTCTACTGGGCAGCTTCAGATGGGAGAATATAAATGTATGTGAAGAAGAACGATGCTGAAAATAA
This sequence comes from Lepomis macrochirus, assembly GCA_024633595.2. Taxonomy (NCBI): domain Eukaryota; kingdom Metazoa; phylum Chordata; class Actinopteri; order Centrarchiformes; family Centrarchidae; genus Lepomis; species Lepomis macrochirus. The sequence goes on along the minus strand of JALXJV020000025.1, from coordinate 19,955,501 downwards.
ACACACAGGTTTAATAAAACTTCTCTGGATAAATAACAGTTAAACATGAATCAGTCAGAGTCAGCAGACGGTCGGCCTCCTTTAAAATTAGTAAGGCGAGGATTTGACTTGTCACTCTTGAAGGACACACAGCTGGGCTCGGGTCCAGGTCCAGCAGAGTCTGGTCCTTCATAGATCGTCCTGGTAGACAGGAAGACCACCAGGGATGGAAATTCACTTTTTAGTCTTTGGCAGGAGAAACTAGCAGCTATCAACCAGAAAAGGATCATCGGTTTCTTTTCCCATAAAGCTACAGCCACCAACAACTCTTTCAGTGGACATATGGGCATGTCAGTGTTGTTTAGGGACAGACTGGAAAACATGTGGACCTGTCCTTTAATCCTAATCTGGCTCTGACCTTCATCATCATTCTAGGAGAACATGGACATTAGAAGGATAACTGGTCAGACTGGATTTAATGAGGACAAACATCAGCAGTGAGCAACATGAGGAGGGAGACATGAACATTTAGCTCTGATTGGCCAACACGGTTTAATACTGACACATACTCACTGTCTGTCAGACACATGTCCTCGATTAAAAGTAAAGGGTTCAATCATTGACTGGTCACTCTTGAAGGACACAGAGCTGGGTTCAGGTTCAGGTCCAGGTCCAGCAGAGTCTGGTCCCTGCTGCTGCTCTGGGCTTCAACACAACACACACAGAGCTTTGAGAGTGAATAATGATGGTGGAGTGATTTGAGTCCTGGACAGTTAGAGATCCTCATCTCACCTCTGAGCTTTGGTCTGGCTGTCATGTTCCCCACACAGAGTGCTTTTAGAGGGAGGGACTCCCTCCTCTCTGTCCTCACACTGACTCATGCTGCTGAACTCACATCCACTTTCACCTGGAGAGGAAACACAAATCATTCATCTGCACATCAACTCAAATCCTCCTTTCCATCATTTCTCCTGGAAAAGATCAGCTGCTCCTCCACTGATTGGCTGCTAGTTTCTGTTTCATATCAGTGGCAGCTGAATGCAGTCAGACAGCAGTGTGAGGCAGAGGAAGCTGCCATCAGCTGCTGGACTTCTACTATCAGTCCACTAGATGGAGGCATGAAGCTGCAGCCCAGCACACACACCATGCATGGAGGAGCGGCTACATTCACTGACTCACTGATATGAAACATGAGCAAACTAACAATTTCAGGTCTGCCAGGAAACGTCAGTATCCTGCTGTGTCTGACTTTACGCTGGTGGAGACGACGCTTTGAAAAGCACAATGTAGTTTGTTTTCTGCCAGCTGAAGAAAGGAAAGAAACATCAGCTGTTCATCAGATTGTTTGATTCCAGTAAATCAATAATCCAACAACATGGAGATTTCTTTCAAACACAAGAGTTCTCCAAACTCTCTACTGAAATAAGAAGTGAACAACTACTACAAACATTAGACAGCAAGAAACAAACCCTGAAGGGACTAAAGACAAACTTGGTGTTAAACTATCAAACAAAGCAACTTCCAGTTTCCTCAAAGTGTTGAAGAAGAAGACTCTCACTGGACGCCTGCAGAGAAAAGGCTCCACACAGGTCAGCTGTTTCCTGGAATGGAAGCAGGACAGGCAGGAAGCAGCAGGGGCAGATTTTCACAATAAGAGGCCGTTTAGCTCTGCTTTTATTCTCTAACACAGACAGCTGTGTGGAATTATTCATCATCTGAAGAAATGTAGAGATCATACCTCTGTTGATGGAGATCCTAACTTTGATCTGCGTTTCTTCGCTGCTCTTATGAAGCAGGGAGAAGTTTCTCAGCAGCAGCAGACCCACCAGCTTCTGAGGGGAGGAGAGATTCAGCATTCGTCTGATTACAAGCTGGATCATTCATTTGTTGTGGAGATACATTTTCACATTACATACTTCATCAGCTATTCAGAGTCTAAACACTAGGTCTGTCGCCACCAAGGATTTAAATATTCGAATCAGAATTGTCAAGGACTGCCTATAGTCGACTGATCATTTTATTTTATTACTATTCATAGTCACTGTAACTTCCACTGTACATTTCCAGCTAAACTGAGTCTCTGTGCTCGCCTGTCATTCATCAGTGTTGTGCAGAGTTGTTCATGTACTGACTCACCGAGATTTGCATGCACATGTTCCTTGTGGGTCTACTCCAAGTAATGTTTACTGGATGATAATGAAACGGGTAGATAGCTGGACTGAATATTATAAGATTGTGTCTCACTTTCTAACAGTCAGACCGCAGTCAGTAACTTTACTGTAGTTATTTGTTCTCCCACTGTGTTGTTGTTCTCCGCCGTTAAGTTGTATTATTGTATATTATGTGGGTCACGTTAGTTACAGCGACTGAGAGGCGGAGAAGCTGTGTACTTGAGTATCAGTTAAACAACAATTAAACTAAAATTGAAAGTTAAGCAGCAAACAGCGGCGGATCTGACATTAGCTGGCTGTTCCTGACTTGCTTCACTGCAGGATAGCAGACACAAACCGCTCCACATTGGCTTTGTTCCGTTACATCATTTCGTGCAGGCTAGCTGGTGAAGTCATGTGGACAGCCATACAGCTGTAGTATTTTGATAACATTAGCAACTGTTCGGCGTTCAAAGTTAAAGTCATCTAACTTTAGCCAACTAAAGCACAAAATCACATTATATTTCGTTTACCTGTCCAATATGAGTAAAGCCAACAAAGCTGACGTCGAAGTGTTTTCAGCCGAAGTCTATCTGATTCTCATTTGGCCTGACGGGCTTCAGCACATTACAGATATACTTTATTGTTGTTTATATTCTTACATTTTATTATTTCATTTTCTTACAGTCTGTATTGTTCTGGGAGCTGTTTGTTTTACGGTGTTAGTGGACTTGTTTTCTGCGGTATTTTCACTGTGGTCTGCGAGAGGCTCTGGAAAGTGCAAGAAGATGTGATAGCACAGTGGATAAGACACACGCCTTTGGTGTGTGATTTCATTAAAAAACTACATATAGACCCTTTAAGCCGAGAAAACAAGAAAACTGTTTAGACCATGGCATAGCTGTAAAACTGGACCAGATGCACAACTCTCTTCCCCCTCCTCCTCTCATCTAAACAGCAGCTGGCAGCAAACAAAGACCTGAAAACTGGTTTTCCTTCGTTCCACAGCTGATGACAAGTTAACAAACCTTTAGCTGAAGCAGAGAGAGGCTCGGTTTGTCCACTTCAGTTGTCAGTGAAGTCTCAAAGAACACAAGGAAACATTCATGTGAAATGCTGCAGGAAAACCTTTGAAGCTCACTATTTGAACAGCTGCCGTCTTATAAATGACAGTAAACTTATTCAGTGTATCTTCAACATCAGGCAAATTATTCATTTTCAAATAGTAACATTACATTCAATGGTCCGATTCTTTTAGTGAGAGCTGTTGTTTTTATCGTTGTGCACAAATTTTACTGGCTTCCCTGAAGCCACTCCCCTTTATGTGACCAGTGTGAAGCAGCCAGTCACATAAGCAGACTTGACAGAAAAATGAGACAAACTCTGCAGATCTTTGACATTAGGTCTGGATTCACGAGTCATTTACTGCTGCTAAACCAAGTCCAGAGATGAAAAACTAAATGATACTGGTTCTTTTGAGTTGCTCTCTGAAAGGAACAGACCCATAAGATCCAGCTTCCTCCAAAGACCTGATTCCCATCAGTATTTTCAAAGGTACAAACATCAGACTCACTCAGCTTGTTCCTCTGGACGTCCGTCAGATCAGCAGCCTGATGGCGTCTCGTCCAAGTCCGTCTGTAGAGAGAGAGATTATGGTGACTCCTCCCATAATCAGTCATGTGACTGCAGCTACTGTCTCACCATCAGAATGTCTTTATCAAAACATGCAGTCTGACTGGTCTGAAGACACAAAGTCAGTCCCAGAGAAACCAGTTCACCTGGTATTTTACAAGCTGTGACCTGTAACCATCTACAGTGAGATGGAACATTTCTGCTAACCTGTCCTGCTCTACTTTAGGCTCAGCAGCTGTTTCATACATTTCTCTCTCACTGCAACTCAGGTACACCCTGAGTTGCACGAGAACAAGTTGATATTTCCTGTATGTGGGGAGGATAAGCCTGCGATATTGCTCAGCCATCGTATCCCCTTCAGACCATCTGACAGACACAGAGCCATTTGGGACTTTCGCTTCGTAAGAATGAGACAAGGAGCTTTTGGTTTAAAACTAACTGAAACACTTCTCAATTCAAAATATCACCACAAATCCACAGAGATGTCCTCTCACAATGTTCAGCTCACAGGCCCAAACAGACCAAAGTTAGCTTCAGTTTTAAGATGTTTATTTTGCACAACTCGACCAGCTACCTTACAATTACAGAGCAAAAACAGAGAGTCTGTTGAGACTGGGGCCAATCTCAAGTGGGTCATCAAACCTATTAGAGTTGTATTTCTCTCAACATTGTTCAGTCACAGTCGGACAAGCAGCGAAAACACAGACAAGAGCTGCGCTGCTCAGCTGGTTAGCAGGACAGAGATTCACTGTAGCAGCACATTAGGCTGAGTGTGATCTGCTGACTTGTAGAGGAGAGAACAAGTTTGCCGCACTTCACTCTCATTGCGTTTTTCTCCTCTCGGGCCTAGAAGAATAGTCCCTCTTCATCCTCTCATCAAAGTTTTAAACATTAACGTTCAGCTTTGACAGGAAAGAGAGGCGGGTCACCTCTTACACTGGTGTCGCATCAGCTGGGCGTAGTTGAAGAAGAAACTACACTAACATTTCATATCATCTGTCACAGGTTAACAAAGTTGTGTTTAATAAAAAATGATCTTGTCTGATAGACAAAACAACTGTTGTTTTTATTGAATCGTATTCATCTTGTACGGAAATCTTCAGCCAAAACAAAATAGCCTACATTAAACGACGAATAACAGAACATGACACGACTAAATCCACAAGCATTAAAGAAAGACAGGAATTTATACATATTAACCATTTTAAATTATTCAGACTGTATAATGCTTTAATGTAATGTGTGACTTATTTAGAAATGTATTTGAGAATGTAATATTTTTCATATGAGATTAAAATAAACCTATAGGCTTTTCTTTTAAAATCATATTCTTAAAGAAATATTTAAAATCTAACCAAAATAATTTGATTCATAAACAAAGTAAATGACTAATCAGCTTTCAGTTTCATTATTGCAAAACACACTTTTTGCAACATCCATCCTGAATCTTAATACAGCTGTAGCTTATTTGATAAACATATTATATCAGTGAATGCAACAGTAACATCAGATCCTATTTACGCTGGAAGTCGGCTGTTGGATTTAAACCCTACACGGGTTAAGGAGCTTGATTTGGCTGTGAGGGAGACTCCGGGTTCACTCCGTGTCAGAGTGGAAACACTAGTTTTAGAAAGGCCCCTGCTGTGTAATCATGGTTTGCACTGTGAAGACTGACTTTGGTCAAGAGTTTATCATTGGAGAGTAGTTTATTTTTTATTTTGAGAATAAAAGGATTGACTTATTTTAATTTAAGTTAAAAGTTTTAAAAGTTTATTAATTTACCTTATTATATTTCGTGACACCAATGGTGCGCCAACAAGTCAAAAACCAACTCTGTATGAGAAAAGACTGATCAAGTTTAAACAACGTTCGTTCACCCTGTTTTAACGATGACCGGATGCGTGGAAACGGCGGCTTATTGGGCTCAGCAAGTCATTGGACAGTGAGGTGGCCTGGACGCAGTGACAGACGGCGGAGGTTGTGTCGACGTAGATCAAGTAAATAGAGGAAACGGTAGCTAAGATGTAAGACCTACAGTTATCAAAATGTGTGCACAGCATTGACGTTTTGATTTAAAGTAAACAAGGACTCGAAATGAGAGACGTTTGGGTAGGTTTTACACAAAGAAATTAAAGTGTTGGTTATGCTTTATTTCTGATATTTGAATGAAATGTTTTTTGATGGTTGAAAAGGGTAAAATTCACGAAAATCATCGAGGTTAAGATGGTATTAAGGTATCACCTGTGGTGTCTGCTAAATCTCAGATTGATAATGAGGAAGCAGCTGCATTAAAAAAAACTGTAAAACTTACAAAAAAGAATTAAGAAAATATAAATTAAGTAACGCTGCCAACATCAAACAAACTGTTCAAGGTTTAATTGCTTGTGTTGCAGAAGAAAAGGAAAAACATGAATTTTGCCAGTTTGTGGAAAATAATTTTAGTACAAATAATGGTCCTACTGAAGATGTTCACCTTGAAGATGAAAGAAAAGCAATGGACAGTCAAATGTTAACATTAACATCATAATGCATCTCAATTAAAAGTCGCACCAGTGAAAGATCATCAAGTCAATCAAGCAAAGCTTAATTTAAAATTGATGCAGAAGCTCATTTGTTCTTCACCATTTCCTGTTACAAGCTATTTATCAAAACATTTTTAACAAATGCTTTCAAAAAGTGATGGAGACGTGTCCCCAGTGTAAATAACACAGATGTTAACTGACGTTAGCTTACATTATTTCCAGGTTGCTGCCACTGCTCTGAACAATTAGATTAGCCAACATTACTGGTTAACAAAAGCGGGCAAAGTTATAAAATTGGCAGTTCGGTGTGTCCATATATTAAATATAAAAAGAGTGTGTATGGCTGTCAGATGCGACAGACTAGTAAAAAGACCCGCCCTACTCTGCCTCTGATTGGCTGTTGGGTCGAGGCATTAGGGAAAAACGGTTGGTTAGGAGCAGCCAGTGGTAAAGTTGCAAAGCTCATGCTAGAGAGGAGAGGACTTGGTTAATAAAACCAATATGTTTTCTCATCAGATCTGCACAAATCACGTAGGTGACCCATTCTGGTTTAAAACAGTGTGCATGCCTGCAAAAAGCACCTGGATCTTGCTCTCAGTACTTAAATCCTGCTGGAAGGATCGGCCTCAACAAGCATCTCGATTTACTTCTTTTGCTCTCAGCAGGACACTTGTGTTGTTTGAGATGAGCCAGCCGAGTGAATCTTTTATCACAAACGCTGCAATTAAACGGTTTATCCCCTGTGTGGGTTCTCATGTGATTGGACAAATTGCTTCTGCGACTGAAACATTTTTTACAAACTGAGCAGCTGAAAGGTTTTTCTCCTGTATGAACTCTGAAGTGTGACGTCAAACTTGAACTTTCAGCAAATCTTCTACCACAGACAGAACAACTGAAGGGTTTCTCTCCTGTGTGGATTCTCATGTGCCTCAAAACATCGCCTTTACCAATAAAACTTTTTTTACAAACTGAGCAGCTGAAGGGTTTCTCTCCTGTGTGGGTTTGCATGTGACTAGACAAATGGCCACTGCGACTAAAACATTTTTTACAAACTGAGCAGCTGAAAGGTTTTTCTCCTGTATGAACTCTCAAATGTCGGGACAAATGTGAGCTTCGTGTAAATCTTTTACCACAGATAGAGCAACTAAATGGTTTCTCTCCTGTTTGGATTTCATTGACTTCCTCCAGATGTCCCCTGTGGAAAAAGCCTGTTGCACATTCAGAGGAGCAACCTGATGTTTTTCCTGTAATACATCCCCCATCACTTTCAGGTACTTCATAGTGTTGCAGAGGGTTTGAACCTGACTGAGGTTCCCTGGTCTCCTCCCAATCACAACTATCATCAGTCTCAGGTTCAGAGGAGTCTGAAGTCTTCTCATGAGTATGTGGCTGTAAATGTCTATCTGGATCAGAGTTCCTGGCTGGTTCTGGTCCTCCACAGTCCTCTCCATCAGCTTCTGTTTCCATCTGTTCAGTTAGTCTTTGATGAAGCTGTGAGGACTGAGGTTTCTCTTCATCGTCTTCTTCACTCTTCACAGGGACAGGAGTGAATGTGAACTTGTTGATATCAGCCTCCTCCAGCCCTCGAAGCTGCTCTCCCTCCTGACTGGTCCAGAATTCCTCCTGTTCCTCTTTAGTGATTGGGGGCTCTGGTGGGTCCTCCTGGTCCAGACCGGGGCTCCACTCCTCTTTAATGTGTGGGGGCTCTGGTGGGTCCTCCTGGTCCAGACTGGGGCTCCACTCCTGCTGCCCAGGGGGAACCTCTTCTTTACTCTCCAACAGCAGCTGGACGTCTGTGGAGAAAAATGAAACACAAAAATGTTTTTTAAAACTTTCACTTTCTGTTAACATTTAAACCACCGACACCACAACTTCCTTAAATGTGGGGAGAAGTGAGGCACATTTTGTATAAACATATGTGGAAGGAGGGCTGGGTTAAAAAACAATTCTCACACACAAACAGGGAATTCGCGTCTCGTTTTGAACTTCAGTAGCACAAAGTTGTTCTGGTTGTTTGCTTTTGCTTTTTCCTGTTTAATAGAGAACAATTCACAATATATCTACTGCAGCAATGCATTCATTTTGATTTGTCCACTATTAAACGGTATTATAATAGCCTGTTGTAACATCCTACTGTTCCAGTAGCCCACATTTATTGTGAACTGTCCCCATAAATAACTGCAAGTGCTTTTAGTAATTTCATGATACAGAATATAAGTTCATATTGATTCCATTTGTAATATTGTAATGTTGAATTGTTGAAATTGTATTCACTACCACATGATGACGCACTCTTTCTGATGACAAAAGGTGGTTTACAGGGACGTATCCGTGGTCTCTTCACCCAATATCTGAATGTATCATAACTGTAGGAAGAGTCTTCAGGAAGTAGTAACTTCAACGGTAAAAATGTCAAAGAGGAACAGGAAGGTGACGAACCTAAACAGGCAAAAATGTGTGCGTTGCGTCCATGAAGACACGAACCAGGCCCACTCTGCGACACTAGTATTTTCACTCTGGTTTACTCTTCTGCTTTCCTCAACCTCTGGCCCTTTGGGGACGTGACAATATTACTATTAGTACTAATACACTGAAGGTTGAGATCATGGGCAACTGGACTTTGTAGAAGAAAAACTAAAAGACGTTTCGTCCCTCCTCCAAGAGACTTCTTCAGTTCTGACTAGCTAGGATCGTCGATACCACTGGTTTGATAGCGCTCCTGGCTGTGGTAACGACAGTCATCATGGTCATTAGAGCCACCCGTGGCCAAGTCTGAACGACCATGGTTGGCATCTTCACCTTAGGCCAATAGTTTGTTGACTTTTTTGGGAAGTAATGAAAGGACAGCATTGTAAGTGGGGGATAAGTGGTGGCGTAGTCCACCTCCTCTGTTCAGCAACGGTTTCTCAACCCGGCTTCCTTGACACCTCTTTCAAACCATCCATCTTCTCTGTCACGTATGGCATCCCAATGCTGTTGCTTTTGATCCTCTTTTCCTCATCCCCTGTAGTGTTGGTCTTCTTCCTGAATCCAGGAAGAAGTTGCCCTTGACCTCAAACTTCGCTGGATAACTATGACCTGGATGACTGAGAGCCTTTCCAAACATATTAGCACTAATATTATTACCACTGGGGCCCCGGTAGATCTCCTGGTATGCAGTCCAGCGCCGTTTTGCGGCTTGTCTTCCCAACTTCTATCTCTCTTCAACTGTTGCTGTCCAATAAAAGGCGAAAAGCCCCCAAACAGTCTTAAAATATTATAACCATTACTTTACATGTCTATGTGGAACATCCTTAAGGTTTGCCTGTTTCCATCTCCGTATAAACACATTTATATGGAATTTTATACTATTTAAACATCACAGTGTAATTTATGTGCACTACCTGTCTACATGACAGTTTATGACCAACGTACACCGACTGACCACAGAATTATACTATGTTATTTTATGTCTTGTACCTGTGTGATTTTCTTTTCATGAACATGTTTTATGGGCCCAGAACAGAGTTTAACTGACAGCTTCATAACTTGTTCTCTTTCAGTGGCAGCTGGTTTCCAGCAGTTTGCAGTGAGAAGAAGCAGTAAAGCGCACAAACCTGCTTCAGGCTTGAAAACAGCGTCCAGTAGTTTGCGTTGTCCACAAAGTTCCTCCTCGCTCTCGACTTTAGACATTTTACTAATTCACAGCAGCTTTTCCTCCAGACTGTTTCCAGCTAGCAAGCTAAGCTAATTTCATTAGCTTCAGTAGGACAGCGGGAGATAATTCAGATGTTAAACATGTTCAGATAAAGGGAACAGCGCAGAGTCTATTCAGACAGCTCTATCTGGACATTTGGACATTTGGGCTCCGTGAAAAATACAGTTTGGTCTCTATCGAAGCTGCTCCGACTGTGAGGCCGAGCTCCGGCTCCGGCTACTTCCTGCTAACAAGCTACGCTAACTTCCTTTAGCATTCTCGGCTAACAGGAGATGAGTCTGAGGGGAAACATCCCGAAAGTTTACACAAAGTCCACTTAAACACGTTCATCCTCACGTACAGGCTCTGCTGCACTTCGTTGCAGATTTTCAAATTAAAAGTAACCAAACTTTTATTTACAAGCCCATCTCTCGTTGTTAAGAATTAACAATGGTAGAAATACCCAACTCTAAGTATAATAATGACATAATCATACTATATAATATTCTGGAGTACACTTTTATATCTGATGGTATCATCTACTATTCCCTTAAACTTCCTGAGTTGCTGCAACTAATCTTGGGACAATGTCAATTGCTTAACCAAGGAAGATCTGGCAACTGGAAAGGCAATCAAATCCAGTTGCCCTTGATTTAAACCTTGTTTAGATAAGTAAGACCTGGATGCCTGAGAACCTTCACAGACATAACTTAATTTTGACTTTATTTGTCCCCTGGACAATTGGTTTTGCAGAAAGACATAGATACAATACAATAAAATATGTAACATAGGCCTACTGAATGTTGCAGAACAGCAGTGGAATAATGGAATAAAGTGTTAAATTTGGGACATCAGTTAGCCTACACAATCAACATGACAAAAATCTCATACAAATAAAAAAATGCCTACAATTCAATAGCCGTATGTAAAAACATACCTAACATTGTCCATCATAAACAACAAACTCATAAACATCGACATAGTTAGCCAAGGTTGGCAACATCATGAAACCTTATCACTGTTACAATAGTGATTGTTTAGAGTGAATGTGCTACGATGCGGAACCTTAGTAATCTCATGGCCACAGCACGGACTGTTATAGTGGTTGCACACAGAGGTTCGCATGATGTTGTACCGTTAACCCACTACGTATATGTTCTAGCATGATGCTTAATAAACCACCACCCGTTGGGTGATAAACAAGATATTCTGGAGTCTGTGAGTATAATAAAGACCAGAATATAACATGGTGGCAGCGGCGGTGGACTTAGGCCGTCTAACGAGGCAGTAAAGTTGACGTTGGCAGAGTTGCTAACCGTGGAGCATCCCGTGTGCAACATGGAAGGACTGAAGCCGCCGCATCGCGTTGTGTTTAGACTCCAACGATCTTTCAAGGTCCTGGAAGGCGTGGAAGGACGAGTTTATGCTTTATGTGGAGTTAACAATGGCGGCGGCGATGAAAAGAAAAAAGTGACACTTTTCAGCTATCTTGTTGGCAGCGGCAGAGAATTATTGGACACGCTAATGAGCGACGCCGCCAGAGATACGTGGGAGTTAAAAGACATTATCGACAAATTTGACGGACATTGCAACCCATGTGTGAACGAAACGGTGGAAAGGTATCGCTTCTTCACCAAGAACCAGAGGTCGGGTGAGACTATTGACAGCTATGTCACGGAACTAAGAGTGCTGGCGAAAACGTGCAACTTCGGACAACTGAGAGATTCGCTTATCCGCGACCGTATTGTGTGTGGATTAAACAGCACAAGCATGAGAGAGAGACTGCTTCGTGAGAAAAATTTATCGCTGGACACGTGCGTACAGCTGTGCAGAGCTGCAGAGTTGTCACGGGAGAACTGTAAAGCCATCTCAGGACCGATGGTGGAAGAGGTGCATGCACTACAAGGAGCAGTGCACCAGAGACGGACAAGTAACACAGTGGACTGCAAGTTCTGTGGTAAGACACACGAAAAAAACAAACAGAAATGCCCAGCATATGGCAAGAAGTGCAAAAAATGTGGGAAAGCCAACCATTTTGCAGTGAAATGTAGAGCTCGTCCAGAACACAGGGAAAAGGCTGTTGTACATAAGGTAACAGAATGTGAAACTGAGGAATATGAGGAAATTCTGTGTGTTACTGAAACACAGGCAGAGGATGTAAATGCAGTGGGCATGAGCAGAGCAGAGGACACCCAGCTGTTCGCGAGGCATGCTTCTTGGGACAGAAATGGTAAAATTCCAAATTGACTGTGGTGCCACTTGCAACATCATTCCGATCGATTTGATACACCCTGAAACAAAACTGGAACACACAGACAGTGTATTACTCATGTACAACAAGAGCAGACTGAGACCACTGGGAAAATGTAAAGTTAAGTTGAGAAATCCTAGAAATCAGAAACTGTACCAGCTCGAGTTCCAAGTGGTAGCTGGAGACGGCGCTGTACCATTGCTTGGCAAAAAGCAAGTGAGGCCATGAAGCTCATAAAGGTGCACTATGAGAATATTATGGCAATAGACAGCATTGTCACCACAGAGAGACCTACAACTGGGAAGTGGTGCATGGAACAAATCAAAGATGAGTATGCTGATGTATTCACTGGAGACGGCTGTCTAGAAGGAGAGTACAAAATGGAGGTAGATGAAACTGTAAAGCCAGTGCAGCTGCCCAAGAGACGAGTGCCAGTCTCTATGATGAAGCCACTCAAAGAGGAACTGCAGGATCTACAGCGCAGAGGAATCATAACACCTGTCGAATGCAGCACAGACTGGATCAGCGGTATGGTTGTAGTACAGAAACAAAATGGAAACCCAAGAGTGTGCATTGATCCCAGACCATTAAACAAAGCATTAAAGCGCAGCCACTTTCCACTACCCACTATAGAGGACATACTTCCAGACCTGTCCAAAGCCAAGGTATTCACAGTGTGCGATGTCAAAAGTGGTTTCTGGCATGTCAAGCTTCATGAGGAATCCAGCTACCTGACAACATTCGCCACCCCCCTTTGGGCGGTACAGGTGGCTGAGGATGCCTATGGGAATCAGCCCGGCACCTGAAGTTTTCCAGAGGAAACTGACACAAGCATTAGATGGTTTGCCTGGACTGTATATAATCGCTGATGATGTACTGATTACAGGACAAGGTGAGTCACAGGAAGCAGCGGAGCAGGATCATGACAAAAAACTGCGACTGTTTCTGAACCGGTGCAGAACAACAGAACATTAAACTGAAGCATGAAAAGTTCAAGTTGAGACAAAAGGAAGCACCATACATAGGACATCTCCTCACAGCGGATGGACTAAAAGTGGACCCAGAAAAGGTACGAGCCATCACACAAATGCCAAGACCAACAGACGTGAAAGCAGTTCAGAGACTGTTGGGCATGGTGTGTTACCTAGCTAAGTTTTGCCCACATCTCTCTGACCAATGTGAGCCACTGAGAAAGCTGACACATAAAGACAGTGAGTGGAACTGGACTGAGCTACATGAGGAGGCACTCCACAAGCTTAAAGACACTATTGCACAGGCTCCAGTGCTGAAGTTTTACAGCCCAGATGAGGAACTGACTGTACAGTGTGACGCCTCAGACACAGGTTTAGGTGCAGCACTCATGCAGAGGGGTAGACCTATTGCATTTGCAAGCAGAGCACTAACACAAACAGAACGAGGTTACGCACAGATAGAAAAAGAATTTCTAGCTTTGGTATTCAGCATGGAAAAGTTTCACCAGTACACATATGGTCGTCAAGTGACTGTGCAAAGTGACCACAAACCCTTAGAAGTTATAGTGAGGAAACCGCTACTCAGTGCCCAAACGACTGCAACGAATGATGCTACGCATACAGAAGTACGACTTGGTGGTGGTGTATGTACCAGGTAAAGACATGCTACTGGCAGACACTTTGAGCCGAGCATACTTACCAGAACATTCAGCCGATGGCTCAGTGGAAGCGGAAATAGAGACTGTCAATATGATAAAGCACCTCCCGATCTCATCAGACAGGCTCAACGCCATCCGCTCAGCTACCAAAGAGGACAAAACACTACAGATTCTTATCAATACCATGCGCAAGGGTGGCCAAATGACAAAAACAAGACACCGTGGGAAATCAGGCAGTACTTCTCATTCCAGGAGGAACTGACCTATCAGGACCGGAGTAGTGTTCAGGGGTGAAGCAGCTGTTGTCCCCGACACACTGAGGAGAGAAATCACTCACCGTCTGCACTCCTCGCATCTAGGTGTGGAAGGCTGCCTGCGAAGGGCTAGAGAGTGTGTCTATTGGCAAGGCATGACAGATCAAATTAAGACATATATAGCAAAGTGTGACATCTGCAGGTCAGTGGACAGTAGACAACAGAAAGAAACATTGCAGCCACATGAGATGCCAAGCAGACCATGGGCAAAAGTGGGGACAGATCTCTTCAAGTTTGACAACAGAGACTATCTAATCACTGTAGACTATTATTCCAACTTTTGGGAAATAGATCACCTGTCTGATACAAAGTCAACAACAGTGATAAAGAAACTAAAGCCCACTTCAGCTCGTCAGGGTATCCCGGATATTGTCATTTCCGACAATGGCCCACAATATGTATCTGAAGAATTCCAGAGATTCAGCCGACTTTGGGAATTCCAACACAAGACATCATCTCCAGGTTACCCTCAGAGCAGCGGCAAAGCTGAGTCAGCAGTGAAGACAGCTAAGATGCTCATGTACAAAGCTAAAGCTGCAGGGCCGGGACCCATATCTTGCAATGCTAGACCACCGCAATACTCCATCACAAGGCCTGATGTCCAGTCCAGCACAAAGACTGCTGAACCGCCCGTACCAGAACACTGTTACCGGCAAAGACAAGTCTTCTGCAGCCACAGGTCATAAGTGCACAGGAGGATCTGATCAACAACCAACGGCGTCAGTGTACCTACTATGACAGATCAGCCAGAGATTTGGATGAACTGAAACCAGGTGACCGTGTCGCGGTACAACCATTTGCACCACACAGTGTCTGGAGACTAGGCAACATACTGAGGCCCACTGATGCCAGGTCCCTACGAGGTCCACTTGGATGCAGGCACTGTTCTCAGGAGAAATCGGAGACACCTCAGGCGGGCTCCAGAAGCGACCCCAGCCGACCCTCAGACATAGACATTAAGGACACTGGTCACTCGGAGACCGCCTCTCCACTACATACCTCTGAGAAGGTCCCACCCCAGACAACACCAGCGGGGGCGGGCCAGTCACCACCAGGTCCGGCAGCGTTGTGAAAAAGCCACTGCGTTACAAGGATTTTGTAACACATTAAGCTTGAACAGTATTTTTTTAATGTTGCGATGTTTTGAATGTTATGAGAGTATGTTTGATGTAGGCCAATGCTAACTGGTTAAGGGCAACCTTATTTTTGTTTATAGATGTATATCTTTCAGAAATGTTTATGTTGATAGACTACAGAGAGAAAACAAAATACACTCTATTTGGGATATTTAAGTTGTGTTAGCATTAAAGGGACAACTGATGTCTCAGTCTCAAAAGAGAAAGGATGTTACAATAGTGATTGTTTAGAGTGAATGTGCTACGATGCGGAACCTTAGTAATCTCATGGCCACAGCACGGACTGTTATAGTGGTTGCACACAGAGGTTCGCATGATGTTGTACCGTTAACCCACTACGTATATGTTCTAGCATGATGCTTAATAAACCACCACCCGTTGGGTGATAAACAAGATATTCTGGAGTCTGTGAGTATAATAAAGACCAGAATATAACAATCACAACTGCAACCATCATCATCGTCACCATCAAGAACCACGACAGCACCAAACAGAGTGGGGTTGCATTAATAAAATGCTTTTTAAGGATAAGTATTGGGAAGCATCTTAAAATGTTTCATTTGTTCTGCAGCCTCAGATTCCAGAGCTGAGGGGCTCTGAACAGAAAAGCTACTTCTTTTACCTGTAAATTTAAGTTAATTGCTCTTGTATAGTTTATTCTTATTTTTTATTTTGTATACTTCTAATAGCTTATTTTGTAAGTCACTCTATCCGTACTGATTTCTGTCTTTGTGCTTCAAATTTCCCCTCAGGGGATCAATAAAGCATTATCTTATCTTGAATCATAAAGAATGGCCCCTGTGAATGTTATTTCAGGCTGTTTATTCAATTATTGGATTAATTTTACTGATCTATCAACATGTGACCAGCATGCTGATGTTTTAGTTGGTCATGGTGGAAATAAATGGTCATACAGATTCCGGTGCGGTCAGAACAATTTGGATCTTAATACTCAAAACTGTGCAGATGACAGTGAACTTTCTGAGGAGCCACCCAACTCTGCTCCTCATCACCAGACTCAACAACACTGTGTCTGCTGTGGAAACCTTCAGGTTTCTGGGACCCTCTGGCAGCAAACAGGACAGGAACAGACTACAGCAAACAGTCAAGACTCCAGAGAGAATCCCTGGTGCCAACCTGCCCTCCATCCAGGGACACATATCTGTGTTCTCTGACAGGTCCAGAAAAAAAGTCGTAATATTATGAGAATAACGTCATCATGTATGAGAATTAATAATATATTTTAACAATCTACCTGCCCAATACTCTGCTGTGCATACGCCTGCGATGTTGCTTTGCCCCCCTTCAGACCGTCTGCAGACCAGTGTTGGGAACGATACTTGAAAAAAGTAATTAGTTATAGTTACTCACTACTTGTTCCAAAAAGTAACTGAGTTAGTAACTGAATTACTCTGTAATAAAAGTAATTCGTTACCAGAGAAAGTAACTATTTGCGTTACTAAAAAAAACTCTAAAATTAAACTCTGCTGCTTCATCGAATCTCTGTTTAGCTGTTGTGTGTGTGTGTGTGTGTGTGTGTGTGTGTGGCGCGTGTGCTGGCATGTGTGTAAAAACACTGGCTCTGATTGGCTACCAAGAAACATGACTCTGCCTTAGCCAACATAATCGCTGGTTGAAAGGCACCCGAGCTTCTCTTGTCCCTCGTCTCTCCCCGCCGACAGAGTTTAGCAGGCAGGCAGAACGGGAACAGGTGAGCGTCACGTTGCGCCCAGAGAACCTGATATGGAGAGCGCAGCGTACCGGTCCACTTCAAGCACTAATTACTTCGTTATTAACCCACCTCCTGACTAGCTGTGTGAGCCAGCTGGTGCGTTTCGGATTACACAGATTATTACATAGTAACGCACCGCATTTAACGACCAGTAATGTTAACGGCGTTGTAACGAGGGGAAAAGTAATTAGTTAGATTACCCCGTTACTGAAAAAATAACGCCGTTACGTAACGCCGTTCTTTTAAACGCCGTTATTCCAAACACGGCTGCAGACACAGAACCGTTTGGGACGGAACTACTGGATGAGACGAGGAGCTGGATAAACGAAACTAACAGAAAACACTTTTGGTCAGGCAGAAATCTCAAATCCACACAAATGTTTACTTCAGCATCTCAGATAAAGTGCAGCTCACAGTCCCAAACCGAGCAGGTCTGCGCCTCAGATTTTAGATGTTATTTTTCAAAACTCTTTCAGTTATTTACAGCGACTCACGCTGTGAGATCGCATCGCATCAGTTGGTGGAGTTCACTAGTCCTGACTCGTTATTATCAGTTATACATTTGTTTTTCACTGACTGAGAAAATCAATATGTAGCGTGAGAATGTATGAAAATTGTCAACTGCGTGAGTCTAATGCTCGATGCCTGAGAGTTGCAGCTCTGGTGTTACATTACTTACATTTATTCATTTTGCTGACACTTTTATCCTAACCGACTTAGAGTTGCTACTGTACCTTTTGACCCCCCTGACGGTGGGCCTGAGAATGGGGAAGAAAGGGGATTTAAGTGACTTTGAATGTGGCATGGTTGTTGGTGCCAGGCGGGCTGGTCTGAGTATTTCAGAAAGTGCTGATCTGCTGGGATTTTCATGCACAACCATTTCTATGGTTTACAGAGAATGGTCCGAAAAAGAGAAAATATCTAGTGAGCGGCAGTTGTGTGGACAAAAATGCCTTGTTGATGTCAGAGGTCGGAGGAGAATGGGCAGACTGGTTTGATGTAAGAAAGGCAACAGTAACTCAAATAACCACTCGTTACAATACCAAGGTCAGAACACCATCTGTGAAAACACAACACGAGCAGACAGGCTACAGCAGCAGAAGACCACACAGGTGTCACTGTCAGCTAAGAACAGAAAACTGAGGCTTCAAACAGACTCACAAAAAAGTGAGTAGTGTGGATGTAGCCTGAGAAAGACAACAAACACACTCACAGTAACATTCTGCTTTTATTGGAACAAGAGCCAGAATTCAAAGCAACACATGACAGAAGGTACAAGTCAACGGCATTTCCACCATTTAATGATCAGAGCTTCCATCTTTAAAGGACTGGAAGTGGAAGAAGTTTACAATGGAAATGAGGAATCTGTTCAATCACTTTGAATCACTTTGGATTTATTACAAGAAGCTGAAAGATTTCTGGGATCTGATCTGTTTTCTACCAGGAGGAGACTCTCCCTCCTACACAGAACACAGGGACACTGAGGAACCAGAACCAGACTAGGTCAGGAACCCAAATCCAGGATAAAGAGGTTCAGTGAATGTGGTGCTGAAGGTGTGGAGGTGGATCAGTGTGTCAGAGGAGACTCTGTAGAAGGACAGAGAGCCAGCAGGACAGTCCACATACACTGCGACTCTACCAGAGGAGGAGGAGGAGGAGATGGGTGTTTGTCTGTTATTGTGACAGACAGAGTAAAGCCCATCAGGGCAGCTCAGACTCCAGGACTGATCATTCCATCCAAACACACAGTCTTTACTGCCTCCTCTCCTTCTGATTCCTCTGTAACTCACTGATATATAAACGTCTCCTGTCCACTCGACCTCCCAGTAACAGCGACCAGTCAGACCATCTCTACACAGCAGCTGAGGACACAAGTAGTCAAACCTGTCTGGATGATCAGGATATGACTGATCCTCAAACACACGTGTCGCCTTCCTGTTGTTGTCAGACAGTTTGATCCTTCTGCTTACTGTGTTTGTGTCGATTGTGAGTTGACAGGAATCTGATGAGAGAATCCAGCTGCAGTTATTGATCTATCATCTGTTCATTGATTGGCTCTTTGAATGAGTGATGTCACAGTCTGAAGATGGTTGAATGTGTGCTGCTTTGTTTTCATGAATCAAATGAAAAACACACTTACACTTCCTCAGACCTGGTCTCAACCATCGGACTCCAGCAGGCTCCACCCTGAAAGGAGGAGGGGGGCAGAGCAGCATCAGACATGGACATTACATTCCTCTCATCCTACCGACAGAATAAGTAGGCCTACTAGAGAGGAGTCAGTGGAGCAGTCAGACAGCAGTGTGGAGCTGTGTGCTCCTGTTTACTCCCTCAGAGGAGGGAGGGGCTTCAAACTCTTTCTTCTGGTTTCACTTCAATCTTGTTACCTGCTTGCTTTCTCTTTTTAAAGGAACTAGTTTCTGTTGCTGATTGACTTTCATTTGTCACTATTATTTCATTGGTAATAAAAATCTTTATTTGGTTTCACAGAATCTGTGGAGTATAAATTATTTCTATTAGTACTGTTAGCAGAGTTGGGAACTGTACTAATATTACTTTTCTCATTTTACATTTACTCATTTTCATTGGATCTACATAGCCACGCTTTCATCTCATGTCGACATTGTCAGGCTATTGACAGGTGGTCGCTATTCTCTCCCCCCAATCCACTGTCACACTCCGGCAATACCCTCCCCAGTTACACTATAGGCAATCGCATAGCAGTTTCTTAATGAACCACTACAACTATAGGACTAAAATAAGTGTGTCTTCTCTCCTCTTTGACAACCTGCATGCTACTCCAGTCATTGTCCTTAAGATTAAGACCTCAGTCTATAAGTTAAGAGTCAAATAAGAGCGCGAAACCCAGATCAATAAGAAAATTACTCACACATTTGAGACACGTCATCATACATTATTAACACAGTGGATTCTAAAAACAGTAAAAGCAACCTGAGTTTGCATTCTCTATCAGAGTGATCTGAGTGTAGCTCTGGGCCAAAGTTTATTTCTGGTTTTATCTAAAACGTCGGACATTAGGATGCGATTTAAGTTGAAATAGATGTCACCCTACTTTTTTCTCCTTTCTATGTAGGTCACCATGTTACATCAATAAAATAAATGCTCTTTTTCTCCTCTCTGGTTATTGCAATAGCTGTCCTTAAGAGCCACAGAGGAATGAGAAGCGAAGCCTAAATAATCACTCACACATTTGTATACATTTTGTTACTGAGAAAGTTTAACTGTCATTATTATTTGCTATAAGACAGTTTAATCACAATTAAGAAAAAGCATACATAAATCCACACTGAATCTCATCATTCCCTTCTTCCTCTATAGGATGGACCAAACTTCTCTTATCACAACTGCGTGTTACTGTATGTCAGAGACTCTCACACCAACAACCCATATTACGCAGTCATTCCAACACAAGAGGAAACAACATTCACTGCATTATATGCTTTAAAATCTTGATATTTCTCCCAGCATACTGGTGAGGCACAAGGATTATAATACACTATATCTAACATAGCTGCATATAGAGGGATGACAACTGTAAGTAATATCATGATTTTCAAAGGGAGTTCAACAGGCTGTATTGCGTAAGCACCTCCGACATCCGTGTCATCTGCACCCCAGATTTAAGCGCGTTCACGAGAGTGCGCCAGGGTGGGGGTGAGGGTGGTTCATGGGAGCACGCTGCCCTTGACATACTACTTATTATGATGCAGTGAACAGTGAATATTCTCTCTTACCAAATAAGAGACCAAGTAAGAGACTTACTCTGTCGTGTTTTCACGTTACATGTTAGTTTCCCTCAGCTCACTTGGAACCTCGATGGAGGTGATACAAAAAAAAAGTACCTGGAAGCAGGTACAGGTACAACATTGGAAACCTAAACAAGGGCGAGTCGAGCCAAAGGGCCTCCGCTCAGACTAGCTTGGTTTGAGAGCGTGCCTGACCCCGCCAGCTGCTTGGCGAGCTTTGTGACGCATTTGCATTGAGATGAGATGAGGCTCTTCCTCTGTGCTGGTGTCCCTGTTTTGTTGCAGTATTGTATATTATGGGGGTCACGTTAGTTACAGCGGCTGAGAGGTGGAGAAGCTGTGTACCTGAGAATCGGTAAAACCACAATAAACCTAAACTGAACGTTACGAAGCAAACGGCGGCAGGTCCGAGCTAATGTAGCGTTAGCTGGCTGCCCTGCCTGCATCACTATAGGCTAACGTTAGCAAACAAATGGCTCCACATTTGCTTTTTACCGTTACATCCTTTCTTGCAGGCTGAATCAACACTTTGACATAATACTGGTGGTACACAGGATAGTAACATGGGTCGCGTTAGTTGTTGAAGCAATATGGAAAGCGATATAAATTTGCACCAGATAACATTAGCAGCTTCTCAGCGTTAGCCGGCGAGCTACCGTGACTTCCTCCAGCTTTACTAATGCTCACTTTGTTCTTCCTCAACATTATCTGAACCTGTTTGGTCTGATGGGCTTCAGCACATAAACCTTTGTTTGTTGTTGTTTTGTATCCTCAGGTGGAGCCTGTGTTTTGCTGTAAGCCGGTTGTTTTATGGTGTTAGTGGACTGCATGTCGTTAGCTGCCGTGTTGTTGCTGTAGTACGAGAGAGGCTCAGGAGCGCGCAGAGCTGAATCTGACCCGGAGACCTCACATTAAAAGCAGAATAGTGGCTGATGCAAGCAACAGAGAAAACAGGCGTGTGCTTCATTTACAAGTGAGTTTTAAGCTGAATAACAATAAGGCAATGAACATTTGTTTAATTTCACTGAAAAACTTACATATAACTCTTTTAATATCTAAACTGTTGGCAACAAAAGTGACACCCCTAAGTGAAAATGTCCAAATTGGGCAAAATTAGCCATTTTCCCTCCCCGGTGGAGGAGGGAGAGAGGGGGTGATAGGGGAAGGCCTAATTTTCCTGACCGCTGTTTGCACTGATTGTTGTATTTTATGGATTTTTTTTGCTGTTACATGCTGGTATACAAGTGAAACTGTGGATCTCATGGGATGCTGTATGAAAGTGATCACCTGTCTACCTGCAATAAACAATCACACATTTTTGTTTTTAGATAGGCGCCTATAGCAAATATTGTAAATAAATAAGCAAATATCTGAGAGAAGTCGTCATGACTCTTCTGTGTGTAAATCTTTTAATATTAAAGTCCCTGAAGTTCCCAAGAACTAGAAGAGTCACTTAGTTTCTGCAAGTTTCATATATTTCCAACCCATGTTTGCTGTGAAGACTATGTTCTCTACAAATGTTCTACACAAAGTAATAGTCATTCAGTCAGCATTTGGAGAAACACACTTGAATGTAGCATCTCAAAGTCCTGTCCTGTAGTCGTCAGGTTTCAGCAGAATTTTAACTAAATATAACTGCTTTGGAGTTATTGGAAGGTTTATTTTTTCTCTTTTGATGGAGCTAGGCTAGCAGTTTCCACCTGCTCCCATTTTCTCTGCTAAGCTAGGCTAAACATGTCCTGGACCTATGTCTGTACAGAGATGAAACTGGTTCGATCCCGGGTAAGAGGGCAATAAAGGATATTTCTCAGACTAACAGACAGTTCCTTTAACATGCAGCGATCTGTCCAAACTGCATCAATTAACACCAACAGGCATTTATTATTATTTTTATGTTGTTCTCCTTGGAGACCTCCTACACAAAGATCTCCTTTTTATGTTCAACCAGTGTTTCTGTTCTGAGCAAAGGAAAAAGGCTCTTACACGTGTGATTGTTCATATAACACTCATGCCCACCATTAACCAAAAACACATCCTCTATCAGACTGTCAGTGGCTGCAGCAGGCCTCTTCATACCTGAGAGTGTCCAGTCTCCGGTGTGGATCCTCCAGTCCAGCAGACAGCAGCTTCACTCCTGAGTCTCCTGGATGATTGTAGCTCAGGTCCAGCTCTCTCAGATGGGAGGGGTTGGAGTTCAGAGCTGAGGCCAGAGAAGTACAGCCTTCCTCTGTGATCAGACAGCCTGACAGCCTGCAAACACACAAACCAACACACACAGAAACCCTCTGAGAGGCAGGATGTTTTTTGTGTCAGATACAAATGTAGAAGACATCTTTAAGATCATGAGTGGCATTTAATGATTCAAAAACAAAAGAATGAACAACAGAAAATTATTTAAAGAAGAGTCATGGGAATTTTCTCAGTCTACACACTACTGTCAAAGTTAAGTTAAAGGTCCTTGACAAATCATATCAGTAGAAACAATCCTACAGAGGTTAGCTGTTTATTCACTAATGTAAATCAGATTTGAGATGGTCATCAACTCAGTGGGTTAATGAATCCTGACCTCAGGGTTTCCAATTCACAGTGTGGACTCTGCAGTCCAGCACACAGCAGCTTCACTCCTGAATCCTGCAGGTTGTTGTTACTCAGGTCCAGCTCTCTCAGACTAGAGGACTGGGAGCTGAGGACTGAGGACAGAGCTTCACAGCTTCTCTCTGAGAGGTTACAGTCACTCAGTCTGGAGAGACAACAGGAAGGAAACAAGAAATAACACATTTATTTTTTCTCCAGTTTGTTTTTTTATGCTGTGAAATACGAGAGGCTGTTTAAATTAAACTGAGCTTGATATTTAGAGGAATCCATAAATATTATAACTTAATCTGACCTCAGCGTTTCCAGTTTCCAGTGTGGACTCTCCAGTCCAGCAAACAGCAGTTTCACTCCTGAATCGTGCAAGTTGTTGTTACTCAGGTCCAGCTCTCTCAGACTAGAGGACTGGGAGCTGAGGACTGAGGATAGAGCTTCACAGCTTCTCTCTGAGAGGTTACAGCCACTCAGTCTGGAGAGACAACAGGAAGGAAACAAGTAATAAAACATTTATTTTTTCTCCAGTTGAAAGATAGCAGAGTATTTATTGATGAATAAATCCCACTTACAGAGCTTCCTTGGAGGCTTTGACCGCTGGCAGCAGCCTCAGAAAAGCCTCCTCTGAAGCAGAGTATTTCTTCAGGTCAAACACATCCAGATCTTTTTCTGATGACAGTAAGATGAAGACCAGAGCTGAAGACTGAGCAGGAGAGAGTCTATCTGTGGAGAGACTTCCTGAACTAAGGTACCTTTGGATCTGATCCACTAGAGAACGATCATTCAGTTCATTCAGACAGTGGAACAGATTGATGCTTTTCTCTGCAGAGGGAGTCTCTGCGATCTTCTTCTTGATGTACTTGACTGTTACCCGATTGGTTTCTGAGCCACTTCCTGTCTGTGTCAGCAGGCCTCGTAGGAGAGTCTGATTGGTCCGCAGTGAAAGTCCCAGGAGGAAGCGGAGGAACAAGTCCAGGTGTCCATTTGGACTCTGTAAGGCCTTGTCCACAGCACTCTGGTAGAACGGTTTTGATTTGTCTCCAAATAGCTTAGACAGCCGGGACGTTGATTGTTCTTCTGCCAGCAGATTGACACCAGAGTTGATGAAGGTCAGATGGACATGAAGAGCAGCCAGAAACTCCTGAACGCTCAGATGGACGAAGCAAAACACCTTGTCCTGGTACAGCCCTCTCTCCTCTTTAAAGATCTGTGTTAACACTCCTGAGTACACTGAGGCTGCTCTGATATCGATGCCACACTCTGTCAGGTCTGATTCATAGAAGATCAGGTTTCCTTTCTGCAGCTGCTCAAAAGCCAGTTTTCCCAGAGACTCAATCATCTTCCTGCTCTCTGGAGTCCAGGGTGGATCTGTCTCAGCTCCTCCATCATACTTGACATTCTTCAGTTTGGACTGAACCACCAGGAAGTGGATGTACATCTCAGTCAGGGTCTTGGGCAGCTGTCCTCCCTCTCTGGTCTTCAACACCTCCTCCAGAACTGTAGCAGTGATCCAGCAGAAGACTGGGATGTGGCACATGATGTGGAGGCTTCGTGATGTCTTGATGTGGGAGATGATTCTGCTGGCCTGCTCTTCATCTCTGAACCTCTTCCTGAAGTACTCCTCCTTCTGTGGGTCAGTGAACCCTCTGACCTCTGTCACCATGTCAACACACCCAGGAGGGATCTGATTGGCTGCTGCAGGTCGTGTGGTTATCCAGAGGCGAGCAGAGGGAAGCAGGTTCCCCCTGATGAGGTTTGTCAGCAGCACATCCACTGAGGTGGACTTTGTAACATCAGTCAGGATCTTAGTGTTGTGGAAGTCCAGAGGAAGTCGACACTCATCCAGACCGTCAAAGATGAACACAACCTGGAACTCTTCAAAGCTGCAGATTCCTGCTTCTTTGGTTTCAGGAAAGAAGTGATGAACAAGTTCCACCAAGCTGTACTTTTCCTCTTTCAGCACATTCAGCTCTCTGAAAGTGAATGGAAATGTGAACTGTATGTCCTGGTTGGCTTTGTCTTCAGCCCAGTCCAGAGTGAACTTCTGTGTTAAGACTGTTTTCCCAATGCCAGCCACTCCCTTTGTCATCACTGTTCTGATTGGTTCATCTCTTCCAGGTGAGGCTTTAAAGATGTCTTCTTGTCTGATGGTTGTTTCTGGTCTGTCTGGTTTCCTGGATGCTGTTTCAATCTGTCTGACCTCATGTTCATCATTGACCTCTGCAGTCCCTCCCTCTGTGATGTAGAGCTCTGTGTAGATCTGGTTCAGAAGGGTTGGGTTTCCTGCTTTAGCAATCCCCTCAAACACACACTGGAACTTCTTCTTCAGCTTAGATTTAAGTTTACGCTGACAGACTGTATGAATTGAATGACTTCCTGAATGAAGACACAAGAAAACAGATGAATCAGTGATTGATAAAGTCCATGTGACAGTTTCATTTCCTTATATAAACATGTTTCCCTCCATCTGCTGAGCCATCAGTAAATGTCCCGTTTATCCAGCAGCTTAAATCTTTAGAGAAATCCTCTTACTGCTCTGCAGACGCTCAGCCAGCTCCTCCTGCTTCATTCTCCTCAGGAAGTGCAGTGTGATCTTCAGAAATGCCTCTCTGCTGCTCCTCCTCTGCTCTTCCTCCTCACTGTCCAA
This sequence comes from Lepomis macrochirus, assembly GCA_024633595.2. Lineage (NCBI taxonomy): Eukaryota > Metazoa > Chordata > Actinopteri > Centrarchiformes > Centrarchidae > Lepomis > Lepomis macrochirus. The sequence goes on along the minus strand of JALXJV020000025.1, from coordinate 19,929,479 downwards.
CACCTCCACATCCTCCATCTGACTCTCTAAGCATTCTGGGTAATCTGAACTCAGACCCTTCTGGATCTTCTTCAGCTCCTTCTTCACAAAAGTGACAATGTTGTCCTCCAGCAGCTGGAACAGAATATTATATGAAGGACACAATCAAAGTCAAATCATGGAACCAAACATCAGATCCATGTTGGACAGACTGACAATCCACTGGTCTAAAAAGTGCAGCGTGGAGATTATTGTGAACAGAATAGATGGAAAAGTAGTTGTTGTACATGTACAGACCATAAATATGGAGTCCAGGTGTGTTTGATGCTGCTGGGCAGACTGACCACTGGGAACCTCTGAGCTCTCCTGGTGGACTCTGTGGAGGAATCATGAAGAGTTAGCTCACATTATGTCTGTCCACACAGAGACAGACACAAGGTAAAGGCAGTCGCTTTGGAGCTGCTCAACAGTCAGAACGTGTGTGTGGAGAAAATGTTCAACTGAAGCCAAGAGCTGAAGACTGCTTCTACTGCTTCTGCTGCTTCTACTGCTTCTACTGGGCAGCTTCAGATGGGAGAATATAAATGTATGTGAAGAAGAACGATGCTGAAAATAAACACACAGGTTTAATAAAACTTCTCTGGATAAATAACAGTTAAACATGAATCAGTCAGAGTTTAATGGGATTAACAGCTGACCTCTCTGCAGCAGACGGGTGGTCCTCTTCTTTAAAATTCATGGGTTGATCCACTGACTGGTCACTCTTGAAGGACACACAGCTGGGCTCAGGTCCAGGTCCAGCAGAGGCTGGTTTCCCATAGATCCTGTTAGACAGAGAGGAAGACCACCAGGGATGGAAATGTCATTTTTAGCCTTCAGCCACAGAAGCTTCTGGAGAAACTGGCAGCTCTCAACAAGAAAAGGATCAAAGTTCACTAAAAGCTGAAGCTGAATGATTTCAGTCTGTGTATCATCGCTTCATTTCCAGCAAATATTGGACCAAACCAGGACTAAATGTTCTGATCTCTGAGCAGATCTTACTGTTCCTGACAGATACCAAACTTAACTGTGGCTCCATCAGCAGCAGCTCTGTTGGCCTGTATTCTAACGTTTGCATTACTAGACTCACCACAAATATCCTGACTGCTATTTACAGACTTTGGTAGGTGAAGCATTTTAGGACAAAATCCAAAGAGGAAGTTTCAGACTAAAAAGAGCTGAACTTGATTTGTGGAACTCAGACTGCTGAAGCCTCATATTATCCTCAGCTGAACTTTCCAATGTCTTTTTACACAGAACCAGGACTGTGGACTCTGTCCTCCATTACTTCCATTGAAACCCCATCAGGAAGAGATCTCTTCAGGGCCAGTGTGCACAGGAGGAACAATTCCAGCCACCAACAACTCTTTCAGTGGACATATGGGCATGTCAGTGTTGTTTAGGGACAGACTGGAAAACATGTGGACCTGTCCTTTAATCCTAATCTGGCTCTGACCTTCATCATCATTCTAGGAGAACATGGACATTAGAAGGACAACTGGACAGACTGGATTTAATGAGGACAAACATCAGCAGTGAGCAACATGAGGAGGGAGACATGAACATTTAGCTCTGATTGGCCAACACTGTTTAATACTGACACATACTCACTGGCTGTCAGACACATGTAGTCCTTTAAAATGAATGAGGCTTTATTTGACTGTTCACTCTTGAAGGACACACAGCTGGGCTCAGGTCCAGAGAAATAAAAAAAAAAAACACATGGAGACTAACAGACACATTTTACATTCTCACCTTTTCTTAGCAAAGTGGTATCCACCTTTGACCTCATGAGGTTCAAACATCAAACAGAGATCCTTGACGGATTTACAATGGGGTCCAGGTCCAGTAGAGGGTTGCTGTCCTTTAAAATGAATGGCAGCATCCATTGACCGGTCACTCTTGAAGGACACACAGCTGGGCTCAGGTCCAGGTCCAGGTCCAGCAGAGTCTGGTCCCTGCTGCTGCTCTGGGCTTCAACACAACACACACAGAGCTTTGAGAGTGAATAATGATGGTGGAGTGATTTGAGTCCTGGACAGTTAGAGATCCTCATCTCACCTCTGAGCTTTGGTCTGGCTGTCATGTTCCCCACACAGAGTGCTTTTAGAGGGAGGGACTCCCTCCTCTCTGTCCTCACACTGACTCATGCTGCTGAACTCACATCCACTTTCACCTGGAGAGGAAACACAAATCATTCATCTGCACATCAACTCAAATCCTCCTTTCCATCATTTCTCCTGGAAAAAGATCAGCTGCTCCTCCACTGATTGGCTGCTAGTTTCTGTTTCATATCAGTGGCAGCTGAATGCAGTCAGACAGCAGTGGGAGGCAGAGGAAGCTGCCATCAGCTGCTGGACTTCTACTATCAGTCCACTAGATGGAGGCATGAAACTGCAGCCCAGCACACACACCATGCATGGAGGAGCGGCTACATTCACTGACTCACTGATATGAAACATGAGCAAACTAACAATTTCAGGTCTGCCAGGAAACGTATCCTGCTGTGTCTGACTTTACGCTGGTGGAGACGACGCTTTGAAAAGCACAATGTAGTTTGTTTTCTGCCAGCTGAAGAAAGGAACGAAACATCAGCAGTTCATCAGATTGTTTGATTCCAGTAAATCAATAATCCAACAACATGGAGATTTCTCTTCAAACACAAGAGTTCTCCAAACTCTCTACTGAAATAAGAAGTGAACAACTACTACAAACATTAGACAGCAAGAAACAAACCCAGAAGGGACTAAAGACAAACTTGGTGTTAAACTATCAAACAAAGCAAGAGAAGAAGACTCTCACTGGACTCCTGCAGAGAAAAGGCTCCACACGGTGAGCTGTTTCCTGGAAGGAGTCCGAGCCGCACCTGGACTGGCAGCAGGCCAGGTAGGAAGGGCTGCAGCAGGGGCAGCTTTTCACAATAAGAGCACGTTCAGCTGTGCTTTTATTCTCTAACAGAATTATTCATCATCTGAAGAAATGTAGAGATCATACCTCTGTTGATGGAGATCCTAACTTTGATCTGCGTTTCTTCGCTGCTCTGATGAAGCAGGGAGAAGTTTCTCAGCAGCAGCAGACCCACCAGCTTCTGAGGGGAGGAGAGATTCAGCACTCGTCTGATTACAAGCTGAATCATTCATTTGTTGTGGAGATACATTTTCACATTACATACTTCATCAGCTATTCAGAGAGTCTAAACACTTGGTCTGTCTCCACCAAGGATTTACATATTCGAATCAGAATTGTCAAGGATTGCCTATAGTCGACTGATCATTTTATATTATTACTATTCATAGTCACTGTAACTTACACTGTACATTTCCAGCTAAACTGAGTCTCTCTGCTCGCCTGCCATTCATCAGTGTTGTGCAGAGTTGTTCATGTACTGACTCACCGAGATATGCATGGACATGTTCCTTGTGGTTCTACTCCAAGTAATGTTTAAAAACATATAATATTCTTTGTGTGGTTCATCAACGGTGATAAATGACTTAAATATCCTGCAAACTTTACGCCAAACTTTGCACAAGACCGGATCAACTGGCCCCTGTCTCTCTGCCTTTCCTGTCATGACCCCTACCTTAAGGTTTAGAGTTATAAGTTTGGATTTATCCATGCACTTCAAATGCTTATCAAAAGTTTCTTTCTTTTAACAAGTTTATTTACAGCATTGTATGTTGATGTTTATATTATAATAGAGATAATAGAGGTGCGGTGATGGCGCAATGGTTAAGACTGTGCCTTTGGTGTGAGAGACCCGGGTTCAATCCCCCACTGTGACCTATCCACCATTGTGCCCCTGAGCAAGACACTTAACCCCTCATTGCTCCAGAGGCGTGTGACCTCTGACATGTATAGCAATTATAAGTCGCTTTGGATAAAAGCATCAGATAAATGTAAAATGTCCTCACCGGTTGTCATTGTTTAATTGGCACCCTCCTGACAGTTATATTGAAAAGCAAGCAGGCTAAGACAACCAACTAAGATTTGATCTCCGCTCTCTTTCAGCATTCTGGACAGCGCCGTTCCTTCACACAATTCCTAAGGACTTCACAGTTTCACAGCCCAAATTCTGGAGCTTACAGTAGGGTAATAAGAATAGTGGCTGTTGCAAGTAACACAGAAACCAGGTGTTGTTCAGTTCTAAGTGAGGCTACAACTCACTTGGTGTTAACTATTAATTAGTGATTTCATTAAAAAAAAACTACATATAGACCCTTTAAGCCGAGAAAATAAGAAAACTGTTTAGACCATGGCATAGCTGTAAAACTGGACCAGATGCACAACTCTCTGCCTCCTCCTCCTTTCCTATTCCCCTTCTCTCCTCTTCCCCCTCCTCCTCTCTTCTAACAGCAGCTGGCAGCAAAAAAGACCTGAAAACTGGTTTTCCTTCGTTCCACGACTGACGACAAGTTAACAAACCTTTAGCAGAAGCAGAGAGAGACTTTGTTTGTTGGCACCACTTCAGTTGTTTCTTCAGTTGTTGTTTTTACAGTGAAGTCGACTCAAAGAACACAAGGAAACATTCCTGTGAAATGCTGCATAAATACCTTTGAAGCCCACTAATTGAACAGCTGCTGACTTATAAATGACAGTAAACTTATTCAGTGTATCTCCAACATCAGGCAAATTATTAATTTTCAAATAGTAATTTTACATTTAATGGTCCGATTCTTTTAGTGAGAGCTGTTGTTTTTATCGTTGTGCACAAATTTTACTGGCTTCCCTAAAACCTCTCCCCTTTATGTGATTAGTGAGAAGCAGCCAGTCACATAAGCAGACTGGACAGAAAAATGAGACAAACTCTGCAGATCTTTGACATTAGGTCTGGATTCACGAGTCATTTACTGCTGCTAAACAAAGTCCAGAGACGCAAAAGTAAATGATACTGGCTCTTTTGAGTTGCTTTCTGAAAGGAACAGACCCATAAGATCCAGCTTCCTCCAAAGACCTGATTCCCATCACTGTTTCAAAGGTAAAAACATCAGACTCACTCAGCTTGTTCCTGTGGACGTCCGTCAGATCAGCAGCCTGATGGCGTCTCGTCCAAGTCCGTCTGTAGAGAGAGAGATTATGGTGACTCCTCCCATCATCAGTCATGTGACTGCAGCTGCTGTCTCACCATCAGAATGTCTTCATCAAAACATGCAGTTTGACTGGTCTGAAGACACAAAGTCAGTCCCAGAGAAACCAGTTCACCTGGTGTTTTATAAGCTGTGACCTGTAACCATCTACAGTGAGATGGAACATTTCTGCTAACCTGTCCTGCTCTACTTTAGGCTCTGCAGCTGTTTCATACATTTCTCTCTCACTGCTGGTGAGAGAAGTTTAGTTGTTCTGAGGGCAATGAGTCATAATCTCTCTGACGTCAAAGAGAATGACTTGTATCACCTCATTATTTTTAACAGTGTGTCAGTCACCAGTCCATCAAGCCTCCTGTCTGAGGATGACACTACACTCATTGGGCTTATCTTTGGTGGGGATGAGTCCACCTACAGGTGGGAGATGGACCACAGTTTGACCATTGATACCTTTAAGGTATCGACTGAAATAACCCACTAACAAGTAGTATCAAAACTTTTCCAGTCAAACGAGTGTGTTCATCAATGTTAAAAGTTTATCACCACAAGCTTTCTGTTTGTTCCATCTTCTGATATCCTTTAACAACATGGTCAAATAACCAAAGAATTTTTTCCATCAAAGTCCTTGTGCATGCAGATAAGAGCTGAACCTGCTGGTATCAGCAGGATGAAGCTAAGTGGAACGCTGCTCACTGTATCGTTGCGGCATTGGTGGCCTGCTAGTTGCCTGTTAAGTGTGTTGAACTACAGAATGATCCGTTCTCCAGAGGGCTGTTTCACAAAAGCAGAATTTAGAAATCCAGGATAAGAGATAAAGCTAGGCTTGACCTAGTGTGATCAGTGCATCCTGACTTTATCAGTCTCACAAAGGCCAAATCAGGCTCAGAAGGTGCAACTAAGTCAAGCCAGATGTAAGTAATTCAGATAAATGGGCGTCAACAACTTTTTTCAAGAGGCCACGCTGTCGATCACAGATTCATTGATCCTGAAATGGAAAAGACGTGTGCAGCATACTTTATTTGCTGTTACTCAATGTGTGTGAAAAAGGTTTTTGATGAAAAAATGCACATATTATAAACAAAGAAAGAAACACGGCCGCAGAATTAAAACAGTGAGAAAAAGCGTGTCAGACAATAGAGGGCTGACTTAATAAGTAAGCAGCTAAAAGAATCACTGCTCCTACCTGAAACTGTTAATTATAACGTTACCATGAATATTAACGTTATGTCAGACCTAAAAGTGAGCAGTGGACCTTAATATGTCACTCAGCAAATGTATTAATTACAACCACTAATCAACACACTGTCTATTCAATTCAATTTTATTTATATAGCGGCACTTTCACAACAAAAGTATTCCTCATAATATTGCCCATTTAACCCTATTTAGGGCCCGAGCACGAAACGTGCGAAGGACCCTATTGAAACTGTTAGGATTATTAGGGCCCGAGCACGAACCGTGCGAGGACCCTATTGAAACTGTTAGGATTATATATTTTTTTCTTTCTTTTTCTTTCTTTTTCTGCAAAGTAAGCCCCATTTTCGCGGCCGCAACATGCTCGAAAACTCACCAAATTTGGCACGCATGTCAGGACTGGTGAAAAATTTCGTATTTTGTGGGTTTCGCGGACGGGCATGGCAAAATGGCTCGCTAGCGCCACCTAGAAAATTAGAAAAAATTAGCCCCTCGTCCACGTTCGACCTACATGGACCGAAATTTGGTGGGGACGTGTATCATATCAAGACGCACAAAAAAAGCCTCAAGAACCCTTACCCTAAACTCGACAGGAAGTCCGCCATTTTGAATTTTGCCGCCATTTTGGGACGATTCAGCACACTCCGTACTTTGACGAACTCCTCCTAGGGATTTAGTCTGATCGACTTCAAATTTCTGCTGTGCCTTCTAAAGGCATTGACGATGAAAAGTTGTGCTATCTGCGCGTTTTCGTCAATGAGCGTGTCCGTGGCATCGATGAGTCGCCATGAAACAGGAAGTTGTAGTAACTTGGCTGTACATGCTCAGATCTGCACAAAATTTTGCACGTTTGACAAGAGTCCCGCCCTGAACAAATGTACATGCCGAAATTCACCCCCAGTCATAGCGCCACCTGCTGGCAACAGGAAGTCAACTTTAACGACGCAGCCCCGGCCGCACGTTTGACCGACATGTACGAAATTTCTGTGGTACATCTATCATGTCCAGATGCACAAAAAAGCCTCTTGGAGCGATGCCCTAAACTCAACAGGAAGTCGGCCATTTTGAATTTAGTGGCCATTTTGGGACGATTTACACACTCCGTACTTTAACGAACTCCTCCTAGGGATTTAGTCGGATCGACTTCACATTTCTGCTGTGCCTTCTAAAGGCATTGAAGATGTAAAGTTGTGCTCTCTGCGCGTTTTCGTCAATGGCGTGTCCGTGGCGTCGATGATTCGCCATGAAACAGGAAGTTGTTGTTGTAACAAAATTGAAGTAAAAAACAGGACTTGGACTCAGATATGGAGATAAAAAGAAGCGCTGAGGACATTGGAAATCCAGCAGCTACAAAGAGAAGTGATTTAGTGATTTAGTGCACTGATTCCCAAAGTGGGGGTCGGGACCCCTAGGGGGGTCGTGAGCCAGAGGGGGGGGTCGCAAGTTGATTTCCAGAAATAAAATAAAAATTTAAAAATGATTAGAAATAGCATATGCTAGCCATGATTGTAACGCAAGATAAAACTAGTGGCTAAATTAAAAATAAAACCAAGCTAATAAATAAAAAGGGAACAGCTCTTTTGGTTTTATTTGACCACTCTGACGTCATTGAGACAGATTTACGACATATTAGCGACAGAATCAGTTGTTATTTTGTGTTGTCAATATGCTCGTGTTTGGATACGCCTATAGTGCGTGCGAGGTTGCGCGCAATGTTTATATACATTTATAGTGGGGGGTCGCAAGTCACTTGCACCGTTACTTTGGGGGTCGTGGGCTGAAAGTTTTGGAAACCCCTGAATTAGTGAACTAGAAGTTCACTGTAAGCCAAACTGTAACACCGTGTATTCCTGTAATCATTGTTTTCTCTCCCAAACACGCAGTTGTTTCATGAAAAAACAGCACAATATATCCTCCTTACTGAAGTGGGACTATAATTTGAGAGTATTATAAAATGACACAGGAATCCTACATAGTGTGTGTGAGTTTCTTGAGTGACATATAATGTCCGCTGCTCACTTTTAAGGCACAATATAACATAATTATGACAGTTTCAGTTAAGAGCTGTGAGATTTTTAGCTTCTCACACATTCAGTCGGTCCACAATTGGCTGCCACACTTTCTTTTGCTGGTTTATTGCTGTACCCGTGTTACCTTTTCTTTTATTGATCCTTTTTAATTTTTTTTACAAGTGCTTTCATTCCACATAAACTCTCTGATGCTCATTGTGTACAAAGTATGGTGGACGCATCTTCTCTAGTTATGAAACCTAATAACACCAACCTACTATTTTAATACAGGCTACTGAAAAATATGCAGAACACACAGGCCGACATAAGAACATGGACTGACTGAAAAAAACACTTTGGTTTCTGATCGGCGTGACGCTGACTGAACAGATAAGGCACCAGGATTAACTAAGCCTGGCTGTTAGCCTGGTCTGGAGCAGGCTAGCTGCACAGAATAAATCGCCATGGTAACTTATGTGCTACTACGTTCATGAAACCGAGTCAAGGCTTAATTCAGCCAGGATATCTGGAAAATCCCATCTTAATCCCTTATCTTGCTTTTGTACAATACCCCTCTGGGGTTGTCTGTTGTGTTGTGCTGGTTTGTTGTTTGAGTTCCAGGCTGTCTGTGGGCGGAGCTAAGGCCAGGGTCGTCAGGAGATGTGGCTCACCTGTTCATCCTGGCTGAGATGTATTTAAGATGGCTGTCAATTCTGCCTAGCTTCTTCTCTTTGGATTCCCACAGCATCATGCACCACCCCTGGGACACACCAGCTCTTCAGTGGTGACTTATTATGTAGGTTTTCTTTTTGCACTCACTACATTTCAAACTCACCCATACACTCATGACACTCCTGATAATACTGATTCTCACATTTGCCTTAAAGCTTATGTTTATCTTTAGTTAATACAATAAAACCATTAAGTTTATGTTTGCGTGAGCTTCCTCTTTGTTGCAAGCAGGAGCCAACTTGTAACAATCAGAAAGGCTTGAGTCAGGGAGAGATGTTTATACTTAAGTAAAAGGAAAGATGCCACATGAAAAATGTTACTCAAGTAAAAGTCATCCAGTATAAACCTACTCGAGTAAAAAAGAAGGTTTTAAAAACACTTAAGTAAAAAAAGAGTATTGATCTTACAAACCAAAATATTTTTAAATTCACTTAAGACTGGTTTAAATACATTATTATAAGTCATAGTAGATCACAATAAAGAAAACTGAGGTGACTCACACTAGGCCCGGTTACCTTGTGCTCAAGCACGATTATCCCCCTCCGCCGCTGGCTCGCTCTTACATTGCGCGAGCTGGAGGGCGTTTACATCTTCACTCAGTCTGTGTTTCCCATACATTGATTTGTCTGAGGCGGCCCAAGACAGAATCAATGCCATATACTGATATGTGATTTTTTTTTTTTACTAGTCCTATTTAAAATCGTAGTTGATTGCACTAAGCGATCACACTGGTGAAACAAACCGGATTTTGAGGGTTAAACGTGCTCGGGCACGGTACGGATCGCCTACTGTGGGTACACCCTGAGTTACACGAGAACAAGTTGATATTTCCTGTATGTGGGGAGGATAAGCCTGCGATATTGCTCAGCCATCGTATCCCCTTCAGACCATCTGACAGACACAGAGCCATTTGGGACTTTGGCTTTGTAAGAATGAGACAAGGAGCTGGAAACCAAAACTAACTGAAACACTTCTCGATTCAAAATGTCACCACAAATCCACAGAGATGTCCTCTCACAGCGTTCAGCTCACAGGCCCAAACAGAGCAAATCTGGCTTCAGTTTTAAGATGTTTATTTTGCACAACTCGACCAGCTACCTTACAATTACAGAGCAAAAACAGAGAGTCTGTTGAGACTGGGGGCCAATCTGCGGGGTCATCAAACCTATTAGAGTTGTATTTCTCTCAACATTGTTCAGTCACAGTCGGACAAGCAGCCAAAACACAGACAAGAGCTGCGCTGCTCAGCTGGTTAGCAGGACAGAGATTCACTGTAGCAGCACATTAGGCTGAGTGTGATCTGCTGACTTCAGAGGAGAGAACAAGTTTGCCGCACTTCACTCTCATTGCGTTTTTCTCCTCTCGGGCCTAGAAGGACAGTCCCTCTTCATCCTCTCATCAAAGTTTTAAACATTCGCGTTCAGCTTTGACAGGAAAGAGAGGCGGGTCACCGCTTACACCGGTGTCGCATCAGCTGGGCGTAGTTGAAGAAGAAACTACACTAACATTTCATATCATCTGTCACAGGTTAACAAAGTTGTGTTTAATAAAAAATGATCTTGTCTGATTGACAAAACAACTGTTGTTTTTATTGAATCGTATTCATCTTGTACGGAAATCTTCAGTCAAAACAAAATAGCCTACATTAAACGACGAATAACAGAACATGACACGACTATATCCACAGGCATTAAAGAAAAACAGGAATTTATACATATTAACCATTTTAAATTATTCAAACTATATAATGCTTTAATGTAATGTGTGATTTATTTAGAAATGTTGTATTTGAGAATGTAATATTTTTCATATAAGAGAGATTAAAATACACCTATAGGCTTTTCTTTTACAGTGAATATCAAACTTTTCATAATAGAATATATTTCTTTTTCATAAATATCTAAAGTCATGTTCTTAAAGAAATATTTAAAATCTAACCAAAATAATTTGATTCATAAACAAAGTAAATGACTAATCAGCTTTCAGTTTCGTTATTGCAAAACACACTTTTTGCAACATCCATCCTGAATCTTAATGCAGCTGTAGCTTATTTGATAAACATATTATATCAGTGAATGCAACAGTAACATCAGATCCTATTTACGCTGGAAGTCGGCTGTTGGTTTTAAACCCTACGTGGGTTAAGGAGCTTGATTTGGCTTTGAGGGAGACTCCGAGTTCACTCTGTGTCAGAGTGGAAACACTAGTTTTAGAAAGGCCCCTGTTGTGTAATCATGGTTTGCACTGTGAAGACTGACTTTGGTCAAGAGTTTATCATTGGAGAGTTGTTTATTTTTTATTTTGAGAATAAAAGGATTGCCTGATTTTAATTTAAGTTAAAAGTTTTGAAAGTTTATTATTTTACCTTATTATATTTTCGTGACAAGGAAACAGCACACCAGCAACGTGTGTACTGAACAACCAATGGTGCGCCAACAAGTCAAAAACCAACTCTGTATCGTTCACCCTGTTTTAACGATGACTGGATGCGTGGAAACGGCGGCATATTGGGCTCAGCAAGTCTCGCATTGGACAGTGAGGTGGCCTGGATGCGGTGACAGACGGCGGAGATTGTGTCGACCTCGATCAAGTAAATAGAGGAAACGGTATTCAATTTCAATTCAATTCAATTTTAATTTATATAGCGCCAAATCACAACAACAGTTATCTCACAGCGCTTTTCATAAAGAGCAGGTCTAGACCATACTCTGAAGTTATTTACAAAAAGCCCAACGGTAGCTAACACAAACGTAAGATGTAAGATCTACAGTTATCAAAATGTGTGCACAGCATTAAGAATAAAATCCAATGCACTGACGATTTGGTTTAAAGTAAACAAGGACTCGAAATGAGAGACATTCGGGTAGGTTTTACACAAACAAATTAAAGCGTTGGTTATACTTTTTTTCTGATTTCATGTTTAATGATATTTGAATTAAATGTTTTTTGATGGTTGAAAACAAGGGTAAAATTCATGAAAATCATCGGTTAAGATGGTATTAAGGTGTCACCTGTGGTGTCTGCTAAATCTCAGATTGATAATGAAGAAGCAGCTGCATTAAAAAAAAATGTAAAACTTACAAAAAAGAACTAAGAAAATATAAATGAAGTAACACTGCCAACATCAAACAAACTGTTCAAGGTTTAAGTGCTTGTGTTGCAGAAGAAAAGGAAAAACATGAAATCTGGTTCACAGCAAGTGTGGATGAATTTTGCCAGTTTGTGGAAAATAATTTTAGTACAAATAATGGTCCTACTGAAGATGTTCACCTTGAAGATGAAAGAAAAGCAATGGACAGTGTGTCAAATGTTGGAACATTAACATCATCATGCATCTCAATTAAAAGTCGCACCGGTGAAAGATCATCAAGTCAATCAAGCAAAGCTTAATTTAAAATTGAAGCAGAAGCTCATTTGTTCTTCACCATTTCCTGTTACAAGCTATTTATCAAAACATTTTTAACAAATGCTTTCAAAAAGTGACGTGTCCCCAGTGTAAATAACACAGATGCGGATATGTTTTATCCTACTGACGTTAGCTTACATTACGTTAGCTTGCTGCCACTGCAGCTCTGAACAATTAGATTAGCCAACATTACTGGTTAACAAAAGCGGGCAAAGTTATAAAATTGGCAGTTCGGTGTGTCCATATACTAAATATAAATAGAGTGTTTATGGCTGTCAGATGCGGCAGACTAGAAAAAAGACCCGCCCTACTCTGCCTCTGATTGGCTGTTGGGTCGAGGCATTAGGGAAAAACGGTTGGTTAGGCACAGCCAGTGGTAAAGTTGCAAAGCTCATGCTAGAGAGGAGAGAACTTTGTTAATAAAACTAATATGTTTTCTCATTAGATCTGCACAAATCACGTAGGTGACCCATTTTGGTTTAAAACAGTGTGCATGCCTGCAAAAAGCACCTGGCAAACAACCACATAATGTAGACACAAACATAAAAGTCTTGCTCTCACTACTTAAATCCTGCTGGAAGGATCGGCCTCAACAAGCATCTCGATTTACTTCTTTTGCTCTCAGCAGGACACTTGTGTTGTTTGAGATGAGCCAGCCGAGTGAATCTTTTATCACAAACGCTGCAATTAAACGGTTTATCCCCTGTGTGGGTTCTCATGTGATTGGACAAATTGCTTCTGCGACTGAAACATTTTTTACAAACTGAGCAGCTGAAAGGTTTTTCTCCTGTATGAACTCTGAAGTGTGACGTCAAGCTTGAACTTTCAGCAAATCTTCTACCACAGACAGAACAACTGAAGGGTTTCTCTCCTGTGTGGATTCTCATGTGCCTCAAAACATCTCCTTTACCAATAAAACTTTTTTTACAAACTGAGCAGCTGAAGGGTTTCTCGCCTGTGTGGGTTTGCATGTGACTGGACAAATGGCCACTGCGACTTAAACATTTTTTACAAACTGAGCAGCTGAAAGGTTTTTCTCCTGTATGAACTCTCAGATGTCGGGACAAATGTGAGCTTCGTGTAAATCTTTTACCACAGACAGAACAACTGAATGGTTTCTCTCCTGTTTGGATTTCATTGTCTTCCTCCAGATGTCCCCTGTGGCCAAAGCCTGTTGCACATTCAGAGGAGCAAACTGATGTTTTTCCTGTATTACATTCCACATCACTTAAAGGTACGTCATAGTTTTGCAGAGGGTTTGAACCTGACTGAGGTTCCCTGGTCTCCTCCCAATCACAACTGTCATCAGTCTCAGGTTCAGAGGAGTCTGAACTATCTGGTTTTAAATGCCTATCTGGATCTGAGTTCCTGGCTGGTTCTGGTCCTCCACAGTCCTCACCATCAGCTTCTGTTTCCATCTGTTTAGTTAGTCTTTCATGAAGCTGTGAGGACTGAGGTTTCTCTTCATCATCTTCTTCACTCTTCACAGCGACAGGAGTGAATGTGAACTTGGTGATATCAGCCTCCTCCAGCCCTCGAAGCTGCTCTCCCTCCTGACTGGTCCAGAGTTCCTCCTGTTCCTCTTTAATGTGTGGGGGCTCTGGTTGGTCCTCCTGGTCCAGACTGGGGCTCCACTCCTCTTTAATGTGTGGGGGCTCTGGTGGGTCCTCCTGGTCCAGACTGGGGCTCCTCTCCTCTTTATTGTGTGGGGGCTCTTGTGGGTCCTCCTGGTCCAGACTGGGGCTCCTCTCCTCTTTAATGTGTGGGGGCTCTGGTGGGTCCTCCTGGTCCAGACTGGGGCTCCACTCCTGCTGCTCAGGGGGAACCTCTTCTTTACTCACCAACAGCAGCTGGACGTCTGTGGAGAAAAATGAAACACAAACACGTTTTTTAAAACTGTCACTTTCTGTTAACATTTAAACCACCAACACCACAACTTTCTTAAATGTGGGGAGAAGTGAGGCACATTTTGTATAAACATATGTGGAAGGAGGGCTGGGTTAAAAAACAATTCTCACACACAAACAGGGAATTCGTGTCTCGTTTTGAACTTTAGTAGCACAAAGTTGTTCTGGTTGTTCTGACTAGCTAGGATCGTCGATACCGATGGTTTGATAGTGTTCCTGGCTGTGGTAACGAGAGTCATCATGGTCATTACAGCCACCTGTGGCCAAGTCTGAACGACCATGGTTGGTATCTTCACCTGAGGCCAATAGCTGTTTGTTGACTTTTCTCAATCCAGGTGTAAATGGCTTCCTTGACACCTCCTTCAAATCATCCATCTTCTCTGTCACGTACGGCATCCCAATGCTGTTGCTTTCCATCTTCTTTTCCTCATCCCCTTCCTGAATCCAGGAAGAAGTTGCCCTTGACCCCAAACTTTGTTGGATAACTATGACCTGGATGACTGAGAGCCTTTCCAAACATATTAGCACTAATATTATTACCACTGGGGGCCCGGTAGATCTCCTGATATGCAGTCCAGTGCCGTTTGCAGCTCGTCTTCCCAACTTCTATCTCTGTTCAGCTGTTGCTGTCCAATAAAAGGCGAAAAGCCCCCAAACAGTCTTAAAATATTATAACCATTACTTTACATGTCTATGTGGAACATCCTTAAGGTTTGCCTGTTTCCATCTCTGTATAAACACATTTATATGGAATTACATACTACTTAAACATCACAGTGTAATTTATGTGCACTACCTGTCTACATGACAGTTTATGACCAACGTACACCGACTGAACACAGAATTATACTATATTATTTTATGTCTTTGTCTCAGATTCACATTTTACCTGTGTGATTTTCTTTTCATGAACATGTTTTATGGGCCCAGAACAAAGTTTAACTGACAGCTTCATCACTTGTTCTCTTTCAGCAGCAGCTGGTTTCCAGCAGTTTGCAGTGAGAAGAAGCAGTAAAGCGCACAAACCTGCTTCAGGCTTGAAAACAGCGTCCAGTAGTTTGCATTGTCCACAAAGTTCCTCCTCGTTCTCGACTTTAGACATTTTTACTAATTCACAGCAGCTTTTCCTCCAGACTGTTTCCAGCTAGCAAGCTAAGCTAACTTCATTAGCTTCGTAGGACAGCGGGAGATAATTCAGATGTTAAACATGTTCAGATAAAGGGAACAGCGCAGAGTCTATTCAGCAGCGCTGGACTGGTAATCTGGCATACCGGGCAAATGCCCGGTGGGCCGACGCACTTGGGGGCCGGTCGGTATAGGTAATACGTTGGTTTTTTTTGTTTGGCCAACGACTGGCCCATAAAGCAGGGACAGCGGCCCATTGGTTAATTTTCCATACTGACACTGGGCTGGCCCAATCATCTCTTAACAGGCTCCACCCTTCTCTGTTTCTTTTGTCAGATGCAGTCAGTGGCTCAGAGTCAGAGATCTGTATAGGATGGATAAACAAAAGCGCAAGGGCAAGGGTGGTGCGGAGAAGATGCGGGCAAAAAAAAAAAAGTCTAGAGGTTGAAGCCTCAACATGTTAAAAAATAACAGACATGTTTAGTGCCGCAGCTTCAGTTTCAAAGCCTACAGTACCTGACGACATTTTGCACAAACAGGCGAACATAGACATAGAAGGAGAGGTGACTAGCCATGGCGGCGCCGGCGGCAACCAGGCAGAGGAGCAGGTGTCTGACAGTGAAGTCAAGGAGGGACAGAGTGAGCAGGAGAGTGTAATTGAAACGGTAAGCATGGTAGGGAGGCAGTGTTAATCAGGGCGGGTGCAGGAGGACAGTGAATGGGCCTGGCTGGGCCATGTCAAGTATCCCGTTTTGGCCGGGAAAGTCCCGTATTTTAACCTTCTTTCCCGCCGTCCTCCCGTATTAGTATTTTCCCGTAAATCTCCCGTATTTTAACCTGCGTTATTAAAAATAATAATACCCATGCAGCGCTGCGCAGGGCTGACTTAAGGTGATGCATGTTGGACTTAAAATAAGGTGTGCTGGTGTGACGGAAGCCAGTGAAGCTGTGCATTGAGTAAACCTCACTCCCCAACACATTAAGAGACACACTAGCGACCGACGCTAGCACCCAGAAATTTTAGCCTCCTCGGCGAAAGTCAGCCGCCGTTATCTCGAACACACCTATACCCAGTCTGAGCTCTGTCACTAGCCTCGCAATAACTGCCACCTGCAGGTAGACGTTAGACAACAGAACTGTTTGTGCTCTACTCTCATGTAAAATTAACCACTCTGGCCCCGCCCACAAATACACTTCATTTTACTCAGTTATCATTCTTGTCTAGGATGTCAAGGATGTTTTGTACTGGTTGGTTGTGTCTGACCGATTGTGGTGGGCCAGTCTGAGCAAAAATGCCAGGGCCGTTTTATTGTCCCAGTCCAGCCCTGCTATTCAGACAGCTCTATCTGGACATTTGGACATTTTGGCTCCGTGAAAAAAACAGTTTGGTCTCTATCGAAGCTGCTCCGACTGTGAGGCCGAGCTCCGGCTCTCGTTAAGAATTAACAATGGAAGAAACCCAACTCAAACAAATAATAATGACATAATCATACTATAGAATATTCTGGAGTACAGTTTTATATCTGACGGTATCATCTACTATTCCGTTAAACTTCCTGAGTTGCTGCTACTAATCTTGCCACAATGTCAATTGCTTAACCAAGGAAGATTAAAATCTGGCAACTGGAAATCAAAAGCAATCAAATCCAGTTGCCCTTGATTTAAACCTTGTTTGGATAAGTAAGACCTGGATGCCTGAGAACCTTCACAGACATAACATAATTTTAACTCTATTTGTCCTCCGGACAATTGGTTTTGCAGAAACACATAGATACAATACAATAAAATATGTAAAATTGGCCTAATGAATGTTGCAGAACAGCAGTGGAATAATGGAATAAAGTGCTAAATTTGGGACATCAGTTAGCCTACACAATCAACATGACAAAAATCTCATACAAATTAAAAAATGCCTACAATTCGATAGCCGTATGTAAAAACATACCTAACAATGTCCATCATAAACAACAAACTAGGGCTGTCAAATGATTAAAATTTTTAATCAAATTAATCAGAATTTTCAGTGGATTAATCAGGATTAATCACAATTTGCAATTACACCTGAATCCTAACCATTTTTTTCTGAAATGCATACCAAAAGATAAATAACAGGACACAGATACATAATTTTCACATTATGTCTGTTTATTAACACAGCCAAATAATGGTTTAAACATAATACACACCATAATATTTGTCTTTGTAATGTGCTTGAAGCTCCGCAGCATTTGCTGGGCTGTGCTTAAAATGACCAGTGTTGGGAACGTTACTTGAAAAAAGTAATTAGTTATAGTTACTCAGTACTTGTTCCAAAAAGTAACTGAGTTAGTAACTGAATTACTCTGTAATAAAAGTAACTCGTTACCAGGGAAAGTAACTATTTGGCGTTACTGTTAAAAAAAATCTCTGCTGCTTCATCAATCTCTGTTTAGCTGTGTGTGTGTGTGTGTGTGTGTGTGTGTGTGTGTGCGTGTGCTGGCATGTGTGTAAAAACACTGGCTCTGATTGGCTACCAAGAAACATGACTCTGCCTTAAGCCAACATAATCGCTGGTTGAAAGGCACCGAAGCTTCTCTTGTCCCTCGCTCTCCCCGCCCGAAGTTTAACAGGCAGGTGAGAACGGGAACAGGTGAGCCACGCTGCTTCCAGAGAACCTGATATGGAGAGCGCAGCGCACCGGTCCACTTCAAGCACTGCTTACCTCGTTATTAACCCACCTCCTGACTAGCTGTGTGAGCCAGCTGGTGCGTTCGGATTACACAGTTTATTACATAGTAACGCACCGCATTTAACAAGTAACGTTAACGGTGTTGTAACTGCGGAAAAGTAATTAGTTAGATTACCCCGTTACTGAAAAAATAACGCCGTTACGTAACGCCGTTCTTTTAAACGCCGTTATTCCAAACACTGACCGACAACTTTGCGAGTCTTGGCCAAAGCATTTACAAAGCCGCTGTCAGCAAGACTCACTGTGACACTTCTCTGCACCATGTGAGCGACACAGTTCATGTGTTTATAGCGTGTAAATCAAATTGCGGCAACCATGTTGCGTGCACTGTCAGTCCCAATGGTTGTCGTCTTGCCCTCGATGTCCCACTTACGTGCAACAGCGTATGCGTTAAATGCGCTAAAAAAATTAACGTAATTAACAACAAACAACTAATTAACGTCGTTAACGCGCTATTTTTGACAGCCCTACAACAAAGCCATAAACATCGACATAGTTAGCCAAGGTTGGGAACATCATGAAACCTTATCACAACTGCCACCATCATCATCGTCACCATCAAGAACCACCAAATAGCACCAAACAGAGTGGGGTTGCATTAATAAAAGGCTTTTTAAGGATAGGTATTGGGAAGCAACTTAAAATGTTTCATTTATTCTGCAGCCTCAGATTCCAGAGCTGAGGGGCTCTGAACAGAAAAGCTACTTCTTTTACCTGTAAATTTAGGTTAATTGCTCTTGTATAGTTTATTCTTATTTTTTATTTTGTATACTTCTAATAGCTCATTTTGTAAGTCTCTCTATCCGTACTGATTTCTGTCTTTGTGCTTCAAATTCTCCCTCAAGGGATCAATAAAGCATGATCTTATCTTGAATCATAAAGTACCTGTTGGGCAGCAGTGGGCCCCTGTGAATGTTATTTCAGGCTGTTTAATCAATTATTGGATTAATTTTACTGATCCATCCACATATGACCAGCATGCTGATGTTTTAGTTGGTCATGGTGGAAATAAATGGTCATACAGATTCCGGTGCGGTCAGAACAATTTGGATCTCAACACTCAAAACTGTGCAGATGACAGTGAACTTTGTGAGGAGCCACCCAACTCTGCTCCTCATCACCAGACTCAACAACACTGTGTCTGCTGTGGAAACCTTCAGGTTTCTGGGACCCTCTGCCAGCAAACCGGACAGGAACAGACTACAGCAAACAGTCAAGACTCCAGAGAGAATCACTGCTGCCAACCTGCCCTCCATCCAGGGACACATATCTGTGTTCTCTGACAGGTCCAGAAAAAGTCGTAATATTACAAGAATAATGTCATCATATATGCAAATTAATAATATATTTTTACAATCTACCTGCGCTATACTCTGCTGTGCATACGCCTGCGATGTTGCTTTGCTGATTTGCCCCCCTTAATAAATGATAAACGAAACTAACTGAAAACACTTTTGGTCAGGCAGAAATCTCAAATCCACACAAATGTTTACTTCAGCACCTCAGATAAAATGCAGCTCACAGTCCCAAACAGAGCAGGTCTGCGCCTCAGATTTTAGATGTTATTTTTCAAAACTTTTTCAGTTATTTACAGAGACTCACGGTGTGAGATCGCATCAGTTGGTGGAGTTCACTAGTTATTATCAGTTATACATTTGTTTTTCACTGCCTGAGAAAATCGATATGTAGCGTGAGAATGTATGAAAATTGTCAACTGCGGGGGTCTAATGCTCGATGCCTGAGAGTTGCAGCTCTGGTGTTTCATTACTTACATTTATTCATTTAGCTGACGCTTTTATCCTAACAGACTTAGAGCTGCTATACATGTCAGAGGCCGCACGCCTCTGGAGCAACGAGGGGTTAAGTGTCTTGCCCAGGGACACAATGGTGGATGGGTCACAGTGGGGGGATTGAATCTGGGTCTCTCACACCAAAGGTTCAGTCTTAACCATTGCGCCATCGCCACCCCATTTAAAGGTTAAGCAAGCTAATGCTTTGCAAGTCTGCCTGTTAGCTCCCCACCTTCGCCTGTAGTGCTTCGATCACATTGTTTGGCCAGAGATTTGCCCTTTGCCTCCCTATGCTTTTATTTTTCTCTGTTTGTCTTGGCTGCTCTTTTTTTGGAACCCTGACAGGCTGCAGTGTTCTTAAAGCGACTCGCTTTACATTAACGGGTCCTGCACATCTGAACTGCCAGATGTTTCGACCGTACCATTTTCAAAATAACAGCGGGGGAGCGGGTTATCAGATGACAAGTCTGAAGTATATTTTAATGATAATAAATGTATTTATCATGTAAATACATCTAAAAAGGTTTTTTATTTATAAAAGACAGTAAGTAGAGTGTCTAACTTTTAAGGGTTAACCATAGACCTTTGCATGAGCCCCCCCTAGGCCTTGGGCCGGGGTCATCTGTACCTTTTGACCCCCCAGACGGTGGGCCTGAGAATGGGGAAGAAAGCGGATTTAAGTGAATTTGAATGTGGCATGGTTGTTGGCGCCAGGCAGGCTGGTCTGAGTATTTCAGAAAGTGCTGATCTGCCGGGATTTTCATGCACAACCATCTCTATGGTTTACAGAGAATGGTCAGAAAAAGAGAAAATATCTAGTGAGCGGCAGTTGTGTGGACAAAATGCCTTGTTGATGTCAGAGGTTGGAGGAGAATGGGCAGACTGGTTTGATGTAAGAAAGGCAACAGTAACTCAAATAACCACTCGTTACAATACCAAGGTCAGAACACCATCTGTGAAAACACAACACGAGCAGACAGGCTACAGCAGCAGAAGACCACACAGGTGTCACTCCTGTCTGCTAAGAACAGAAAACTGAGGCTTCAAACAGACTCACAAAAATGTGAGTAGTGTGGATGTAGCCTGAGAAAGACAACAAACACACTCACAGTAAAATTCTGATTTTATTGGAACAAGAGCCAGAATTCAAAGCAACACATGACAGAAGGTACAAGTCAACGGCATTTCCACCATTTAATGATCAGAGCTTCCATCTTTAAAGGACTGGAAGTGGAAGAAGTTTACAATGGAAATGAGGAATCTGTTCAATCACTTTGAATCACTTTGGATTTATTACAAGAAGCTGAAAGATTTCTGGGATCTGATTTGTTCTCTACCAGGAGGAGACTCTCCCTGCTACAAGGAACACAGGGACACTGAGGAACCAGAACTCCAGAGCCCAAATCCAGGATAAAGAGGTTCAGTGACTGTGGTGGTGAAGGTGTGGAGGTGGATCAGTGTGTCAGAGGAAACTCTGTAGAAGGACAGAGAGCCAGCAGGACAGTCCACATACACTGCTACTCTACCAGAGGGGGAGCAGGAGGAGATGGGTGTTTGTCTGTTATTGTGCCAGACAGAGTAACGATCATCAGAGCAGCTCAGACTCCAGGACTGATCATTCCATCCAAACACACAGTCTTTACTGTCACCTCTCCTTCTGATTCCTCTGTAACTCACTGATATATCAACTCTTCCTCTCCACTCGACCTCCCAGTAACAGCGACCAGTCAGACCATCTCTACACAGCAGCTGCCAGCGGGCAAACCTGTCTGGATGATCAGGATATGACTGATCCTCCTCCACACGTGTCGCCTTCCTGTTGTCGTCAGACAGTTTGATCTCTCTGTTTACTGTGTTTGTGTCGATTGTGAGTTCACAGGAATCTGATGAGAGAATCCAGCTGCAGTTATTGATCTATCATCTGTTCATTGATTGGCACTTTGAATGAGTGATGTCACAGTCTGAAGATGGTTGAATGTGTGCTGCTTTGTTTTCATGAATCAAATGAAAAACACACTTACACTTCCTCAGACCTGGTCTCAACCATCGGACTCCAGCAGGCTCCACCCTGAAAGGAGGAGGGGGGTCAGAGCAGCATCAGACATGGACATTACATTCCTCTCATCCCCCCGACAGAATAAGTAGGCCTACTAGAGAGGAGTCAAATGGGCGGTCAGACAGCAGTGTGGAGCTGTGTGCTCCTGTTTACTCCCTCAGAGGAGGGAGGGGCTTCAAACTCTTTCACTCTTCTGCTTTCACTTCAATCTTGTTACCTGCTTGCTTTCTCTTTTTAAAAGGAACTAGTTTCTGTTGCTGATTGACTTTCATTTGTCACTATTATTTCATTGGTAATAAAAATCTTTATTTGGTTGCACAGAATCTGTGGAGTATAAATTATTTCTATTAGTACTGTTAGCAGAGTTGGGAACTGTACTAATTTTACTTTTCTCATTTTACATTTACTCATTTTCATTGGATCTACATAGCCATGCTTTCATCTCATGTCGACTTTGTCAGGCTATTGATAGGTGGTCACTATTCTTTCCCCCCAATCCACTGTCACACTCCGGCAATACCCTCCCCAGTTACACTATAGGCAATCGCATAGCAGTTTCTTAATGAACCACTACAACTAAAGGACTAAAATAAGTGTTTCTTCTCTCCTCTCTGACAACCTGCATGCTACTCCAGTCATTTAAGAGTCAAATAAGAGCGCAAAACCCCGATCAATAAGAAAATTTCTCACATTTGAGACACGTCATCGTACATTATTAGCACAGTGGATTCTAAAAACAGTAAAAGCAACCTGAGTTTGCATTCTCTATCAGAGTGATCTGAGTGTAGCTCTGGGCCAAAGTTTATTTCTGGTTTTATCTAAAACGTCGGACATTAGGATGCGATTTAAGTTGAAATAGATGTCACCCTACTTTTTTCTCCTTTCTATGTAGGTCACCATGTTACATCAATAAAATAAATGCTCTTTTTCTCCTCTCTGGTTATTGCAATAGCTGTCCTTAAGAGCCACAGAGGAATGAGAAGCGTAGCCTAAATAATCACTCACACATTTGTAAACATTTTGTTACTGAGAAAGTTTAACTGTCATTATTATTTGCTATAAGACAGTTTAATCACAATTGAGAAAAAGCATACATAAATCCACACTGAATCTCATCATTCCCTTCTTCCTCTATAGGATGGACCAAACTTCTCTTATCACAACTGCGTGTTACTGTATGTCAGAGACTCTCACACCAACAACCCATATTACGCAGTCATTCCAACACAAGAGGAAGCAACATTCGCTGCATTATATGCTTTAAAATCTTGATATTTCTCCCAGCATACTGGTGAGACACAAGGATTATAATACACTATATCTAACATAGCTGCATATAGAGGGATGACAACTGTAAGTAATATCATGATTTTCAAAGGGAGTTCAACAGGCTGTATTGCGTAAGCACCCCCGACATCTGCGTGATCTGCACCCCAGATTTAAGCACGTTCACGAGAGTGCGCCAGGGTGGGGGTGAGGGTGGTTCATGGGAGCACGCATTGCTGCCCTTGACATACTACTTATTATGATGGAGTGAACAGTGAATATTCTCTCTTATCAAGTAAGAGAACAAGTAAGAGACTTACGCTGTCGTGTTTTCACGTTACATGTTAGTTTCCCTCAGCTCGCTTGGAACCTCGATGGAGGTGATACAAAAAAAAAAGTACCTGGAAGCAGGTACAGGTACAACATTGGAAACCTAAACAAGGGCGAGTCGAGCCAAAGGGCCTCCGCTCAGACTAGCTTGGTTTGAGAGCGTGCCTGACCCCGCCAGCTGCTTGGCGAGCTTTGTGATGCGTTTGCATTGAGATGAGATGAGGCTCTTCCTCTGTGCTGTTGTCCCCGTTTTGTTGCAGTATTGTATATTATGTGGGTCACGTTAGTTACAGCAGCTGAGAGGTGGAGAAGCTGTGTACCTGAGTATCGGTAAAACCACAATAAACCTAAACTGAACGTTACGAAGCAAACAGCAGCAGGTCTGAGCTAATGTAGCGTTAGCTGGCTGCCCTGCCTGCATCACTATAGGCTAACGTTAGCAAACAAATGGCTCCACATTTGCTTTTTACCGTTACATCCGTTCTTGCAGGCTGAATCAACAGTAGTACACAGGATAGTAACATGGGTCGCATTAGTTGTTGAAGCAATATGGAAAGCGATATAAATTGGCACCAGATAACATTAGCAGCTTCTCGGCGTTAGCCGGCGAGATACCGTGATTTCCTCTGTGTTTCTCCAGCTTTACTAATGCTTTAACTAACTTCCTCAACATTATCTGAACCTGTTTGGTCTGATGGGCTTCAGCTCATAAACCTTTGTTTGTTGTTGTTTTGTATCCTCAAGTGGAGCCTGTGTTTTGCTGTGAGACGGTTGTTTTATGGTGTTAGTGGACTGCATGTCGTTAGCTGCCGTGTTGTTGCTGTAGTACGAGAGAGGCTTGGGAGCGCGCACAGAGCTAAATTCGACCCGGAGACCTCACATTAAAAGCAGAATAGTGGCTGATGCAAGCAACAGAGAAAACAGGCGTGTGCTTCATTTACAAGTGAGTTTTGAGCTGAATAACAATAAGGCAATGAACATTTGTTTAATTTCACTAAAAAAACTTTCATATAACCCTTTTAATGTCTAAACTGTTGGCAAATAAAGTGAGGACAGCCCTAAGTGAAAATGTCCAAATTGGGCAAAATTAGACATTTTCCCTCCCCAGTGGAGGAGGGAGAGAGGGGGTGATAGGGGAAGGCCTAATTTTGCTGACCGCTGTTTGCACTGATTGTTGTATTTTCTTTTTTTTTTGCTGTTAGATGCTGGTATACAAGTGAAACTGTGGATCTCATGGGATGTATGAAAGTGATCACCTGTCTACCTGCAATAAATAATCACACTTTTTCATTCAGTCAGCATTTGGAGAAATGCACTTGAATGTAGCATCTCAAAGTCCTGTCCTGTAGTCGTCAGGTTTTAACTAAATATGACTGCTTTGGAGTTATTGGAAGGTTTATTTTTTCTCTTTTGATGGAGCTAGGCTAGCAGTTTCCACCTGCTTCCATTTTCTCTGCTAAGCTAGGCTAAACATGTCCTGGACCTATGTCTGTACAGAGATGACACTGGTTCGATCCCGGGTAAGAGGGCAATAAAGGATATTTCTCAGACTAACAGACAGTTCCTTTAACATGCAGCAATCTGTCCAAACTGCATCAATTAACACCAACAGACATTTATTATTATTTTATAGTTCCTGGAGTTGTTCTCCTTGGAGACCTCCTACACAAAGATCTCCTTTTTATGTTCAACCACCTCCTCTATCAGACTGTCAGTGGCTGCAGCAGGCCTCTTCATACCTGAGAGTGTCCAGTCTCCGGTGTGGATCCTCCAGTCCAGCAGACAGCAGCTTCACTCCTGAGTCTCCTGGATGATTGTAGCTCAGGTCCAGCTCTCTCAGATGGGAGGGGTTGGAGTTCAGAGCTGAGGCCAGAGAAGTACAGCCTTCCTCTGTGATCAGACAGCCTGACAGCCTGCAAACACACAAACCAACACACACAGAAACCCTCTGAGAGGCGGGATGTTTTTTTGTGTCAGATACAAATGTAGGAGACATCTTTAAGATCATGAGTGGCATTTAATGATTCAAAAACAAAAGAATGAACAACAGAAAATTATTTAAAGAATAGTCAGGGGAATCTTCTCAGTCTAGAAACTACTGTCAAAGTTTAGTTAAAGGTCCTTGCAAATCATATCAGTGGAAACAATCCTACAGAGGTTAGCTGTTTATTCACCAATGTAAATCAGATTTTAGATTGTCATCAACTCAGTGGGTTAATGAATCCTGACCTCAGGGTTTCCAGTTCACAGTGTGGACTCTCCAGTCCAGCAGACAGCAGGTTCACTCCTGAATCCAGCAGGTTGTTGTTACTCAGGTCCAGCTCTCTCAAACTAGAGGACTGGGAGCTGAGAACTGAGGACAGAGCTTCACAGCTTCTCTCTGAGAGGTTACAGCCACTCAGTCTGGAGAGACAACAGGAAGGAAACAAGTAATAACACATTTATTTTTTTCTCCAGTTGAAAGATAGCAGAGTATTTATTAAAGAATAAATCCCACTTACAGAGCTTTCTTGGAGGCTTTGACCACTGGCAGCAGCCTCAGAAGAGCCTCCTCTGAAGCAGAGTATTTCTTCAGGTCAAACACGTCCAGATCTTTTTCTGATGACAGTAAGATGAAGACCAGAGCTGACCAATGAGCAGGAGAGAGTTTATCTGTGGAGAGACTTCCTGAACTCAGGGACTGTTGGATCTGATCCACTAGAGAACGATCCTTCAGTTCATTCAGACAGTGGAACAGATTGATGCTTTTCTCTGCAGAGGGAGTCTCTTCAATCTTCTTCTTGATGTACTCGACCGCTACCTGATTGGTCTGTGAGCTACTTCCTGCCTGTGTCAGCAGGCCTCGTATGAGAGTCTGATTGATCTGCAGTGAAAGTCCCAGGAGGAAGCGGAGGAACAAGTCCAGGTGTCCATTTGGACTCTGTAAGGCCTGGTCCACAGCACTCTGGTAGAACGGTTTTGATTTGTCTCCAAACAGTTTAGACAGCCGGGAGGTTGATTGTTCTTCTTCCAGCAGATTGACACCAGAGTTGATGAAGGTCAGATGGACATGAAGAGCAGCCAGAAACTCCTGAACGCTCAGATGGACGAAGCAGAACACCTTGTCCTGGTACAGCCCTCTCTCCTCTTTAAAGATCTGTGTGAACACTCCTGAGTACACTGAGGCTGCTCTGATATCGATGCCACACTCTGTCAGGTCTGATTCATAGAAGATCAGGTTTCCTTTCTGCAGCTGCTCAAAGCCAGTTTTCCCAGAGACTCAATCATCTTCCTGCTCTCTGGAGTCCAGTGTGGATCTGTCTCAGCTCCTCCATCATACTTGATGTTCTTCAGTTTGGACTGAACCACCAGGAAGTGGATGTACATCTCAGTCAGGGTCTTGGGCAGCTCTCCTCCCTCTCTGGTCTTCAGCTCCTCCTCCAGAACTGTAGCAGTGATCCAGCAGAAGACTGGGATGTGGCACATGATGTGGATGCTTCGTGATGTCTTGATGTGGGAGATGATTCTGCTGGCCTGCTTCTTATCTCTGAACCTCTTCCTGAAGTACTCCTCCTTCTGTGGGTCAGTGAACCCTCTGACCTCTGTCACCATGTCAACACACTCAGGAGGGACCTGATTGGCTGCTGCGGGTCGTGTGGTTATCCAGAGGCGAGCAGAGGGAAGCAGGTTCCCCCTGATGAAGTTTGTCAGCAGCACATCCACTGAGGTGGACTCTGTAACATCAGTCAGGATCTTAGTGTTGTGGAAGTCCAGAGGAAGTCGACACTCATCCAGACCGTCAAAGATGAACACAACCTGGAACTCTTCAAAGCTGCAGATTCCTGCTTCTTTGGTTTCAGGAAAGAAGTGATGAACAAGTTCCACCAAGCTGTACTTTTCCTCTTTCAGCACATTCAGCTCTCTGAAAGTGAATGGAAATGTGAACTGTATGTCCTGGTTGGCTTTGTCTTCAGCCCAGTCCAGAGTGAACTTCTGTGTTAAGACTGTTTTCCCAATGCCAGCCACTCCCTTTGTCATCACTGTTCTGATTGGTTCATCTCTTCCAGGTGAGGCTTTAAAGATGTCTTCTTGTCTGATGGTTGTTTCTGGTCTGTCTGGTTTCCTGGATGCTGTTTCAATCTGTCTGACCTCATGTTCATCATTGACCTCTGCAGTCCCTCCCTCTGTGATGTAGAGCTCTGTGTAGATCTGGTTCAGAAGGGTTGGGTTTCCTGCTTTAGCAATCCCCTCAAACACACACTGGAACTTCTCCTTCAGCTTAGATTTAAGTTTACGCTGACAACTTCCTGAATGAAGACACAAGAAAACAGATGAATCAGTGATTGATAAAGTCCATGTGACAGTTTCATTTCCTTATATAAACATGTTTCCCTCCATCTGCTGAGCCATCAGTAAATGTCCCGCTTATCCAGCAGCTTAAATCTTTAGAGAAATCCTCTTACTGCTCTGCAGACGCTCAGCCAGCTCCTCCTGCTTCATTCTCCTCAGGAAGTGCAGTGTGATCTTCAGAAATGCCTCTCCGCTGCTCCTCCTCTGCTCTTCCTCCTCACCGTCCAACACCTCCTCATCCTCCCTCTGACTCTCTAAGCATTCTGGGTAATCTGAACTCAGGCCCTTCTGGATCTTCTTCAGCTCCTTCTTCACAAAAGTGACAATGTTGTCCTCCAGCAGCTGGAACAGAATATTATATGAAGGACACAATTAAAGTCAAATCATGGAACCAAACATCAGATCCATGTTGGACAGACTGACAATCCACTGGTCTAAAAAAGTGCAGCGTGGAGATTATTGTGAACAGAATAGATGGAAAAGTAGTTGTTGTACATGTACAGACCATAAATATGGAGTCCAGGTGTGTTTGATGCTGCTGGGCAGACTGACCACTGGGAACCTCTGAGCTCTCCTGGTGGACTCTGTGGAGGAATCATGAAGAGTTAGCTCACATTATGTCTGTCCACACAGAGACAGACACAAGGTAAAGGCAGTCGCTTTGGAGCTGCTCAACAGTCAGAACGTGTGTGTGGAGAAAATGTTCAACTGAAGCCAAGAGCTGAAGACTGCTTCTACTGCTTCTACTGCTTCTACTGCTTCTGCTGCTTCTACAGCTTCTACTGCTTCTGCTGCTTCTACAGCTTCTACTGCTTCTGCTGCTTCTACTGCTTCTGCTGCTTCTACTCGGCAGCTTCAGATGGGAGAATATAAATGTATGTGAAGAAGAACGATGCTGAAAATTAAAGCTGCAAGCAGCGATGGGCGGGCCCTCGCACCTGTGGCGCGTTGGGGTGTGATGCGGCCGCGTTGCATATTCTGGAGCTCGGCCGGTGCATCTGTTCATTTGCTACGCGATTTGGACGTTGCATGAAGGTTTTGTACCTCACTTCCTGTTGCCAGCAGGTGGCGCAATGACTGGGGGTGAATGTCGGCATGTACATGTGTTCAGGCCGGGACTCTTATTAAACCTGTAAAATTTCATGCAGATCTGAGCAAGTACACTGAAGTTACAACAACTTCCGGTTTCATGGCGAATCGTCGACGCCACGGACACGCCCATTGACGAAAACGCGCAGATAGCACAACTTTTCATCCTCAATGCCTTTAGAAGGCACAGCAGAAATTTGAAGGCGATCAGATTAAATCCCTAGGAGGAGTTAGTTAAAGTACAAAGGGTGTAAATCACTAAAAAATGGCGGTAAAATTGAAAATGGCTGACTTCCTGTTGGGTTTGGGGCATCGCTTCAAGAGGCTTTTTTGTGCGTCTGGACATGATAGATATACCACAGAAATTCCGTAACTGTAGGTTAAACGTGGGGAGGGGGCTGCTTCGTTAAAGGTCACTTCCTGTCGCCAGCAGGTGGCGCTATGACTGTGGGTAAATGTCGGCATGTACTTGTGTTCAGGGCAGGAGTCTTGTCAAACGTGCAAAATTTCGTGCAGATGTGAGCATGTACACTGAAGTTATAACAACTTCCTGTTTCATGGCGAATAATCGACGCCACGGACACGCCCATCGACGAAAATGTGCAGATAGCACAAGTTTTCATCGTCAATGCCTTTAGAAGGCACAGCAGACATTTGAAGTCGATCCGACTAAATCCCTAGGAGGAGTTCGTTAAAGTACAGAGTGTGCGAATCGTCCCAAAATGGTGGCCAAATTCAAAATGGCGGACTTCCTGTTGAGTTTAGGGTATGGGTTCTTGAGGCTTTTTTGTGCGTCCTGATATGATACACGTCCCCACCAAATTTCGGGCATGTAGGTCGAACGTGGACTAGGGGCTAATTTTTCCTAATTTTGTAGGTGGCGCTAGCGAGCCATTTTGCCCCGCCCATCCGCGAAACCCACAAAATACGAAATTTTTCACCAGTCCTGACATGGACATTAGAAGGACAACTGGTCAGACTGGATTTAATGAGGACAAACATCAGCAGTGAGCAACATGAGGAGGGAGACATGAACATTTAGCTCTGATTGGCCAACACGGTTTAATACTGAAACATACTCACTGTCTGTCAGACACATGTCCTCGCTTAAATTGAAGAGGGTTCCCCTTGGAACGGTCACTCTTGTATGAGACACAGCTGGGCTCAGGTCCAGGTCCAGGACCTGCAGAGTCTGGTCCCTGCTGCTGCTCTGGGCTTTAACACAACACACACAGAGCTTTGAGAGTGAATAATGATGGTGGAGTGATTTGAGTCCTGGACAGTTAGAGATCCTCATCTCACCTCTGAGCTTTGGTCTGGCTGTCATGTTCCCCACACAGAGTGCTTTTAGAGGGAGGGGCTCCCTCCTCTCTGTCCTCACACTGACTCATGCTGCTGAACTCACATCCACTTTCACCTGGAGAGGAAACACAAATCATTCATCTGCACATCAACTCAAATCCTCCTTTCCATCATTTCTCCTGGAAAAAGATCAGCTGCTCCTCCACTGATTGGCTGCTAGTTTCTGTTTCATATCAGTGGCAGCTGAATGCAGTCAGACAGCAGTGTGAGGCAGAGGAAGCTGACATCAGCTGCTGGACTTCTACTATCAGTCCACTAGATGGAGGCATGAAGCTGCAGCCCAGCACACACACCATGCAAAGTGTTGAAGAAGAAGACTCTGACTGGACGCCTGCAGAGAAAAGGCTCCACACAGGTCAGCTGTTTCCTGGAATGGAAGCAGGACAGGCAGGAAGCAGCAGGAGCAGATTTTCACAAGGATTTACATATTCGAATCAGTATTGTCAAGGACTGCCTATAGTCGACTGATCATTTTATTGTATTACTATTCATGGTCACTGTAACTTACACTGTACATTTCCAGCTAAACTGAGTCTCTCTGCCCGTCTGATTACAAGCTGGATCAGAGACAGTAAAACACGACATTCTGTGTGTGTTTGCTAAATGATCACAAGTTAACCTGAGCATGTACCGAGGCCACAGCTGACTGCACGCTGTGTTCGGGCGCAGAGTAACTCAGCCTGAACATCCAGACTGTTTCACTTATGACAACCTGTTAATCTCACATTAGCTCGACGTCAGATAAATAACGATACATGGTACAAATGTGGACCTGCACGCCAGTGTTGGTAACGATGTCAAAGATAGCGGAATATAAAGGTGATGATGGTACGAAGCTGTGTCACAGGTTAATGTGGACGCTCTGCTGCAGTTAACAGCGTTTCCACTCTGCGCTCCATCTGAGCGTCAAACACCTCAGCCTGGAGGAGACATCACGGAGATAAACACAGTTACAGGAACGGATTTCCTGGTTTGCAGTCAGCGGACCCTGAAGCCTGAGACACATCTGGGACTGTCACCAGATAATCCAGCCACCAGTTAAACTGTCACACCGCTCGTTGGACGACTCATTTGGGTGAACTTGTAGCTTGTTGTCTACTAAACTATGATAGTAAAGAGGCTTTGTTTGTGTTTTTTAACACGTTTTGCTTCCAAGTTATTGATGCCGGAAGTTCGAATCTGTGACTATATAACCAACTTTACCTAACTGAACGGGAACACCGGTGTTGTCTAATCTTGTGCACTCGGCAGCAACACGTCCTGAAGACACGCGAGCTACACGGTAATAAAAAAACTCTGCCGCTGCTCTTATTACACCGCTACACTTCAAACGTCCGCAACATGGCGGACAGAGGAACTTTGTTCTCCTCCTTCGGCCCGAGTTCACAGTGAAACTCAGAGAAATGAAGCATCGAGCGGCAGATTTCTGCTCTTTCTAGTCTCACTAAGATAAGGACAGAAAACATGTCAGGCTGTTAACCTTACCTTCAGCTGGAGGTCCAGGCGGAGAAAACAAGCTGCGACACGACTTCATACAAAGTGAAACTAAACAGGAGGCAGCAGAGAGGCGCGGGCCTGTTCCTGACCAATCAGAGGCCTCTGTGTTAGACTTTAGAAAGTCAGGAACAGATCAGACACCTCCAGCAGGTGAAAATGAAGAGCCAAGTTTATTTGAACGTTTCTAGAAACAACAAACACTCACAGTTTCCTCAAAGTGTTGAAGAAGAAGACTCTCACTGGACTCCTGCAGAGAAAAGGCTCCACACGGTGAGCTGTTTCCTGGAATGAGTCCGAGCCGCACCTGGACTGGCAGCAGGCCAGGTAGGAAGGGCTGCAGCAGGGGCAGCTTTTCACAATAAGAGCACGTTCAGCTGTGCTTTTATTCTCTAACAGAATTATTCATCATCTGAAGAAATGTAGAGATCATACCTCTGTTGATGGAGATCCTAACTTTGATCTGCGTTTCTTCGCTGCTCTGATGAAGCAGGGAGAAGTTTCTCAGCAGCAGCAGACCCACCAGCTTCTAAGGGGGAGGTGTTACAACCCCCTGTGGGTGTAGGGGGAGTGGGGTCATAAACATATAGGCAGAAACCGGTAAGTTGTATAAAATTTTAATTTATTTGGTAACAAAAGGTGCAAGCAATAAACAAACAAAAGGAGGGTGGATGAGGGTGCTGTGAAAATAACAAACCAAGTTAAATAAAAGAGATCCTCAAAAGGAGGATTGTGCCTAAGTATATATTTAAACAGAGAATTCTTACTAAAAAAAAACACAAAGAGCATAGCACCCACTACACCTAATGAAACTAATGTAACGCTGTACCTTCTTGTAGCGTTAACTAACCATGTAATGCTGGGTAGACGTGGGTAAAATAAGAGCACGGGGACAACTTCTTCAGGAGAACTGCGTCCATTTGTTTAATAGACCATCACACACTTTTCGCGACCGCGGAACACACACAAGATCACCTCCTCCTCATATCACTCCGGCCAACCTTTGCCGGTACTAACTTTTCAGGCAAGGTGCACCATGTAATGTAGTTTCTGTTAAAGCTCGAAACAAAATATAACATATGTATATAGTTAACATTACTTAAATCATGCAACTTATTTCCGTGAAATGGCGTAATCTATAAAATAACTCATAAGAAAATAAATCTCATCTTACATTCTTCCCTTTCTTCAGATGAAATGTCCCCATTTCACAGATTATAAAAAAATAAATCTCATTTAAGAACTTAACCATAGCAGAGACAATAACCTCTATAACTGCAAAGGAAATAGCAACACATTGTAAGTCAGTGTGGAAATAACCACTGCTACAATCCATGAACTAGCACGTTACATGTTGTTACTGGCAGTGCAGGTTTTGCAAAATTTATTCAACACTACCACTGAAAACTTAATGAAACCCCTAAACATAGGTAACCTTAGGTAACATTATGTATAATGGCATTCAGCAAAACACCTATACATTCCAAATGTGAAGTGCAGGTGTTTTTTTTTTGTTTTTGTTTTTGTTTTGTTTTTTTATATCTAAACATAAATGCAGAACATCAATTAATAAAACAACAAAGACAGCATTAGTGTCCCAATAGTTGTCTGTAAGTCCGTAAGCTGAGTGGGAGGGGGGGGGGTCGCTCACAGCATAAACCGCTGTGGTCTCCGAACAACCCGACCTGAACGAGTAGTGAGTGAGTCACCAGAACTTTTCCCAACAGGCACTGCAGGAGCAGCGGCAGTCTGTTCGTTCTGTTGTGGCTGGACTTGTGAGACCCGTCCTGAAGGTCTCCTTAGTAGGGGAATAGAGGGGCAGGCAGGGGCAGAAGCTTGTCCACTGTCAAGTGGTACAGAGTACCTAGGGAGTGAACCAGATAATGACGTGTACCTGGGGAAAGCGTCCCTATGCTGAGGAGGTACAGGGTGGTTCTCTGGTGCTGGAGATGTATCAAGGGTGGTACGATAAGGCTTTAATCGATCATAGTGAACAGCTTTTGTTCCAGCTTGGGGATGCCTCAAGTCCAAAAGTTTATATGTGAGTCCATTGTTATCAGCTGAGACAACTTTGTAAGGTCCAGTCCAGTTAGGGTCCAGTTTCTTTCTCAGTGTAGTGGGATCGTCCATCCACACGAGGTCACCCCTATGATAAGGCTTGAACTTAACATGTTTGTTGAAGTAGTACTCACGCCGAAGTCTCTGTTCCTCACGATGAGAACAAACAGCCTGAAAAGCTGTGTCAAGCCGGTTCACCAGTTCAGATCCATAGTTCTGTGGAGTCTGTGATATCCCTGGTGGAGAGAGATGCACAGTAGCTGGAACACGAGGTTCTCTGCCATGAGCAAGAAAGTAAGGTGAGTATCCAGTGCTGGCATGTGAAGTAGAGTTAAATGAGAGAACCACTGCTGGCAAATAGTGGTCCCATTCACCACCATGATCATGAATGAGTTTAGCCAACTGTCCTTTCAGAGTCCTATTAAATCTTTCAACCATCCCATTTCCACGGGGGTGGTATGGTGAGGTTCTTTTCTTTTGGATTTTTAGTCTCTGACATATTGTTTGAATGATGTCTGATTCATATTGTCGTCCCTGATCTGAAAACAGTTCCTCTGGAACTCCATGTTCAGGAATGTATCTCTCACAAAGTAGTTTCGCTACTGTGGTTGCTTTCTGATCTGCCATAGGAAAAGCATTAACATACTTTGTAAAATGATCTTGCACTACAAGCACATACTTATGTCCCTGAGAAGTGACTGGTAGCTCAGTAATATCAGTGCACACAAACTGGAATGGTCTCTCTGCCTGTATGGATTGTAGTGGAGCTCTGTGTTGTGGGACAGGTTTCCTGTAAGCTTCGCAGGTATGACACATATCACAGAAGTTATCAATGTCAGACCTCATGCTGGGCCAATAGCACATAGTTAGGGCTTTCTTGAAGGTACGATCAGCGCTGAAATGACCAGAGCAGGGTGAGCCATGGAGAGTTTGCATAGTCTCTGTGATTAGAGAGGTGGGAATCAACACTTGATACACAACCGGGTGTCCTGGTGCAATGTGAGCTGTTCGACAAAGCAAGTCATCATACAGTACAAGTTTTGGAAATTGCCACCAGAGCTTCCTTAGAATTTTCCCTTTACATGTCTGAGGTAGGGTCGCTTGTGTTGTTGCACCCAGTTGTACACTTCAGAAAGTATCGGGTCACTAAGTTGTTTAGCCAAAATGTCATTTCCTTGACTAGAAAGTGTGTGTTGCAACAGCTCTGTACCTGTTGTACCTGTCTGAACAACTGCAATGTCTTTTTTCTGACGAGCACTTCCAAGCTGTTGTGCAGTCAACAGAAGAGGGCTGCCCTGGTAGAGAGTGCATCTGTGAAACTGTAGGAGTAGTGTCCAGTTGTACAGGAGAGGAGTGATTTTCCTGTGAGGGAGGTACTGTTTCCTCCGAGACCACTGGGCTGTGTTGCAAAGAGGGAATCCGTGACATTGCGCTCTGCGTTAGTGTGTTTCTTCCCATCCTTGTGTATTATTGTCCAATCATACAGATCCAACTCCAAAGCCCAACGACCTCGATCAGTCCTGTGGGGTCATGTGTGACATCCAGTTTCCATAAGCTGAGTAATGGTCGGTGATCAGTGATGATTGTAAATGGATTACAGCTCAAGTAGTGTCTGAAGTGTCTGACAGACCAGACAATGGCCCAGAGTTCTTTGTCATATGTGGACCACTTCTTTTCTGTCGCGGGTCAGAACATGACTTGCATATGCTATAACCCGTTCATTTCCATTTTGAACTTGTGAGAGCACTGTGCCAACTGCATGGTTAGATGCATCAGTACTGAGAATGAATGGCTGATGAAAATTTGGAAAAGCCATTATTGGAGGAGAGGTCAGTGCATCTTTTAATGTCTGAAATGCAGTTGAGCACTCCTCAGTCCATTGAAATGGTACATTCTTTTGTGTGAGTCTGTGAAGAGGATGAGCAATGAATGCATACTTGTGCACAAACCGTCTGTAATATGAGCACAATCCCAAAATGCTCTTACCTCAGTTGGTGATCGTGGGACAGGCCACTCACCTACTCGGTGGCTGTTGACAGGGTCCAGTGTAAGTCCATCCCGTGGAAACAATGTGTCCCATATATTTGACTGCAGGCTTACAAAAGTCACATTTTAGTGGATTCAGCTTTAAACCCGCCTGTCTAAATCGTGGAGAGAATGTCTGTCAGGTTTTTAAGATGATCATCAAAGTTTCGTCCCATACAAATGATGTCATCAAGATAAATCACACATGTTGTCCAGTGGAGACCTCTCAAAACAAGTTCCATTAGTCTCTGAAAAGTTGGAGGTGAGTTCTTCAGACCCATGGGCATTACTTTGAATTGGTAGAGTCCGTCACCTGTTGTGAATGCTGTTTTGGGTCTGTCTGAGAACTCCATTTCCACTTGCCAGTATCCGCTTGACATGTCCATGGTTGAAAAAAAACTGAGAGCCAGACAGTGCATCTAGACTATCATCCACTCTGGGTAGGGGATGTGCATCAGTGATGGTGACTGAGTTCAGTTTCCTAAAATCAACACAAAATCTGTATGTGCCATCTTTCTTTTTTACCATTACCACTGGGCTTGCCCAGGGGCTTGTGCTGTCTTCAATCAGATCCTGAGCTTTAAGCTCTTCCACCTGACGGCGGATTTCAGCTTTCATAGAAGGAGAGGTACGATAGGCTCTTTGTGAAATGGGAGTGTCACAGCTAGTTGTAATTTTGTGCGTGACCAGGTCTGTCCTTCCAAAGTCATCGCGAGTGCTGACTGAAAACATCTGAGAATGAGGTCAAAGTGTCTTCCAGTGTCTTATGTTGTGCACTTGTGAGGTCAGGGTGAGAAATATCAGGAAGTACAGGCGGCTTGGACATCACAGGCACTTCAATATTGACATTACAGACAGCACTTTCCATAACAGTGTACTCATCTTTGTTGCTGTCAGATGTGGCATGAAAAGTTCCTATCGGAGTGCCACAGTGTAACATGACTTCCTCACTGGAGGGGTTAGCAACTTTAACATAAATGGAACCTTGTTCAACTTTTGTAACAGTCCATGCCAAACTTGTAGATGACTGGTTGGTGTAGTGTGGTTCAAACACACCTGCATAGTCATGAGGCACTAGTCCTTTAAGCGGCACATCCAGTTTAGCAGCAATGACCATCTCTGACATAGCAGGAACTGTCACTGTAGAAGATACTGTCACATCAGTTAGTTTAGGGACATACTGGTGTGGACTAACCAGTGGCACTACTTTGTCATCTACTATAAGAGCCATGTTGCGGGTGTTCACAATAATGCCATTAGCAACCAGAAAATCCCAGCCCAAAATCAGCGGTTTAACACAGTTTCTGACAACTTGAAGGGCATGTGTCATTGGCTTGTGGGCAATACTTAAATTAACTGAGATTGAGCCAACTGAGTCCAGAGGGTCACCTGTGACACCCGTGAGAGGAAGAAACTGCTTTACAATGGGCTTTTTGTGAAGAGCAGTTGTAGCCATCCTAAAATCCTCACTGATAACTGAAATGTCTGCTCCGGTGTCAACAAAAGCATGCACAACAGTGTCCTCAATCAAAACTGACACATATCTCTTTGACACATCCACTTCAGATAAACTGTCTCTGGTAAAGTCAATGGGTAGGGCATTATTGTCTTTATGGGCCTTGGTAAAGTTAGTAGCTGACAATTGGCCCTCATTGTCAACTACTCTGTAGTTTACCTTGTTCGATCCAGTGTGAGCAGGTGAATGGAACCGTACATGTCCAGGACTTTGAGAGCGGTGAGAGGGATGTCTGTCCTCACGGCGGTCAGGAGGCGACCACGCTGTGAGTAGTCTCTGGATGATGGGCTGTAGCCCGTGCATGGCGCTCAGAAGATCCAGAGCGAGTGTGGGAATCCCCTCTGTCGTACCGGTCTCTCCCATGCCTTGAAGGTCTGTAGCCATCCGCGAGTGGAGTATCGGTCATAGGAAGAATCTCTGTAGTTATTCCTTTCTGGTGAATAGTAATGGCTGCGACCTCGCACACTGTCAGGAGTCGAGCTCAGCTGGCGATATCTGTAGTCTGGACGAGCCACGTCGTGTGTCCTGGCGCCGTTGTTGCACCTCCAGCTGTAACTGCTCAACCTTGTCTGAAAGTGTCTCCAGTGCTCTCTGCATTTTTCTGAGATCATCTGAGGTTGCAGAGTGGACACCAGAGAAGTAGAAAATGCAGGAAGGTGAGTGGGTGCCAAGGGAGAGATAGCAGGTGAGGTAGGTGTCTGAGAAAAAATGCTGCAGAGAGTTTGAAGATGCCAATACCCTGCTAGCTTGATGGGCAGTCTCAATCTGTATTGCGAATTGAAGCGCATCATCCAGTGTTTTTACACCCTGTTCATGACAACGCAGCTGAAGATATGGCTCAATTCCAGCAATGAAAGCGTCTGTATTTTTCTCCATCTTTAGCATTTTGTCCATACGTTGGAAAAGCTTCTTCCACTAATCGGCAAATTTCAGCAGCAAACACTGGGAGGGCCTCACCAGGCATGCGAGTGCGTGCATTGATGTAACTTTGAAATGTAGACAGATAAGCAGTCTGTCCAAAAACAGCTTTGAGTTTGTCTTTAGCAGCGGTATAGTCCGATTTTGTTGCATCAGATAAGCTATCCCAGTAACTGAAAGCAGCACCCCCAGAGTGTGGGCAGCAGTTTAGCCAAACTGTCTTCATCATAATCTGGAATAGTCTTTACATACACTTCAAAACGTCTGCACCACTTTGAAAAGTCTTCTTTGCCATCTCCCATGAAAACATGTGGAAAACCCCCTTTACAATACTGTGGCACATTAGAACCAGAGAAGGGCAGTTCATTCCAAAAGTTATTTTGAGTGGCCATGGTTAATTTCAGAAACCACGTTTTAAGTTGTTTTTTTTTTGTTTGTTTTGTTTGTAAAGTTCAGAAAAGGGTTTTGACAATTACCAGTCTTAGCTTGATGTGCTAGGCAAGTCCATCTTGAGGTTACGATATCCAGAGTAGGATGTGAACAACCTTTCCATACACGCGTCCCGCGTACACAAGTTCACAAGCAGGCCTCCAACATGTAGCCTGATCATTCACGGAGAGCAGGAAAAAAAATTGTCCACTTTGCCAGTCTCTGTTACTCACATATGTTGTCCTTTAATGTTGTCTTGGTGAGTAAATGTCCAACAAAGGCCGTTTTATTCCACCAGTATCCAACTGAGTCACTAGTTCAGCTAAATCTAGCTTGTAGCAGGAGCAGTCCACGATGAGGAGAAAGAGACGTGTAGGTGGCGCACATGCAGCTAGCTTCGTTAATCCCGGCAATACTCAAAACTCCGCTAAAAGTTGCAGACCACACATCCGCTGCCACCAGTGTAACGCTGTACCTTCTTGTAGCGTTAACTAACCATGTAATGCTGGGTAGGCGTGGGTAAAATAAGAACGCAGGGGACAACTTCTTCAGGAGAACTGCGTCCATTTGTTTAATAGACCATCACACACTTTTCGCGACCGCGGAACACACACAAGATCACCTCCTCCTCATATCACTCCGCCAACCTTTGCCGGTACTAACTTTTCAGGCAAGGTGCACCATGTAATGTAGTTTCTGTTAAAGCTCCGAAACAAAATATAACATATGTATATAGTTAACATTACTTAAATCATGCAACTTATTTCCGTAAATGGCGTAATCTATAAAATAACTCATAAGAAAATAAATCTCATCTTACACTAACATATGCAAACTAAGTGTGGCGGTCAGTGTGGACTCTGGCCCTGATTCCACCCTCTTTCTAGCCACAAGCTAAATAAATGCACATAAGCCAAACACACACAAGGGTTACAAAACACAAACACAAATGAGTCACTCCACTAAGCACAAATGCAACTGCTAACTAACAATCTGGTTAACACGAGGTACTCAAGTCAACTGGCTGTGACAAGCTGCCTCAATCAACTGGTGGGCTCTCCTTATGAGCTGGATGTGATTGCAGGTGGTGACGAGGGAACCAACGGGTGGGACGGAGGTCAGCACCCCAGAAACCAGGAAGTAGGCGGGTCTTTCCACAGGGACATGCAGCCTACTTAGTAGAAGTGAGAAAGGGAAAAGGGGGAAACACAAATATGACGGCGACAGCCGTGACAGGAGGAGAGATTCAGCACTCGTCTGATTACAAGCTGAATCATTCATTTGTTGTGGAGATACATTTTCACATTACATACTTCATCAGCTATTCAGAGAGTCTAAACACTAGGTCTGTCTCCACCAAGGATTTACATATTCGAATTAGAATTGTCAAGGATTACCTAGTTGACTGATCATTTTATTACTATTCATAGTCACTGTAACTTACACTGTACATTTCCAGCTAAACTGAGTCTCTGTGCTCGCCTGCCATTCATCAGTGTTGTGCAGAGTTGTTCATGTACTGACTCACCGAGATTTGCATGCACATGTTCCTCGTGGGTCTACTCCAAGTAATGTTTAAAAACATATAATATTCTTTGTGTGGTTCATCAATGGTGAATAACGGTGACTTGAACATCCCGCAAACTTTACGCAAAACTTTGAACAAGACCGGATCAACTGGCCCCTGTCTCTCTTCCTTTCCTGTCATGACCCCTACCTTAAGGTTTAGAGTTATAAGTTTGGATTTATCCATGCACTTCAAAATGCTTATTAAAAGTTTCTTTCTTTTAACAAGTTTATTTAAAGCACTGTATGTTGATATTTAGATCATAATAGGCTGTATATTAACTTATTGGGAGAATAAACAGTAGTTCTAAATAAAATCAGATGATGAGTATCCCTATATAACCAAAATGAAATGATCCACGTTTCATAACGGCTCTGCAAAGATTCGACTGCGAGATTTGGAGTCGAGTCAGGCTCCTTTTATTGACTCTGCAACTATAAAGACTCTCCATTAATCATATGTAAGGGGCTATTTATAGTTTTCAGCTGCCACTAGCGGTACAGTTTTAAGATTGCAACCAGGTGTGAGCTCGTACGCGAGCTTGAATCTGACACACGACTGCTTTCATACAGAGATCCCACAATAAACGCTGAAACACCTACATGCAGGCTGTGGCTTTTCTCCAGACATGTTTGGCTCTGTTACTTCAACGTTCGTTCCTCCCTTTCCGGCTCCGTACCTTTCATTCAGCGCAGTGAGCCGCATATTGACACAATACTCCCGAAAAAAGGCAGAGTGACAGCAGCTACAGACAGACAGAGCTGGGAACTCAGGGAAACTCCTACTGCAACGTTAAAGTAACAGTTTTATCAGCTGCAGGTTGAACTAATTCGCGTTCGTCACATGATCACGGTACATTTACTGCATTTAGCCGACGTGCTACATCGTTAGCTCGCCTGCTGCTTTCAGTAACTATCTTTACTATCTGTGTATCTGCCACAGCAGTGTCAGCACAGCTACATGTACTGGATGATAATGAAACGGGTAGTGAGCTGGACTGAATATTATAATGAGATTGTGTCACACTTTATAACAGTCAGACCGCAGTAAGTAACTTTAGTTATGTGTTGTTGTTCTCCGCCGTTAAGTTGTATTATTTTATATTATATGGGTCACGTTAGTTACAGCGACTGAGAGGTGGAGAAGCTGTGAACATGAGTGTTGGAATCATCATATATATAAGTTATCTCATATTTACTCATTACATGGAAAAACATGTATTGAAGTATAAAGCATTTTGTTAATATGAGTCTGAGTTTGTTACAGAGACGAGTTCACAGGAAACTTGCAGTGGATGGGTGTCAGACAGAGGTCACACAACAGACCTCTGAAGAAACAGGAACCAAGCCCAGCTGAGGAGCGACTGTAATTAACATGCATAGTTCCTGGAACATTCTGTATAGTAACATATGTTAATTGTTGCTGCTGTACCCCCTTTTCCCCATATAGCAGCAATGTGCATGTAACTAGGGACCTCCCTGAACATAATAAAAAGAGAGGAAACGGCAGAGATACTCAGAGCGGTTGGAGGATGTAACTGAGTACAACTCTGTCCGTTCTCCTCGCGAGTAAAAAGAAAAGCTATTAACTCTCTTGTCTTTCTTCCTTGTTTGATATTTTAGGTGTCCTAACCTGACATTTATTTGGTCCTTTGAGCCGGATACCAAGATTCCCGAGGTTTCCAGTGGGCGAGTTAGAAACCGGGAAAGACCGTGTCCACGGCAATAGATCCTTTTCCAGGACCGGGTTTCAACTCGCTGACTGGGATCTGAAGGTTGACGGTTGTCCAAGAGGAGAGACAACAGTGGTGAGTAGGCTTTGAGTAAAATACAAGCGTGACTGAGGGTCAAAACGCGTTGTAAAAACCCTGTGAATCCTAGGCACTGACAGGTAAAATAGGCCTGCGGAGTCCTGAAAGGCACTGGGGAAGTGGCCTATAAATTCCATAGATGACGGAGTCTAACCGGGGAGTCCAATAAAATCCGTGTAAACTGGGTGGTGGAGTCCAACAGGATCCCGATAAAATTCCGTGCAAAAGTGTGAATGTGTGAGTGATTGGGAAAGGAGTTCCACTAGGAACCTTCTTCCATATAAAGCAGTGGGGTTGTAAACAGTAAGACTGACGTGGATGCAAAGGCAAGAATTCTCCACTCGGAGAGTTGAAGTGAGAATTACCACGACAGGTGTTTTTATTACTGTCCCACTGGGTAAAAAACCAACGGTAGAACACCCTAGGTGTTGAAACGTTGGACTAAATTTTGCAAAATGGGGAAAGGAGGAAGAAAACCTTTAACTAAGGAAGATTTAACGTGCAAAGACTGGAAGTATGTTGAAAAAGAGGTTTAGTTGTTCTGAGGGCAATGAGTCATAATCTCTCTGACGTCAAAGAGAATGACTTGTATCACCTCATTATTTTTAACAGTGTGTCAGTCACCAGTCCATCAAGCCTCCTGTCTGAGGATGACACTATACTCATTGGGCTTATCTTTGGTGGGGGATGAGTCCACCTACAGGTGGGAGATTGACCACAGTTTGACCATTGATACCTTTAAGGTATCGACTGAAATAACCCACTAACAAGTAGTATCGAAACTTTTCCAGTCAAACGAGTGTGTTCATCAATGTTAAAAGTTTATCACCACAAGCTTTCTGTTTGTTCCATCTTCTGATATCCTTCAACAACATGGTCAAACGACCAAAGAATTTTTTCCATCAAAGTCCTTGTGCATGCAGATAAGAGCTGAACCTGCTGGTATCAGCAGGATGAAGCTAAGTGGAACGCTGCTCACTGTATCGTGGCGGCATTGGTGGCCTACTAGTTGCCTGTTAAGTGTGTTGAACTACAGAATGATCCGTTCTCCAGAGGGCTGTTTCACAAAAGCAGAATTTAGAAATCCGGGATAAGAGATAAAGCTAGGATTGACATAGTCAGATCAGAGCATCCTGGCTTTATCAG
The DNA here is from genome assembly GCA_024633595.2 of Lepomis macrochirus. Classification (NCBI taxonomy): domain Eukaryota; kingdom Metazoa; phylum Chordata; class Actinopteri; order Centrarchiformes; family Centrarchidae; genus Lepomis; species Lepomis macrochirus. The sequence goes on along the minus strand of JALXJV020000025.1, from coordinate 19,886,094 downwards.
TCTCACAAAGGCCAAACCAGGCTCAGAAGGTGCAACTAAGTCAAACGTATTTCATTTCCTCATAGTTACCCATTTAACCCTATTTTGAAATAATATTCAGTGCTAGGATATCTGAGTGGGGAGTCTGGGGGTCCTAAATATTCTACACCAATATACGGTGGAAGTTATTTTATATACATTTTATTTATATAAAAAGGAAACACAAAATTCAGCTGGCAGGCGACAATTCAAACTATAAAAATATAATGCAGAATCAGCAGCTTGTTCATTTAGCGTAAGTTTCATTTTTGGACAGTGCACATATCTTCTGTTTGCACTGCATGTTTTCTTATTAACCTTTCTTAAAGCCTTTTCAGTTATTTACTGTTTTATATTGCAGGCAACATTTTTGACAAATACTTTTACTTTTAAAGTGTGTGTGTGTATATATATATATATATATATATATATATATAGTAGGCTTGGCAGAGAGGCTGGAGGTCTGTCAGTTATGTGTGGAAATAGTGAACTTGTTTAGTCAATATGGATAACAGATAAAAAGTCAGTGTTGTGGTGCTCATAGAAAATACTGTATGATATCTGCAACTTGACCCTGAGGCTGTAGTCCTACAGTCTGACAGCCAGTTTGCCAATGTAGTAAGTATAAGCACATCCACAGGTGAACACTACTGCTGTGCTGACTGTTATGTGTTTTACTGTCAGATGTCTGAACTGCACACAGTTGAAAAAATTAACAAAATAAAAAACAGGACTTGGACTTAGATATGGAGATAAAAAGAAGTGCTGAGGACATTGGAAATCCAGCAACTACAAAGAGAAGTGATTTAGTGATTTAGTGCACTGATTCCCAAAGTGGGGGTTGGGACCCCTAGGGGGGTCGTGAGCCAGAGGGGGGGGTCGCAAGTTGATTTCCAGAAATAAAATAAAAATTTAAAAATGATTAGAAATAGCATATGCTAGCCATGATTGTAACGCAAGATAAAACTAGTGGCTAAATTAAAAATAAAACCAAGCTAATAAATAAAAAGGGAACAGCTCTTTTGGTTTTATTTGACCACTCTGACCCCTGAGGTCATTGCGACAGATTTACGACATATTAGCGACAGAATCAGTTGTTATTTTGTGTTGTCAATATGCTCGTGTTTGGATACGCCTATAGTGCGTGCGAGGTTGCGCGCAATGTTTATATACGTTTATAGTGGGGGGTCGCAAGTCACTTGCACCGTTACTTTGGGGGTCGTGGGCTGAAAGTTTTGGAAACCCCTGAATTAGTGAACTAGAAGTTCACTGTAAGCCAAACTGTAACACCGTGTATTCCTGTAATCATTGTTTTCTCTCCCAAACACGCAGTTGTTTCATGAAAAAACAGCACAATATATCTTCCTTACTGAAGTGGGACTATAATTTGAGAGTATTATAAAATGACACAGGAATCCTACATAGTGTGTGTGAGTTTCTTGAGTGACATATAATGTCCGCTGCTCACTTTTAAGGCACAATATAACATAATTATGACAGTTTCAGTTAAGAGCTGTGAGATTTTTAGCTTCTCACACATTCAGTCGGTCCACAATTGGCTGCCACACTTTCTTTGCTGGTTTATTGCTGTACCGTGTTACCTTTTCTTTTATTGATCCTTTTTAATTTTTTTTACAAGTGCTTTCATTCCACATAAACTCTCTGATGCTCATTGTGTACAAAGTATGGTGGACGCATCTTCTCTAGTTATGAAACCTAATAACACCAACCTACTATTTTAATTCAGGCTACTGAAAAATATGCAGAACACACAGGCCGACATAAGAACATGGACTGACTGAAAAAAACACTTTGGTTTCTGATCGGCGTGACACTGACTGAACAGATAAGGCACCAGGATTAACTAAGCCTGGCTGTTAGCCTGGTCTGGAGCAGGCTAGCTGCACAGAATAAATCGCCATGGTAACCTATGTGCTGCTGCTTTCGTGAAACCGAGTCAAGGCTTAATTCAGCCAGGATATCTGGAAAATCCCATCTTAATCCCTTATCTTGCTTTTGTACAATACCCCTTTGGGGTTGTCTGTTGTGTTGTGCTGGGGCCTGTTCTTCGTACGTTGCTTAAAACATCCGAGATCAAATGAGACATCCAAGATAATATCATCGGCCTAATCATGATCTGGCTAACTGGGTTCTTCGAAAGCACCTGCCGGTTATGATTAGTATAGTTGGATTGAGTTATCGGAGATAATTGCGCGTTCATGCACTGGTTTAAAAGGGGACATGTATCGATAGTAGAAACATTGATCAGCAACGCTGCTATTGGCTGTTCACCATGGCCAAAGAGCTGCTCAGTTTTCTCCGCAGCAGAGCAAGAGTTATTGCTAGAAGGATATACAGAATTTGAAAACTTAATTAAAACGCCAGGGAACACCTCAAAGTGTGCAAAAGCCAGGAGAGAGGGCTGGCAAAAAGTTGCAGACAAATTAAATGCGTAAGTGCTCCATGTTATGGTTCTATCACATATTCTTGTATTTTAATAATTTCATAATTGCTTAATGTCAGAGCCACCTCAGGACCCACTAGAACATGGGAACAAGTGAAAGTGAAATACAAGAACAACCTGTGGTCTGAAGTGGCTTGGAAATACCACAAAACCCCCTTAAAACTGCTTGAGTGCCAGATACACTTTGCGAATGGCACGACAGACAGCACTTTTCCCCAAGTTTTCCGCATCTCCAATAGTGTAAAGGAACGTGCCACTCGCAAAGAATCTCAGGGCAATGCACACAGTTTGTGCCGTTGTTAAAGCTCCCGACGAGTCGAACTTTTAACGTGTGGTTCCAACAAATGATGATGTATATGACACCCTCACGAGAAAAACGATAGCCTATCTCTCAATAAGAATATTATCGGCTGCGCTAAAGGATCCTGTCTATCTCACAATACTGCCGATTAATTCGAAAAGCTCTTCAAATTATTCTGCCACCTTCAGCAACAGGTTCTTCTCGTAAAAACGCACAAGACATGGCTGCGATAGACTTCCCATATCACCTCCGCTTATAAAGCCGGGATCTAATCCTGTTGACATGAAATAAGCCTGCTCGTGAGCAGGTTCAAGCTTACGCACCTGTTGCTATGACAGCAAGTCCAGGATGAGCGTCGAAGAACCAAACAATCCAAGATCATGCCAAATCGGCAACAATCAAATCCAGCTAAGTGAGTTAGCGACGTACGAAGAACGGGCCCCTGGTTTGTTGTTTGAGTTCCAGGCTGTCTCTGGGCGGAGCTAAGGCCAGGGTCGTCAGGAGATGTGGCTCACCTGTTCATCCTGGCTGAGATGTATTTAAGATGGCTGTCAATTCTGCCTAGCTTCTTCTCTTTGGATTCCCACAGCATCATGCACCACCCCTGGGACACACCAGCTCTTCAGTGGTGACTTATTATGTAGGTTTTCTTTTTGCACTCACTACATTTCAAACTCACCCATACACTCATGACACTCCTGATAATACTGATTCTCACATTTGCCTTAAAGCTTATGTTTATCTTTAGTTAATACAATAAAACCATGAAGTTTATGTTTGCGTGAGCTTCCTCTTTGTTGCAAGCAGGAGCCAACTTGTAACAATCAGAAAGGCTTGAGTCAGGGAGAGATGTTTATACTTAAGTAAAAGGAAAGATGCCACATGAAAAATGTTACTCAAGTAAAAGTCATCCAGTATAAACCTACTCGAGTAAAAAAGAAGGTTTTAAAAACACTTAAGTAAAAAAAGAGTATTGATCTTACAAACCAAAATATTTTTAAATTCACTTAAGACTGGTTTAAATACATTATTATAAGTCATAGTAGATCACAATAAAGAAAACTGAGGGCGTACTCACACTAGGCCCGGTTACCTTGTGCCCAAGCACGATTATCCCCCCTCCGCCGCTGGCTCGCTCTTACATTGCGCGAGCTGGAGGGCGTTTACATCTTCACTCAGTCTGTGTTTCCCATACATTGATTTGTCTGAGGCGGCCCAAGACAGAATCAATGCCATATACTGATATGTGATTTTTTTTTTTTACTAGTCCTATTTAAAATCGTAGTTGATTGCACTAAGCGATCACACTGGTGAAACAAACCGGATTTTGAGGGTTAAACGTGCTCGGGCACGGTACGGATCGCCTACTGTGGGTACACCCTGAGTTACACGAGAACAAGTTGATATTTCCTGTATGTGGGGAGGATAAGCCTGCGATATTGCTCAGCCATCGTATCCCCTTCAGACCATCTGACAGACACAGAGCCATTTGGGACTTTGGCTTCGTAAGAATGAGACAAGGAGCTGGAAACCAAAACTAACTGAAACACTTCTCAATTCAAAATCTCACCACAAATCCACAGAGATGTCCTCTCACAGCGTTCAGCTCACAGGCCCAAACAGAGCAAATCTGGCATCAGTTTTAAGATGTTTATTTTGCACAACTCGACCAGCTACCTTACAATTACAGAGCAAAACAGAGAGTCTGTTGAGACTGGGGCCAATCTGCGGGGTCATCAAACCTATTAGAGTTGTATTTCTCTCAACATTGTTCAGTCACAGTCGGACAAGCAGCCAAAACACAGACAAGAGCTGCGCTGCTCAGCTGGTTAGCAGGACAGAGATTCACTGTAGCAGCACATTAGGCTGAGTGTGATCTGCTGACTTCAGAGGAGAGAACAAGTTTGCCGCACTTCACTCTCATTGCGTTTTTCTCCTCTCGGGCCTAGAAGGACAGTCCCTCTTCATCCTCTCATCAAAGTTTTAAACATTCGCGTTCAGCTTTGACAGGAAAGAGAGGCGGGTCACCGCTTACACCGGTGTCAGCATCAGCTGGGCGTAGTTGAAGAAGAAACTACACTAACATTTCATATCATCTGTCACAGGTTAACAAAGTTGTGTTTAATAAAAAATGATCTTGTCTGATTGACAAAACAACTTTTGTTTTTAATGAATCGTATTCATCTTGTACGGAAATCTTCAGCCAAAACAAAATAGCCCACATTAAACGACGAATAACAGAACATGACACGACTATATCCTCAGGGCGATCACGAAACAAGCAACAAAGGCATTAAAGAAAAATAAGTCTTTATACATTTTATAACATCTTAAATTATTCAGACTATCTAATGCTTCAATTTAATGTGTGATTTATTTAGAAATGTTGTATTTGAGAATGTAATATTTTTCATATGAGAGATTCAAATACGCCTACAGGCTTTTCTTTTACAGTGAATATCAAACTTTTCATAATGGAACATATTTCTTTTTCATAAATATCTAAAGTCATGTTCTTAAAGAAATATTTAAAATCTAACCAAAATAATTTGATTCATAAACAAACATAAAATAAATGACTAATGCTTTCAGTTTCGTTATTGCAAAACACACTTTTTGCAACATCCATCCTGAATCTTAATGCAGCTGTAGCTTATTTGATAAACATATTATATCAGTGAATGCAACAGTAACATCAGATCCTATTTACGCTGGAAGTCGGCTGTTGGATTTAAACCCTACGCGGGTTAAGGAGCTTGATTTGGCTGTGAGGGAGACTCCGGGTTCACTCTGTGTCAGTGTGGAAACACTAGTTTTAGAAAGGCCCCTGCTGGTTTGGACTGTGAAGACTGACTTTGGTCAAGAGTTTATCATTGGAGAGTTGTTTATTTTTTATTTTGAGAATAAAAGGATTGACTTATTTTAAGTAAAAACTTTTGAAAGTTTATTATTTTACCTTAATATCTTTTCGTGATAAGGAAACAGCACACCAGCAACGTGTGTACTGAACAACCAATGGTGCACCAACAAGTAGTCAAAAACCACCTCTGTATGACAAAAGACTGATCAAGTTTAAACAACGTTCGTTCACCCTGTTTTAACGATGACCGGATGCATGGAAACGGCGGCATATTGGGCTCAGCAAGTCTCGCTTTGGACAGTGAGGTGGCCTGGACGCAGTGACAGACGGCGGAGGTTGTGTCGACGTAGATCAAGTAAATAGAGGAAACGGTAGCTAAGATGTAAGACCTACAGTTATCAAAATGTGTGCACAGAATTAAGAATAAAATCCAATGCATTGACGATTTGGTTTAAAGTAAACAAGGACTCAAAATGAGAGACATTTGGGTAGGTTTTACAAAAAGAAATTAAAGCGTTGGTTATGCTTTATTTCATGTTTCATGATATTTGAATGAAATGTTTTTTGATGGTTGAGAACAAGGGTAAAATTCACGAAAATCATCGAGGTTAAGATGGTATTAAGGGATCACCTGTGGTGTCTGCTAAATCTCAGATTGATAACGAGGAAGCAGCTGCATTAAAAAAAAATGTAAAACTTACAAAAAAGAACTAAGAAAATCTAAATTAAGTAACGCTGCCAACATCAAACAAACTGTTCAAGGTTTAAGTGCTTGTGTTGTTGCCCATGGAAGAAAAGGAAAAACATGAAATCTGGTTCACAGCAAGTGTGGATGAATTTTGCCAGTTTGTGGAAAATAATTTTAGTACAAATAATGGTCCTACTGAAGATGTTCACCTTGAAGATGAAAGAAAAGCAATGGACAGTCAAATGTTGGAACATTAACATCATAATGCATCTCAATTAAAAGTCGCACCAGTGAAAGATCATCAAGTCAATCAAGCAAAGCTTAATTTAAAATTGAAGCAGAAGCTCATTTGTTCTTCACCATTTCCTGTTACAAGCTATTTATAAAAACATTTTTAACAAATGCTTTCAAAAAGTGATGGAGTGTAAATAACAAAGATGCGGATATGTTTTATCCTACTGACGTTACATTATTTGCAGGTTGCTGCCACTGCTCTGAACAATTAGATTAGCCAACATTACTGGTTAACAAAAGCGGATCACTTACAGGTACTTCATAGTGTTGCAGAGGGTTTGAACCTGACAGAGGTTTCCTGGTCTCCTCCCAATCACAACTGTCATCAGTCTCAGGTTCAGAGGAGTCTGAACTATCTGGTTTTAAATGTCTATCTGGATCAGAGTTCCTGGCTGGTTCTGGTCCTCCACAGTCCTCTCCATCAGCTTCTGTTTCCATCTGTTCAGTTAGTTTTTGATGACGCTGTGAGGACTGAGGTTTCTCTTCATCGTCTTCTTCACTTTTCACAGGGACAGGACTGAATGTGAACTTGTTGATGTCAGCCTCCTCCAGCCCTTGAAGCTGCTCTCCCTCCTGACTGGTCCAGAATTCCACCTGTTCCTTTTTAATGTGTGGGGGCTCTGGTGGGTCCTCCTGGTCCAGACTGGGGCTCCACTCCTCTTTAATGTGTGGGGGCTCTGGTGGGTCCTCCTGGTCCAGACTGGGGCTCCAGTCCTGCTGCTCAGGGGGAACCTCGTCTTTACTCACCAACAGCAGCTGGACGTCTGTGGAGAAAAATGAAACACAAACATGTTTTTTAAAACTGTCACTTTCTGTTAACATTTAAACCACCGACACCACAACTTTCTTGAATGTGGGGAGAAGTGAGGCACATTTTGTATAAACATATGTGGAAGGAGGGCTGGGTGAAAAAACAATTCTCATATACAAACAGGGAATTCGTGTCTCGTTTTGAACTTTAGTAGCACAAAGTTGTTTGCTTTTGCTTTTTCCTGTTTAATAGAGAACAATTCACAATATATCTACTGCAGCAATGCATTCATTTTGATTTGTCCACTATTAAACGGTATTATAATAGCCTGTTGTAACATCCTACTGTCGCAGTAGCCCACATTTATTGTGAACTGTCCCCATAAATAACTGCAAGTGCTTTTAGGAATTTCATGATACAGAATATAAGTTAATATTGATTTCATTTGTAATATTTTATTGTTGAATTGTTGAAATTGTATTCACTACCACATGATGACGCACTCTTTCTGATGACAAAAGGTGGTTAAATTGTAAAACATGTTTCACAGGGACATATCTGTGGTCTCTTTGCCCAATATCTGAATGTATCGTAACTGTAGGAAGAGTCTTCAGGAGGTCGTAACTTCAACGGTAAAAGAGAGGAACAGGAAGGTGACGAACCTGAACAGGCAAAATGTGTGCGTTTTGTCGATGAAGACACCACATATCCGTAACATCGCCACTCTGCGACACTAGTATTTTCACTCTGGTTCACTTTGCTGCTTTCCTCAACCTCTGGCCCTTTGGGGATGTGACAATATTACTATTAGTACTAATCCAGTGAAGGTTGAGATCATGGGCAACTGGACTTTGTAGAAGAAAAACTAGAAGACGTTTCGTCCCTCATCCAAGAGACTTCTTCAGTTCTGACTAGCTAGGATCGTTGATACCGCTGGTTTGATAGCGCTCCTGGCTGTGGTAACGACAGTCATCATGGTCATTAGAGCCACCCGTGGCCAAGTCTGAACGACCATCGTTGGTATCTTCACCTGAGGCCAATAGTTGTTTGTTGACTTTTCTCAACCCGGGTGTAAACGGCTTCCTTGACACCTCCTTCAAACCATCCATCTTCTCTGTCACGTATGGCATCCCAATGCTGTTGCTTTTGATCCTCTTTTCCTCATCCCCTGTAGTGTTGGTCTTCTTCCTGAATCCAGGAAGAAGTTGCCCTTGACCCCAAACTTCGTTGGATAACTATGACCTGGATGACTGAGAGCCTTTCCAAACATATTAGCACTAATATTATTACCACTGGGGCCCCGGTAGATCTCCTGGTATGCAGTCCAGCGCCGTTTGCAGCTTGTCTTCCCAACTTCTATCTCTCTTCAACTGTTGCTGTCCAATAAAAGGCGAAAAGCTCCCAAACAGTCTTAAAATATTATAACCATTACTTTACATGTCTATGTGGAACATCCTTAAGGTTTGCCTGTTTCCATCTCCGTATAAACACATTTATATGGAATTATATACTATTTAAGCATCAGTGTAATTTATGTGCACTACCTGTCTACATGACAGTTTATGATCAACGAACACCGACTGACCACAGAATTATACTACGTTATTTTATGTCTTTGTCTCAGATTCTCATTTTACCTGTGTGATTTTCTTTTCATGAACATGTTTTATGGGCCCAGTACAGAGTATAACTGACAGCTTCATCACTTGTTCTCTTTCAGCGGCAGCTGGTTTCCGGTGGCCGTCAGCCGAATGCGTCTGTGGTTGTCGTGGATACGGCAGCTGTTGAAAACAGGAAGAGAATACGTAGGTGTCCCCGCGAATGCCTCTTTCTGTAGTTCTTCATTAAAAAGTGAAAACATACCTTTCTGATTCGTCTTTGGAATCGTGTGTGTGTGTGTGTCTGTCACGAATGGGTGCAGGGTGGAGTGCAGGGTAGCAGGTTGGGGACCCAAATGCAGGACACACAGGGCGGAGCAGGTACAGTTCAATATGGGATTTAATGGCAAAACAAAAGGCGAGCACACTTACAGCTGAGTGGCTGATAAACAGAGTCCAAACACGGGAATGCAAACAGAAAATCCAAAACAGAACTCAAAAGTCAACTTCAAAATCCAAAGACAGGGCAAGAGAGGACAAGGCAGGACAAGGCAGGGCAGAGCATGAGACGAGCAGAGACGAGACAAGACGAAGTAACACACTGGACTCACTATGACAACTTGTGCAATGACCGGGCAGGAATGAACAGAAACACCAAGAATATATACACACACGGGACTAACAAGCAGGGCGGGAGCAACACAGGTGAATGGGATCGGGGCTAACAAGGCAGGCAGACAGAGAGCGAGGGAAAACAGAGAGAGGCAGGCAGGCAGTGTGATAACTGGGGGAACAGACGAAACACTTGACAGGAAGACATGGGGCAGAATAACTAACCAATACAGACGGAACACATGTAACAAAATACCAGACAAGCACTGACCAACTATAACACAAGGATAGGGGCAAAATAACACAGACCAGAAGTAAACTCTAAGACATGAACTGAGACACTGAACTAACAGAACACAAGACCAGAAACATGACCACTTACAAACAGGACGGAGTACGAATAGAGACGGGACCAACAGGAAGACAGGACTGGGGACCAAGACATGGGGCAAAGCACAGAAGTAAACAGACCAGAGACAACACTAGAGACATGAACTAAGGTACAGGACTAAGAACTAAGATACTAGACAAGCCAGATACTAAGTAACAAATACATGAAACTGTGACAGAACTGAAATCAGGAAAATACCAAAACACAGACTAACAGATAAAGGAATAAACTCAGAACTAAACAGAACAGATGACAAGACTAACATGCAGCTACAAAACCAAAACCCTCAGACCAAAAACCCAAAACCACAGCACACAGGACAGGATCGTGACAGTGTGTGTGTGTAAACCTGTCACGTACCGCTTTGTCACGCTTTGAACGTTGCTTGTTGTTACGGAAAATGTTGAAAACAGGAAGAGGCAAGTTGCTCTTCCTGTGAATGTCAAACATTATCTCTAATAAATGTTCTAAATACACGTTTGTCTTCGGAGTCTGTGTCATAAACACTTGTCATGTAGAAAAACGATTCAGCCTTTTAAAACGAATAAAATAAAAATTACTTTTATCACGGGATTCAAACTCAGATCAGTGTGGGAAAATAAATCACAGTCGGATCGATACTCCACTAGCCTACGTTAGCATCACCTCTGAGACCTCTGTCGGCGCGGCATAAAACAACGTCCACAGCAAACAGCCACCCGTCACTCTTTGAGACAGGAGACACAGATGAACTTGTGACCACACTGTCTGTGTGAACCAAGACCAGGTCCGTATTTTACGTGTTCCCTTCACGACCAAGCCACCGTTTAACACAGAGGTGTTTACAAGATGTGGATGGGCAATATTTATGTTAGTAGTACTAGTAGTAGTACTATTAGTCCCTGTTTCATTGTAGATGTAAGCGTCCTATTGCTCAAAATGTCTTTTATAGCCTCTAATAAAAATTCTTTCAAGTCAACCCAAAAAAATTTGTAAAAATTGCATGTCAGGCCATCCTGTCCTGGTGCTTTCCCTGCTGCTATTCTCTTAATAGCTTCATCTAATTCTGTCATTCTGATCTCAGAGTCACATATTTCTTTAAAGGCTAAACCTATCTTGGGGATGTACGGCCTCAAACCACCAAGGAAACCATCTGAGTCATTTTTTGAATATTCAGAGCCATAAAGTTTGGAGTAAAATTTATAGATTTCTTCAGATATTACTTTATAATCTGTGCACTCTATACCATTGATCATTAATGAATTAATTATCTTTCTTTCCTGTCTCCTTTTCTCTAATCCACTAAAATAAGATGTATTTTTCTCCCCTTCTTCTATCCATTTAGCTCGAGACCTTACATAAGCCCCTTGAGTCTTTTTAAGATATAAGTGATCTAGTTTTTCTTGTAGGTTAGTGAGTTGGCTTTTGTCAACATCAGACATTAGAGTTTTGTCACAGTATCTATTAATCTCCTGTACCAGTTGGACCTCATATTGTTTTTGTTGGCTATGTTTGGATTTGCTGTATTGTATTAAAAACTCCCTTGCCTTAAACTTAAAGTACTCCCATCTACTACTATAATTACCTATATGCATATTATTTTTAATTTTCTGTATCAAACTTCGGATAATTTTATTATATTCCTCATCTTTTAGAAGGTCCACATTAAATTTCCAGTAATCTTTTTTATTTTTGGGTCTATTATCTGGATTTAAAACAAGACTTATCACACAGTGATCAGTTAAGGGTGCACTACTAATCGACACATTTGAAACATTGCCAAAAATTCTGGGGGTTGCTAACCATAAGTCTATTCTGGATTTACTACTACCATTTGGTTTCATCCATGAAAATTGAATTACCTCTGGGTTCTTTTCCCTCCAAATGTCTATTAGGCAGTTTGAGTTCAAAAAATCACCCAGAATAGTGTTCCAATGGTTTGTATTGTATTTAGAGGGACACCTATCCTGCCATTCATCAGGTGTCAGATTTAAATCTCCACCAATCAAAATAAGTTCGGTATGATATATTTCCTTATAATGAGTGATTACATCTGTAACTTCTGATAACAGCAATTTGTTCTGGTTGCTTCCATTAAAGCCATAAATGTTCATCAAAATAATAAAATCTCCTTCAATGTTTATTACAACAGCAAGCCAGTGACCAGATCCATCTGCTCTAAAAGTGACTACTTTCCCTGGACATTTATTGAAGCAGATAGCTACACTGCCAGATCGTTTTGTTCCAAGACTAAATATAATCTTATCCCCCCACTGATTTGACCAAAAGGTGGCATCGGCGTCACAGGAGTGAGTCTCTTGTAAGAAGGTACAGTGGGCATTTTGTCCCTTACAAAATAAAAATATTGCTTTCCTTTTCACTGAATCTCTAAGGCCTCTTGTGTTTAAAGATGTTAAGAATAAACTCGTCTTTAACATGGAAAGGGAAAAAAAGAATAAAAAATACTGCTGTAACTATAAAACAGTAACAAATAACAGTAACCACCAAACAAAAAATCTCTTTTGGTTCTTTAGAAATACAGCTAACGTTAATGGGTAATCCTCTAACAGACAAACCAATGAGGATAACATTACCCCTGCCTTTGAATGATCCGTTTCAATAGTCTTTCCATGCTTACGATGAGATGGCTTTTATTGTCGCAGACCTGTGACTTTTTAGTCATTCTCCAGATGGCATCCCTATGTTGACGCTTGGTGAACTGCACAATCACCTGACGTGTCTTGTTATCCTCCTTCCTCCCCAGGCGGTGTACAGTGTCCACATATTCTTCCATTTTCTGGGACCATTCTGGCGCGATCTCCCCCAACAGTCGTATCACCTCTTGTCTGATGTTTTCATCCATCGTTACTTTCTCTTCGATTCCCTTTATTCTCAAATTCCAGCGTCGTCTGTATCTTTCTTGCTCCTTTGACCGGTCTGTGAATTCGTCAACTTCTTTGCGTAAGACAGACACTTGGGTTTCCAAAGTAAAAATCTTCTCCTTGCATTCCTTCACCCCTTCAGCATTGAACTCAATTGACTTCGCAAGATTAGCAATCATCACCGTGTTCTGAGTTAGCTTAATGTCAAGCTCCGCCATCTTTTGGTCTTGGCTATCAAACCTGAAGTGGAGTGCCTGTATTGCTTCTAAAACCTCCACCGCGGTTGGATTAGGTTTGGACATCTACTTCGCATGCGCTCCTTTGGATGGAGTTAATGGCGGAGAGTCATTTATCTCGTCATGGCCTCTTTTCCCTTCTCTGCTGTTGGGCTCCGTCTCCATGTCCATTCCATAATCATGGTCTGAATGTCGTTTAGTTCGGAGGCTTTTTCCCTCGTCTTTTTTGTTCTTTGGTTTGTTCGGCATAGTCAGACCGTCAATTGGAGCTGTTTAGCAGGGGTAATGTAATTTAGAAAACTCTATTTGAGGAACTTTCCCCAGGTGCTCTAGTTTCCTCCAACCGTTCAATCCGCCATCTTGCCGGAACTGTTAGCCACTGAAAGTACATCTGCTTCCGGTACTGCTTCGTTGCAGATTTTCAAATTAAAAGTAACCAAACTTTTATTTACAAGCCCATCTCTCGTTAAGAATTAACAATGATAGAAATACCCAACCCTAAGTATAATAATTACATAATCATACTATATAATAATCTGGTGTACAGTTTTATATCTGACTGTATCATCTACTATTCCGTTAAACTTCCTCACTTGCTGCTACTAATCTTGCCACAATGTCAATTGCTTAACCAAGGAAGATTAAAATCTGGCAACTGGAAATCAAAAGCAATCAAATCCAGTTACCCTTGATTTAAACCTTGTTTGGATAAGTAAGACCTAGATGCCTGTGAACCTTCACAGACATAACATAATTTTATTTCTACATAATTTTAACTCTATTTGTCCTCCGGACAATTGGTTTTGCAGAAAGACATAGATACAATACAATAAAATATGTAACATAGGCCTACTGAATGTTGCAGAACAGCAGTGGAATAATGGAATAAAGTGTTAAATTTGGGACATCAGTTAGCTTACACAATCAACATGACAAAAATCTCATACAAATAAAAAAATGCCTACAATTCAATAGCCGTATGTAAAAACATACCTAACATTGTCCATCATAAACAACAAACTCATAAATATCGACATAGTTAGCCAAGGTTGGCAACATCATGAAACATTATCACAACTACCACCATCATCATCGTCACCATCAAGAACCACGACAGCACCAAACAGAGTGGGGGTTGCATTAATAAAATGCTTTTTAAGGATAGGTATTGGGAAGTGACTTAAAATGTTTCATTTATTCTGCAGCCTCAGATTCCAGAGCTGAGGGGCTCTGAACAGAAAAGCTACTTCTTTTACCTGTAAATTTAGGTTAATTGCTCTTGTATAGTTTATTCTTATTTTTTATTTTGTATACTTCTAATAGCTCATTTTGTAAGTCTCTCTATCCGTACTGATTTCTGTCTTTGTGCTGCAAATTCCCCCTCAGGGGATCAATAAAGCATTATCTTATCTTGAATCATAAAGTACCTGTTGGGCAGCAGAATGGCCCCTGTGAATGTTATTTCAGGCTGTTTATTCAATTATTGGATTCATTTTACTGATCCATCAACATGTGACCAGCATGCTGATGTTTTAGTTGGTCATGGTGGAAATAAATGGTCATACAGATTCCGGTGCAGTCAGAACAATTTGGATCTTAACACTCAAAACTGTGCAGATGACAGTGAACTTTGTGAGGAGCCACCCAACTCTGCTCCTCATCACCAGACTCAACAACACTGTGTCTGCTGTGGAAACTTTCAGGTTTCTGGGACCCTCTGCCAGCAAACAGGGCAGGAACAGACAACAGCAAACAGTCAAGACTCCAGAGAGAATCACTGCTGCCAACCTGCCCTCCATCCAGGGACACATATCTGTGTTCTCTGACAGGTTCAGAAAAAAAGTCGTAATATTACGAGAATAATGTCATCATATATGAGAATTAATAATATATTTTAACAATCTACCTGCCCTATACTCTGCTGTGCATACGCCTGCGATGTTGCTTTGCCCCCTTCAGACCGTCTGCAGATACAGAACCGTTTGGGACTGAACTACTGGTTGAGACGAGGAGCTGGATAAACGAAACTAACTGAAAACACTTTTGGTCAGGCAGAAATCTCAAATCCACACAAATGTTCACTTCAACACCTCAGATAAAGTGCAGCTCACAATCCCAAACAGAGCAGGTCTGCGCCTCAGATTTTAGATATTTATTATTATTTTTCAAAACTCTTTCAGTTATTTACCGAGACTCATGGCGAGCAACTGGTGGAGTTCACTAGTCCTGAATCGTTATTATCAGTTATACAGATATCAGATGACAAGTTTGAAGTATATTTTAATGATAATAAATTTATTTATTTATTTATAAACATTTATTAGAGGACATTTATTAGACTCAGCATGATGGTGCTCTGAAAGTCAAGCATTTTAGGAGTGGTATTAAGTGTGGCACAATAATCCCAAATATAACTGACAAAGTTGACATTACTAGATATGTATATTTCTACATATAGACACATTCATGTCTATATGTCTATATTTATCATGTAAATACATCTAAAAAGTTTTGTTATTTATAAAAGACAGTAAGTAGAGTGTCTAACTTTTAAGGGTTAACCATAGACCTTTGCATGAGCACCCCCTAGGCCTCGGGCAGGGGTCATCTGTACCTTTTGACCCCCCTGACGGTGGGCCTGAGAATGGGGAAGAAAGGGGATTTAAGTGACTTTGAATGTGGCATGTTTGTTGGTGCCAGTTGGGCTGGTCTGAGTATTTCAGAAAGTGCTGATCTGCTGGGATTTTCATGCACAACCATCTCTATGGTTTACAGAGAATGGTCAGAAAAAGAGAAAATATCTAGTGAGCGGCAGTTGTGTGAACAAAAATACCTTGTTGATTTCAGAGGTCGGAGGAGAATGGGCAGACTGGTTTGATGTAAGAAAGGCAACAGTAACTCAAATAACCACTCGTTACAATACCAAGGTCAGAATACCATCTGTGAAAACACAACAGGTCAAACCTTGAAGCAGACAGGCTACAGCAGTTGAAGACTACACTGGGTGCCACTCCTGTCTACAATTCAAACAGACTCACAAAAAAGTGAGTAGTGTGGATGTAGCCTGAGAAAGACAACAAACACACTCACAGTAACATTCTGCTTTTATTGGAACAAGAGCCAGAATTCAAAGCAACACATGACAGAAGGTACAAGTCAACGGCATTTCCACCATTTAATGATCAGAGCTTCCATCTTTAAAGGACTGGAAGTGGAAGAAGTTTACAATGACTACGTTTCCATGCTGTCAATATTCGGGTTATGGTCGTTAAGGTCACGATTCGGGTTTCTGAAACACTCGGGATAACCCGTTTACATGCGTGAGCAGAGAGAGTTTCTCCTGTATACATGGGATTTGTAATCAATTGGCAATACCCCGATGTAAACGGCGACGCACGGTGAACGTCTCGACGTACGGACAACCTTAAGACGCAATATGCGTCATTTCCGATTCTAAATGTAAATGTTAGTATCTCTGTACTTTCAGCCGTCAACAAAAGACATTATATTCATGTTTTTGACTACATGAATTAAAAAATTGGTTTCCTCCTCGCTCCAAAAGTACGGTGCTGAGTTGCGTCTCGCCATGTTTACCTCGTTTACTTCCCGGTATACTGCACGCGGGTTTGGCGCAAACAAGAAGTTCCTATACTCAAAAGACCAAGATTCCTTGCGAATAGAGCATGCGCAGAACACAAATCAATGTTCCTTTTGATGGAGATATGCCGATACGCGTTTACATGACGAAATATTCGGGTTAGAAAAGGGGTACCCCAGGGGTAATATCCGGGTTTTGCCGGTGTTTACATGGCCGTGCGCGGCCGGGTTATTGCTAATATCCCGGTTTTGAACAGGTTATTGGCTGCATGTAAACGTAGTGAGTGAGAATGAGGAATCATTTCAATCACTTTGAACAAAGTTCATTGATGGATTTATTACAAGAAGCTGAAAGATTTCTGTGATCTGATCTCTACCAGGAGGAGACTCTCCCTGCTACACAGAACACAGGGACACTGAGGCACCAAACCACAAGAAACCAAAGACTCCAATTCCAGGATAAAGAGGTTCAGTGAATGTGGTGTTGAAGGTGTGGAGGTGGATCAGTGTGTTAGAGGAGACTCTGAAGAAGGACAGAGAGCCAGCAGGACAGTCCACATACACTGCTACTCTACGAGAGGAGGAGGAGGAGGAGGAGGAGGAGGAGGAGGAGGAGATGGATGTTTTCCTGTTTTTCTGCCAGACAGTGTAACCATCATCATCAGAGCAGCTTAGTCTCCAGGACTGATCATTCCTTCCAAACACACAGTCTTTACTGTCTCCTTTCCTTCTGATTCCTCTGTAACTCACTGATATATAAACTCCTCCTCTCCACTCGACCTCCCAGTAACAGCGACCAGTCAGACCATCTCTACACAGCAGCTGAGGCCTGCAGTCAAACCTGTCTGGATGATCAGGATATGGCTGATCCTTAAACACACGTGTCGCCTTCCTGTTGTTGTCAGACAGTTTGATCCATCTGTGTACTGTGTTTGTGTCGATTGTGAGTTGACAGGAATCTGATGAGAGAATCCAGCTGCAGTTATTGATCTATCATCTGTTCATTGATTGGCTCTTTGAATGAGTGATGTCACAGTCTGAAGATGGTTGAATGTGTGCTGCTTTGTTTTCATGAATCAAATGAAAAACACACTTACACTTCCTCAGACCTGGTCTCAACCATCGGACTCCAGCAGGCTCCACCCTGAAAGGAGGAGGGGGGGCAGAGCAGCATCAAACATGGACATTACATTCCTCTCATCCCCCCGACAGAATAAGTAGGCCTACTAGAGAGGAGTCAGTGGGGCAGTCAGACAGCAGTGTGGAGCTGTGTGCTCCTGGTTACTCCCTCAGAGGAGGGAGGGGCTTCAAATTCTTTCACTCTTCTGCTTTCACTTCAATCTTGTTACCTGCTAAAACGGTGGATTCTAAAAACATTAAAAGCAACCTGAGTTTGCATTCTCTATCAGAGTGATCTGAGTGTAGCTCTGGGCCAAAGTTTATTTCTGGTTTTATCTAAAACGTCGGACATTAGGATGCGATTTAAGTCGAAATAGATGTCACCCTATTGTCCTAATAGGAGACAATTTTAAGTATCTTTTTTTCTCCTTTCTATGTAGGTCACCATGTTACATCAATAAAATAAATGTCTGAATGAATCTTTTTCTCCTCTCTGGTTATTGCAATAGCTGTCCTTAAGAGCCACAGAGGAATGAGAAGCGTAGCCTAAATAATCACTCACACATTTGTAAACATTTTGTTACTGAGAAAGTTTAACTGTCATTATTATTTGCTATAAGACAGTTTAATCACAATTAAGAAAAAGCATACATAAATCCACACTGAATCTCATCATTCCCTTCTTCCTCTATAGGATGGACCAAACTTCTCTTATCACAACTGCGTGTTACTGTATGTCAGAGACTCTCACACCAACAACCCATATTACGCAGTCATTCCAACACAAGAGGAAGCAACATTCGCTGCATTATATGCTTTAAAATCTTGATATTTCTCCCAGCATACTGGTGAGGCACAAGGATTATAATACACTATATCTAACATAGCTGCATATAGAGGGATGACAACTGTAAGTAATATCATGATTTTCAAAGGGAGTTCAACAGGCTGTATTGTGTAAGCACCCCCGACATCTGCGTCATTCACACCCCAGATTTAAGTGCGTTCACGAGAGTGCGCCAGGGTGGGGGTGAGGGTGGTTCATGGGAGCACGCATTGCTGCCCTTGACATACTACTTATTATGATGCAGTGAACAGTGAATATTCTCTCTTACCAAGTAATAGACCAAGTAAGAGACTTACTCTGTCGTGTTTTCACGTTACATGTTAGTTTCCCTCAGCTCGCTTGGAACCTCGATGGAGGTGATACAAAAAAAAAGTACCTGGAAGCAGGTACAGGTACAACATTGGAAACCTAAACAAGGGCGAGTCGAGCCAAAGGGCCTCCGCTCAGACTAGCTTGGTTTGAGAGCGTGCCTGACCCCGCCAGCTGCTTGGCGAGCTTTGTGACACGTTTGCATTGAGATGAGATGAGGCTCTTCCATTGTGCTGTTGTATATTATGGGGGTCACGTTAGTTACAGCGGCTGAGAGGTGGAGAAGCTGTGTACCTGAGTATCTGTAAAACTACAATAAACCTAAACTGAACGTTACGGAGCAAACAGCGGCAGGTCTGAGCTAATGTAGCGTTAGCTGGCTGCCCTGCCTGCATCACTATAGGCTAACGTTAGCAAACAAATGGCTCCACATTTGCTTTTTACCGTTACATCCTTTCTTGCAGGCTGAATCAACAGTGGTACACAGGATAGTAACATGGGTCGCGTTAGTTGTTGAAGCAATATGGAAAGCGATATAAATTGGCACCAGATAACATTAGCAGCTTCTCGGCGTTAGCCGGCGAGCTACCGTGACTTCCTCCAGCTTTACTAATGCTCACTTTGTTCTTCCTCAACATTATCTGAACCTGTTTGCTCTGATGGGCTTCAGCACATGAACCTTTGTCTGATGTTGTTTTGTATCCTCAAGTGGAGCCTGTGTTTTGCTGTGAGCCGGTTGTTTTATGGCGTTAGTGGACTACATGTCGTTAGCTGCCGTGTTGTTGCTGTAGTACGAGTGAGGCTTGGGAGCGTGCACAGAGCTGAATCTGACCCAGAGACCTCACATTAAAAGCAGAATAGTGGCTGATGCAAGCAACAGAGAAAACAGGCGTGTGCTTCATTTACAAGTGAGTTTTGAGCTGAATAACAATAAGGCAATGAACATTTGTTTAATTTCACTTAAAAACTTACATATAACCCTTTTAATGTCTAAACTGTTGGCAACAAAAGTGAGGACACCCCTAAGTGAAAATGTCCACATTGGGCCCAATTAGCCATTTTCCCTCCCCAGTGGAGGAGGGAGAGAGGGGGTGATAGGGGAAGGCCTAATTTTGCTGACCGCTGTTTGCACTGATTGTTGTATTTTATGGATTTTTTTTGCTGTTAGATGCTGGTATACAAGTGAAACTGTGGATCTCATGGGATGCTGTATGAAAGTGATCACCTGTATACCTGCAATAAACAATCACACTTTTTTGTTTTCAGATAGTCGCCTATAGTAAACATTGTAAATAAATAACCAAATATCTGAGAGAAGTCGTCATGACTCTTCTGTGTGTAAATCTTTTAATATTAAAGTCCCTGAAGTTCCCAAGAACTAGAAGAGCCACTTAGTTTCTGCACATTTCATATATTTCCAACCCATGTTTGCTGTGAAGACTATGTTCTCTACAAATGTTCTACACAAAGTAATAGTCATTCAGTCAGCATTTGGAGTAATACACTTTAACGTAGCATCTCAAAGTCCTGTCCTGTAGTCGTCAGGTTTCAGCAGAGTTTTAACTAAATTTAACTGCTTTGGAGTTATTGGAAGGTTTATTATTTCTCTTTGGGTGGAGCTGGGCTAGCAGTTTCCACCTGCTTCAATTTTTTCTGCTAAGCTAGGCTAAACATGTTCTGGATCTATGTCTGTAAAGAGATGAAACGGGTTCGATCCCGGGTAAGAGGGCAATAAAGGATATTTCTCAGACTAACAGACAGTTCCTTTAACATGCAGCGATCTGTCCAAACTGCATCAATTAACACCAACAGGCATTTATTATTATTTTTTAGTTCCTGGAGTTGTTCTCCTTGGAGACCTCCTACACAAAGATCTCCTTTTTATGTTCAACCAGTGTTTCTGTTCTGAGCAAAGGAAAAGGCTCTTACACGTGTGATTGTTCATATAACACTCATGCCCACCATTAACCAAAAACACATCCTCTATCAGACTGTCAGTGGCTGCAGCAGGCCTCTTCATACCTGAGAGTGTCCAGTCTCTGGTGTGGATCCTCCAGTCCAGCAGACAGCAGCTTCACTCCTGAGTCTCCTGGATGATTGTAGCTCAGGTCCAGCTCTCTCAGATGGGAGGGGTTGGAGTTCAGAGCTGAGGCCAGAGAAGTACAGCCTTCCTCTGTGATCAGACAGCCTGACAGCCTGCAAACACACAAACCAACACACACAGAAACCCTCTGAGAGGCGGGATGTTTTTTTGTGTCAGATACAAATGTAGGAGACATCTTTAAGATCATGAGTGGCATTTAATGATTCAAAAACAAAAGAATGAACAACAGAAAATTATTTAAAGAATAGTCATGGGAATCTTCTCAGTCTAGAAACTACTGTCAAAGTTAAGTTAAAGGTCCTTGACAAATCATATCAGTAGAAACAATCCTACAGAGGTTAGCTGTTTATTCACCAATGTAAATCAGATTTTAGATGGTCATCAACTCAGTGGGTTAATGAATCCTGACCTCAGGGTTTCCAGTTCACAGTGTGGACTCTGCAGTCCAGCACACAGCAGCTTCACTCCTGAATCCTGCAGGTTGTTGTTACTCAGGTCCAGCTCTCTCATACTAGAGGACTGGGAGCTGAGAACTGAGGACAGAGCTTCACAGCTTCTCTCTGAGAGGTTACAGTTACTCAGTCTGGAGAGACAACAGGAAGGAAACAAGTAATACCACATTTATTTTTTCTCCGGTTCGTTTTTTTTAATGCTATGAAATACGAGAGGCTGTTTAAATTAAACTGAGCTTGATATTTAGAGGAATCCATAAATATTATAATTTAATCTGACCTCAGGGTTTCCAGTTTCCAGTGTGGACTCTTCAGTCCAGCAGACAGCAGTTTCACTCCTGAATCCTGCAGGTTGTTGTTACTCAGGTCCAGCTCTCTCAGACTAGAGGACTGGGAGCTGAGAACTGAGGACAGAGCTTGACAGCTTCTCTCTGAGAGGTTACAGCCACTCAGTCTGGAGAGACAACAGGAAGGAAACAAGTAATAACACATTTATTTTTTCTCCAGTTGAAAGATAGCAGAGTATTTATTGATGAATAAATCCCACTTACAGAGCTTTCTTGGAGGCTTTGACCACTGGCAGCAGCCTCAGAAGAGCCTCCTCTGAAGCAGAGTATTTCTTCAGGTCAAACACGTCCAGATCTTTTTCTGATGACAGTAAGATGAAGACCAGAGCTGACCAATGAGCAGGAGAGAGTTTATCTGTGGAGAGACTTCCTGAACTCAGGGACTGTTGGATCTGATCCACTAGAGAACGATCCTTCAGTTCATTCAGACAGTGGAACAGATTGATGCTTTTCTCTGCAGAGGGAGTCTCTTTGATCTTCTTCTTGATGTACTCGACTGCTACCTGATTGGTTTCTGAGCCACTTCCTGTCTGTGTCAGCAGGCCTCGTAGGAGACTCTGATTGGTCTGCAGTGAAAGTCCCAGGAGGAAGCGGAGGAACAAGTCCAGGTGTCCATTTGGACTATGTAAGGCCTTGTCCACAGCACTCTGGTAGAACTGTGTCACTGCAGATTCATAATTTCTTGTTTCAGACTTCTGGGAGGTTGATTGTTCTTCTGACAGCAGATTGACACCAGAGTTGATGAAGGTCAGATGGACATGAAGAGCAGCCAGAAACTCCTGAACGCTCAGATGGACGAAGCAGAACACCTTGTCCTGGTACAGCCCTCTCTCCTCTTTAAAGATCTGTGTGAACACTCCTGAGTACACTGAGGCTGCTCTGATATCGATGCCACACTCTGTCAGGTCTGATTCATAGAAGATCAGGTTGCCTTTCTGCAGCTGCTCAAAAGCCAGTTTTCCCAGAGACTCAATCATCTTCCTGCTCTCTGGACTCCAGTGTGGATCTGTCTCAGCTCCTCCATCATACTTGACGTTCTTCAGTTTGGACTGAACCACCAGGAAGTGGATGTACATCTCAGTCAGGGTCTTGGGCAGACCTCCTCCCTCTCTGGTCTTCAACACCTCCTCCAGAACTGTAGCAGTGATCCAGCAGAAGACTGGGATGTGGCACATGATGTGGAGGCTTCGTGATCTCTTGATGTGGGAGATGATTCTGCTGGCCTGCTTCTTGTCTCTGAATCTCTTCCTGAAGTACTCCTCCTTCTGTGGGTCAGTGAACCCTCTGACCTCTGTCACCCTGTCAACACACTCAGGAGGGATCTGATTGGCTGCTGCAGGTCGTGTGGTTATCCAGAGGCGAGCAGAGGGATGCAGGTTCCCCCTGATGAGGTTTGTCAGCAGCACATCCACTGAGGTGGACTCTGTAACATCAGTCAGGACCTCATTGTTGTGGAAGTCCAGAGGAAGTCGACACTCATCCAGACCATCAAAGATGAACACAACCTGGAACTCTTCAAAGCTGCAGATTCCTGCTTCTTTGGTTTCAGTAAAGAAGTGATGAACAAGTTCCACCAAGCTGTACTTTTCTCTTTCAGCACATTCAGCTCTCTGAAAGTGAATGGAAATGTGAACTGTATGTCCTGGTTGGCTTTGTCTTCAGCCCAGTCCAGAGTGAACTTCTGTGTTAAGACTGTTTTCCCAATGCCAGCCACTCCCTTTGTCATCACTGTTCTGATTGGTTCATCTCTTCCAGGTGAGGCTTTAAAGATGTCTTCTTGTCTGATGGTTGTTTCTGGTCTGTCTGGTTTCCTGGATGCTGTTTCAATCTGTCTGACCTCATGTTCATCATTGACCTCTGCAGTCCCTCCCTCTGTGATGTAGAGCTCTGTGTAGATCTGGTTCAGAAGGGTTGGGTTTCCTGCTTTAGCAATCCCCTCAAACACACACTGGAACTTCTTCTTCAGCTTAGATTTAAGTTTACGCTCACAGACTGCAGCAAGATGTTCTGAATGAAGACACAACAAAACAGATGAATCAGTGATTGATAAAGTCCATGTGACAGTTTCATTTCCTTATATAAACATGTTTCCCTCCATCTGCTGAGCCATCAGTAAATGTCCCGCTTATCCAGCAGCTTAAATCTTTAGAGAAATCCTCTTACTGCTCTGCAGACGCTCAGCCAGCTCCTCCTGCTTCATTCTCCTCAGGAAGTGCAGTGTGATCTTCAGAAATGCCTCTCTGCTGCTCCTCCTCTGCTCTTCCTCCTCACCGTCCAACACCTCCTCATCCTCCCTCTGACTCTCTAAGCATTCTGGGTAATCTGAACTCAGACCCTTCTGGATCTTCTTCAGCTCATCCTTCACAAAAGTGACAATGTTGTCCTCCAGCAGCTGGAACAGAATATTATATGAAGGACACAATCAAAGTCAAATCATGGAACCAAACATCAGATCCATGTTGGACAGACTGACAATCCACTGGTCTAAAAAGTGCAGCGTGGAGATTATTGTGAACAGAATAGATGGAAAAGTAGTTGTTGTACATGTACAGACCATAAATATGGAGTCCAGGTGTGTTTGATGCTGCTGGGCAGACTGACCACTGGGAACCTCTGAGCTCTCCTGGTGGACTCTGTGGAGGAATCATGAAGAGTTAGCTCACATTATGTCTGTCCACACAGAGACAGACACAAGGTAAAGGCAGTCGCTTTGGAGCTGCTCAACAGTCAGAACGTGTGTGTGGAGAAAATGTTCAACTGAAGCCAAGAGCTGAAGACTGCTTCTACTGCTTCTACTGCTTCTGCTGCTTCTGCTGCTTCTACTGCTTCTGCTGCTTCTACTGCTTCTACTGCTTCTACTGCTTCTACTGCTTCTAAAAGTTTCTACTGCTTCTACTGCTTCTGCTGCTTCTGCTGCTTCTACTGCTTCTGCTGCTTCTACTGCTTCTGCTGCTTCTACTGCTTCTACTGGGCAGCTTCAGATGGGAGAATATAAATGTATGTGAAGAAGAACGATGCTGAAAATAAACACACAGGTTGACTTCCGGTTGAGTGGACGCTGGCGCGTTTTGCAGCCGCTGCTCTCCGGTAACTATTTTAACTATTTTAAGTTATTTTAACGTTCTGACGGATCACTGGGCCGTGTATTTACACTCAAGCGAGAGCCAAAGCCTTCGCCTTCACTTGGAACGTTTTCACTTAAGTTGCCATCCTCACGTTTTGGTGTGTGAGTGTGGTAAACTAACCTCATTCTCCACTCGTCTTCTCGACTCTACGCCGTTGCTGCTGTTGGCTAGCTGTCCGCTGCCGTTCAATAATGTCGGCTTGCAAGTTTTACATGTGGTTTATCCTCCTCTGGACTGTTCTTTCAATTCTACATCGACCCGGGGCAGGCCTGACCCAATATACAGCGGCTGATCTCCTCCTGCTCCGCGGGCTTCTGTCTGTGCCTCCCCCGCCAGTTCTACAGCTACACCCGGAGATCGCGCTCCTTCCCCGCCGGAGATACATCCACCGCGGATCTCGCCGGAATTTCCACCTCGACGACTCCAATCCTATTACATCATTCTGGTCCACTTCTCGCCGTTCCCGACGATGCTCAAATCGGGCCGCTGACTGCGGTTCGCTTGCTTACCTGGCTAGGGCAGCAAGCCCGCCTCGCTACAACATCTCTACCGCCAACTTTGGTCTCCTGAATGTCCGCTCTCTCACAAACAAGGGTCAGCTTATCCAGGATCTCCTCGTTGACCGTAAGCTCGACTTCCTCTGTCTCACGGAGACCTGGCAACAACCCGGTGACTTCTCCCAGCTCAACGCCTCCACTCCACCGGGGTTTGTTTACCACTCTCATCCTCGTGGCTCTGGCCGCGGGGGTGGTCTCACGCTGCTCTATCGTGAGAAGTGGAAGATGTTGCCAGTCTCCACTCCAGTTTTCCGCTCTATGGAATGCTCTGTATTTAAACTGCCTGGTCCCACTCCCATAGTTATTGCCACAGTCTACCGCCCCCCCAAACCACACAGCGACTTTTTAAACGAATTCTCCACACTACTCACCCACCTCTCTACTCTCTCTCCTAATGTCATTCTCCTAGGTGATTTTAATATACATATTGACAATACAAACCTCCCACTCACCAGAGACTTTACCTCCTGCCTAGACAGTTTTGGATTCCATCAGTTTGTTGATTTCCCCACCCACATAAAAGGACATTCACTTGATTTGATTTGCTGTTCTGGCTTAATCCCCTTCAACTGTTCTGCTGATGATGTTCACATTTCTGATCATTTTCTTTTGTCCTTTTTGTCTAATATCTCCTTCTCTCTCTGTAATCAAGCCAGTCCGCCAGATTTCTTTTCGTAATATTAAAAACATAAATACAGACGTCCTATCCTCCTACATTGACAATTTGCCTATCCCTGATCTTTCTTCTCCGGACCACCTCGCCATCCATTATAACTCTGGACAATATTCTCAACTCCCTCGCTCCTCTCAAAACCCGATCTGTGTCCTTTTCCCGCTCTGCCCCTTGGTTCTCACCAGTGCTCCGCCTCATGAAAGCCAAAGGTCGCCAACTGGAACGCCTCTATAAAAAAACTGGTCTCTACATTCACAAAGAAATGCACAAAACTCATCTTCTTCTCTACTCAAACTCAATAGCCGTAATCAAATCAAACTACTATTCTGATGTCATCTGCTCCAACGAAGGAAATTCCAGGTCTCTCTTCTCAATAATGCACAAAATTTTTAACCCCCCTGATTCCCTGCCCTCTCACATGTATTCTACTGAGACCTGTAATGCATTGATTATCTTTTTTAATAACAAAATCAACTCCATTTACAAGCAATTACATTCGACCCCCTTGCCTCCCCCTCCCCCTTTGCCCCTCCCCAATAGCCAGTCATTTTGCTGCTTTCTATTGCCCTCCTCCTCCGAAATTTCTGATCTCATCCGTAAATCCAAGTCCTCAACCTGTTCTCTTGACCCCCTTCCCACAGCTCTGGTCAAAACCTGTCTCACTTCCCTCCTCCCCCTCATAACTTCCATTATTCATTCCTCTCTCTCCTCTGGTATTGTCCCCTCACTTTTCAAAACTGCATCTGTCTCCCCGATTCTGAAAAAACCTGGCTTAGATCCCACTAACTATAATAATCTTCGTCCCATCTCAAATCTTCCCTTTATCTCTAAAATTCTTGAAAAAATAGTGTCTGCTCAACTCCACGCCTATCTTACCCTCAACAGTCTTTACGAACCTTTCCAGTCTGGTTTTCGCCCCTCCCATAGTACTGAAACTGCCCTAATAAAAATCACCAACGATCTCCTCATAGCTGCTGATTCCGGACTCATCTCCATCCTCATCGATCTTAGTGCGGCCTTTGATACCATTTCTCACTCCATTCTCCTCAATAGACTCTCTTCTCTTGGCATCTCCCATACCCCTCTTGACTGGTTCCGCTCATATCTCTCCGACCGCACTCAGTTTATTCAACTCAAATCTTTCACATCCCACCCCTCCCCTGTCACTACTGGTGTCCCTCAAGGTTCAGTTCTTGGCCCCCTTCTTTTCATCACCTACCTACTTCCCCTTGGCAATATTTTCCGCAAATTCAACATTCAACAATTTTCATTGTTACGCAGATGACACCCAGCTCTATTTATCCAGCAAACCCACCTCCTCGCTCCCCCCCTTGTCCCTCACTAACTGCTTACTTGAAATTAAAGACCGGCTCAACTCAAACTTCCTTAAACTAAACAGTGATAAAACTGAACTCCTCCTTGTAGCCACCAAATCCACCCTTTCTAAAATCAATAATTTCACACTACCCATTGACAATTCGTTGGTCTCCCCCTTCCCTCAGGTCAAGAGTCTGGGCGTAATCCTGGACTCCTCCCTATCCTTTCAGTCACACATTAATAACATCTGCCGGTCTGCATACTTCAACCTTCGCAACATTAACCGCCTCTGTCCCTCCCTTACCACTCACACTGCCTCCATCCTTATCCACAGCCTCATCACCTCCCGCCTTGATTACTGCAACTCCCTTCTTTTTGGCCTCCCTCAAAAATCTCTCCATAAACTCCAACTTCTTCAGAACTCAGCAGCTCGTGTCATCACCAGAACCCCCTCTTTTCATCATATAACCCCTGCCTTTGCAAAAGGTGGTGATCGGGCTGGCTGACGTGCTGACGTACTGCGGTAAGCGTGTTGACTCATTTCCGTTTCCGGTGCTTGTGTGTTGGTAGCCTGTTTGCTGCTCTCGCTAAATACCAGATAAAATTGTTAGATTATCATTACAGCGGCCAATTGTCCGCTAAACACTTATTCTTACAGTAAGTTTGCCTAAGCACTCACAGTTCTTTCCATCTTTAGTGACTGCTGTTCGATCTCATAGTTGTTTTCAAAAGTTTTGGTTGCTAACGCTACTGTATTTTAGCTTAGCCGTTAGCGTCTTTAGCTTAGCAGCTAATGATGGCTTCTCCTTCTTCCTCTCTCTCTCCTGCTTTCTCCTGCTCGGTGTGTCAGATGTTCAGTTACTCCTCTGCCTCCTTTAGCGGTAATGGTACGTGTAACAAGTGTAATTTATTTTTAGACATGGAGGCGAGGCTCAGTGAGTTAGAAGTCCGGCTCCGCACCTTGGTAGCTCAGCCTACTGTAGCTAGCCAGTCCCTGGTAGCCGTTCCCCGGCATTTCCTGAGCAGCCAGGAAAGGGTGGCTGGGTGACTGTCCGAGGAAGAAATAGTCGTAAGCATTCAAAGCCCTCAGGACATCACCATTCGCTTCCCGTTTCTAATAGATTTTCCCCACTCAGCGACACACCCGCTGAGAAACCAACTCTGATAATTGGCAGCTCCATTTTGCGAAACGTGAAGTTAGCGAAACCAGCGACCATAGTCAAATGCATCCCTGGGGTCAGAGCGGGCGACATCGAGTCCCATTTGAAACTGCTGGCTAAGGATAAACGTAAATACAGTAAGATTGTTATTCACGTCGGCGGTAATGACTCCCGGTTACGCCAATCGGAGGTCACTAAGATTAATGTTGAGTCGGTGTGTTCATACGCAAAAACAATGTCGGACACCGTAGTTTTCTCTGGACCCCTGCCAAATCTGACCAGTGATGACATGTATAGCCGCATGTCGTCATTCCGCCGCTGGTTATCGAGGTGGTGTCCAGCCAACGATGTGGGCTTTGTAGATCATTGGCAGACTTTCTGGGGAAGACCTGGTCTGATTCGGAGAGACGGCATCCATCCCTCTTGGGAAGGAGCAGCTCTCATTTCTAGAAATCTGGCCAATTTTATTAGTCGACCAAATCCATGACAACCCAGAGTTGAGACCAGGAGGCAGAGTCGCAGTCTAACACACTTCTCTGCCCTTCTAATTCAGCAGTTACCCACCCAAAACCCTACGCAGAGTCGCAGTTTAACACACTTCTCTGCTCCTCCGTTTCAGGAGTTACTTAGTGAAAACCCTATAGTGACGGTGTCTGTCCCCCGCCCATTGAAATTATTTAAATCAAAGGTAAATAAAAGAGGTGCAGTGCATAAAAACCTCATAAAAATTAAAACCACAGGAGCAATAGTGCAAACGAATAGGAGAGTAAAATGTGGACTCTTAAACATCAGATCTCTCTCTTCTAAAGGTGTACTAGTAAATGAACTAATATCAGATTATGAAATTGATTTATTCTGTCTTACTGAAACCTGGCTGGGTGATGGAGAATATGTAAGCCTAAATGAATCCACCCTCCCAGTCATATGAATACTCACATTCCTCGAGCACAGGCCGAGGAGGTGGAGTTGCAGCTATCTTTGACTCTAGCCTAGTCATCAGCTCTAAACCTAAACTAAATTATAACTCATTTGAAAGCCTTGTTCTGAGTCTTTCACACCCAAGCTGGAAATCACTGCAACCAATTCTATTTGTTGTGGTGTACCAAGCACCTGGTCCGTACTCTGAATTCTTATCTGAATTTGCAGAGTTTTTGTCAACTTTAGTCCTTAAAACGGACAAAGTTATTATTGTAGGGGATTTTAATATCCATGTGGATGTAGAGAATGACAGCTTTAGTACTGCGTTTATCTCTCTATTAGATTCAATTGGCTTCTCTCAGAGTGTTCATGAACCGACTCACTGTTTTAATCACACCCTCGACCTTGTTCTGGTATATGGTATTGAAATTGAACATTTAATAGTGTTCCCACAGAATCCCTCTTTATCTGACCACTGTTTGATAACTTTTGAGCTTGTACTGCTGAACTACCCTCCATTGGGCAAAAATTTCTATACAAGATGTCTGTCTGATAGCTTATAGCTAAATTTAAGGATGCGATCCCATCGGCTCTAAATTCACTATCAGGTATCAAATTAACAGAGGACTCTTACGCCAATTTCAGTCCCTCACAAGTCGATCATCTTGTTGATAGTGCTGCAGGCTCACTGCGTAACAACACTTGACTCTGTAGCCCCTCTACAAAGAAAATACTAAAACAAAGACGGTTAGCTCCATGGTATAATACTGAAACTCGCAAATTAAAGCAAATATCACAGAAACTCGAGAGGAATTGGCGCTCCACCAAACTGGAAAATTCTCGCTTAATTTGGCAAGATAGTCTTAAAACTTATAGGAAGGCCCTCCAGTAATGCCAAAGCAGCTGCACTCACTCAGTCATTAATAGAGGAAAATAGGAGCAACCCCAGGTTTCTTTTTCAGCACTGTAGCCAAGCTGACAGAAAGTCACAGCTCTATTGAGCAAAGTATTCCCATAGCTCTCAGTAGTTACTGACTTCATGAGCTTCTTTAACGATAAAATCCTAGCTATTAGAAACAAAATCCACCAAGACCTGCCCTCAACTGGCAACCGACTTAACTCTATACTCAGGAACTTTAGAAACAGCTGTAAAACCAGTTATATGTTTAGACTGCTTTGCTTCCCTCAATCTTTATCAACTAACTTCAATAATTTCTTCATCTAAACCATCTACCTGCCTCTTAGACCCCATCCCGACTAGGCTGCTTAAAGAAGTTTTGCCCTTGGTTGGCACTTCTCTGCTGGATGTGATCAATTTGTCTTTATCAACAGGCTACGTGCCACAGTACTTTAAAGTAGCTGTAATTAAACCTCTTCTGAAAAAAGCCCAACCTGGATCCAGACATTTTAGCCAACTATAGACCTATATCTAACCTTCCATTTATCTCTAAGGTCCTGGAGAAAGCAGTCGCCAAACAGCTGTGTGACTTTCTACATAGCAATAGTTTATTTGAGGATTTTCAGTCAGGATTTAGAGCTCACCATAGCACAGAGACAGCACTGGTGAAAATTACTAATGACCTCCTAACTGCATCAGACAAAGGACTTGTCTCTGTATTGGTTTTACTAGATCTTAGTGCTGCATTTGATACCATTGACCATCAGATCCTATTACAGAGAATGGAACATTTCATTGGCATTAAAGGAACCGCTCTAAGCTAGTTTAAGTCCTATTTATCAGATCGATTTCAGTTTGTACATGTTAACGATGAGTCCTCCATGCATACCAAAGTTAGTCATGGAGTTCCACAAGGATCTGTGCTCGGACCAATCCTCTTCACTTTATATATGCTTCCTTTAGGCAATATTATCAGGAAACACTCCATAAACTTTCATTGTTATGCAGATGATACTCAGTTATATCTATCGATCAAGCCAGATGAAACTCATCAGTTAGCTAAGCTTCAAATGTGTCTTCAGGATGTTAAAACCTGGATGACCTGCAATTTTCTAATGTTAAACTCAGATAAAACTGAAGTTATTGTTCTAGGCCCTAAGCACCTCCAGTGACGCATTATCTAAAGATATAGTTTCCCTGGATGGCATCGCCTCTGGCCTCCAGCACCACTGTGAGAAATCTTGGAGTTATCTTTGACCAGGACATGTCGTTTAAGTCTCACATTAAGCAAATTTCAAGGACCGCCTTTTTTCACCTACGTAATATTGCAAAAATCAGGAACATCCTGTCTAAAAATGATGCAGAAAAACTAGTCCATGCATTTGTTACTTCTAGACTGGATTACTGCAATTCCTTATTATCAGGCTCTTCGAAAAAGTCCATTAAGACTCTTCAGCTAATCCAGAATGCTGCAGCACGTGTTCTGACAGGAACCAGTAAAAGAGATCATATCTCTCCTGTCTTAGCTTCTCTGCATTGGCTTCCTGTAAAATCCAGAATTGATTTTAAAATCCTTCTTCTCACATACAAAGCTCTTAATGGTCAGGCACCATCTTATCTTAAAGAGCTCATAGTACCTTACTACCCCACCAGAGCACTGCGCTCCCAGAATGCAGGATTACTTGTGGTTCCTAGAGTCTCCAAAAGTAGAATGGGAGCCAGAGCGTTCAGCTATCAGGCTCCTCTCCTGTGGAACCAGGTTCCAGTTTGGGTTCGGGAGGCAGACACCGTCTCTACATTTAAGAGTAGGCTTAAGACTTTCCTTTTTGATAAAGCTTATAGTTAGGGCTGGCTTGGGTGAGTCCTGAACCATCCCTTAATTATGCTGCTATAGGCTAGACTGCCGGGGGATTTCCCATGATGCACTGAGCTCCTCTCTCCTCTTCTCTCTTTCTCTCTGAGTGCAACCTCATCCCATTAATGCATGTTACTAACTCGATTTTTTCTCCCTCTCCCGTGGTCGTGTGCTTTCCCCTCTGGTCGCTTCCTGCGGGTGTTGCTGGCTCTGGAGCTGTGGAGTCTGGATCTGTGGCTGGGAGTCTCCTGCTGCCCCCGTGTTCCTGCTCGACGCCCTCTGCTACAGTTGCAACTGCTATTACTAGTCCTATTGCTATTATTACTGTTATTATTATTATTATCATATTATTATCTGTTATTATTATGTACCATTTTTCATTCAGTCTATAGCACCATCACCTTTATTGTCTGTACCTCTGTGTGTATACTGTGTAGGCTGCCTCCCTCTGCTCTCTCTCTCTTGCTCTCTCTCTCTTTCTCTTGTACTCTCTCTCTCTCTCTCTCCCCCTCACCCCAACCGGTCGAGGCAGATGGCCGCCCACCCTGAGCCATGGTTCTGCTCGAGGTTTCTGCCTCTTAAAAGGAAGTTTTTCCTTGCCTGTGTCGCCTAGTGCTTGCTCTTGGTGGGAATTGTTGGGCTTCTGTAAATAACTTCAGAGTTCGGTCTAGACCTGCTCTTTATGAAAAGCGCTGTGAGATAACTGTTGTTGTGATTTGGCGCTATATAAATAAAATTGAATTGAATTGAACTGTCCTTCAGCAGCTCCATTGGCTCCCGGTTCAATTCAGAATACAATTTAAAGTCCTTCTGCATACTTTCAAAGCTATCCATAACCTTGCTCCTCCATATCTATCTGACTTCCTTCACATCGCCACCTCCTCCCGCTCCCTCAGATCCTCCTCTTCCATCCACCTCACTGTACCCCCTGCTCGACTCGTCACTATGGGGAGCAGAGCCTTTAGCCGCTCTGCTCCCCAGCTCTGGAACTTACTCCCACCTGACCTCCGCAGTATTGACTCTCTCCCCCTGTTTAAAACCAGACTCAAAACCCACCTGTTCCAGTTTGCTTATTTGTAAATACACTGTTCTTGTCCTTCTCCAACTGTTTTTATACTTTTTTTGTTCCCTGTACCTGTTTTTATTCTGTAAAGCGACCTTGAGTGCTTAGAAAGGCGCTGTTAAATAAAATGTATTATTATTATTATTATTATTATTATTATAAAACGTCTCTGGATAAATAACAGTTAAATATGAATCAGTTTAATGGGATTAACAGCTGACCTCTCTGCAGGAGACGGTTGGCCTCCTTTAAAATCAATGAGGTGATGCTTTGAGTTGTCACTCTTGAAGGACACACAGCTGGGCTCAGGTCCAGGTCCAGGTCCTGCAGAGTCTGGTCCCTGCTGCTGCTCTGGGCTTCAACACAACACACACAGAGCTTTGAGTGTGAATAATGATGGTGGAGTGATTTGAGTCCTGGACAGTTAGAGATCCTCATCTCACCTCTGAGCTTTGGTCTGGCTGTCATGTTCCCCACACAGAGTGCTTTTAGAGGGAGGGACTCCCTCCTCTCTGTCCTCACACTGACTCATGCTGCTGAACTCACATCCACTTTCACCTGGAGAGGAAACACAAATCATTCATCTGCACATCAACTCAAATCCTCCTTTCCATCATTTCTCCTGGAAAAAGATCAGCTGCTCCTCCACTGATTGGCTGCTAGTTTCTGTTTCATATCAGTGGCAGCTGAATGCAGTCAGACAGCAGTGTGAGGCAGAGGAAGCTGCCATCAACTGCTGGACTTCTACTATCAGTCCACTAGATGGAGGCATGAAGCTGCAGCCCAGCACACACACCATGCATGGAGGAGCGGCTACATTCACTGACTCACTGATATGAAACATTTCAGGTCTGCCAGGAAACGTCAGTATCCTGCTGTGTCTGACTTTACGCTGGTGGAGACGACGCTTTGAAAAGCACAATGTAGTTTGTTTTCTGCCAGCTGAAGAAAGGAAAGAAACATCAGCTGTTCATCAGATTGTTTGATTCCAGTAAATCAATAATCCAACAACATGGAGATTTCTCTTCAAACACAAGAGTTCTCCAAACTCTCTACTGAAATAAGAAGTGAACAACTACTACAAACATTAGACAGCAAGAAACAAACCCTGAAGGGACTAAAGACAAACTTGGTGTTAAACTATCAAACAAAGCAACTTCCAGTTTCTTCAAAGTGTTGAAGAAGAAGACTCTCACTGGACGCCTGCAGAGAAAAGGCTCCACACAGGTCAGCTGTTTCCTGGAATGAGTCCGAGCAGCACCTGGACTGGCAGCAGGCCAGGTAGGAAGGGCTGCAGCAGGGGCAGCTTTTCACAATAAGAGCATGTTCAGCTGTGCTTTTATTCTCTAACACAGACAGCTGTGTGGAATAATTCATCATCTGAAGAAATGTAGAGATCATACCTCTGTTGATGGAGATCCTAACTTTGATCTGCGTTTCTTCGCTGCTCTGATGAAGCAGGGAGAAGTTTCTCAGCAGCAGCAGACCCACCAGCTTCTGAGGGGAGGAGAGATTCAGCACTCGTCTGATTACAAGCTGGATCATTAATTTGTTGTGGAGATACATTTTCACATTTCCTGTTTCATTAGCTATTCAGAGAGTCTAAACACTAGGTCTGTCTCCAACAAGGATTTACATATTTGAATCAGAATTGTCAAGGATTGCCTATAGTCGACTGATCACTTTATATTATTACTATTCATGGTCACTGTAACTTACACTGTACATTTCCAGCTAAACTGAGTCTCTGTGCTTGCCTGCCATTCATCAGTGTTGTGCAGAGTTGTTTATGTACTGACGCACCGAGATATGCATGCACATGTTCCTCGTGGGTCTACTCCAAGTAATGTTTAAAAACATATAATATTCTTTGTGTGGTTCATCAATGGTGAATAATGTTGACTTGAACATCCCGCAAACTTTACGCAAAACTTTGCACAAGACCGGATCAACTGGCCTCTGTCTCTCTTCCTTTCCTGTCATGACCCCTACCTTAAGGTTTAGAGTTATAAGTTTGGATTAATCCATGCACTTCAAAATGCTTATTAAAAGTTTCTTTCTTTTAACAAGTTTATTTAAAGCATTGTATGTTGATATTTATATCATAATAGGCTGTATATTAACTTATTGGGAGAATAAACAGTAGTTCTATATAAAATCAGATGATGGGTACCATCATCATTGGGTAACCAAAATGGAATGATCCGCGTTTCATAACGGCTCTGCAAAGAGTCGAATCAGGCTCCTTTTATTGACTCTTCAACTACAAAGACTCTCCATTAATCATATTAAAGGGGCTATTTGTAGTTTTCAGCTGCCACTAGCCATACAGTTTTAAGATTGCAACCAGGTGTGTGCTCGTACGTGAGCTTGAATCTGACACACGACCGCTTTCATGCACAGATCCCACAATAAAAATGGAAGCACCTACATGCAGGCTGTGGCTTTTCTCCAGGCTCCGTACCTTTCATTCAGCGCAGCGAGCCGCATGTTGGCAACATACTCCTGAAAAAAAGGCAGAGTGACAGCAGCTATAGACAGACAGGGAGACAGCTTCACACAACATGCTGGGAACTCAGGGAAACTCCCACTGCAACGTTACAGTTTTAGTTTTATCAGCTGCAGGTTGAACTAATCCAGGCTCGTCACATGATCACGGTATATTTACTGCATTTAGCCGACGTGCTACATCGTTAGCTCGCCTGCTGCTTTCAGTAACTATCTTTACTATCTGTGAATCTGTCAGGAGGCTCAGCAGTGTCAGCACAGCTACATGTACTGGATGATAATGAAACGGGTACAGAGCTGGACTGATTATAATGAGATTGTGTCCCACTTTATAACAGTCAGTAACTTTACTGTAGTTATTTTTTCTCCCACTGTGTTGTTGTTCTCCTCCGTTAAGTTGTATTATTGTATATTATGTGGGTCACGTTAGTTACAGCGGCTGAGAGGTGGAGAAGCTGTGAACATGAGTTCCAGTTAAACAACAATTAAACTAAAATTGAAAGTTAGGCAGCAAACAGCGGCGGATCTGACATTAGCTGGCTGTTCCTGACTTGCTTCACTGCAGGATAGCAGACACAAACCGCTCCACATTTGCTTTGTTCCGTTACATCATTTCTTGCAGGCTAGCTGGTGAAGTCATGTGGACAGCCTTACAGCTGTAGTATTTTGATAACATTAGCAATTGGTCGGAGTTCAAAGTTAAAGTCATCTAACCTTAGCCAACTAAAGCACAAAATCACATTATATTTCGTTTAGCTGTCCAATACGAGTAAAGCCAACACTGTGTCTGTTTTGTCAGTTCAAAACAAAGCTGACGTTGACGTGTTTTCACCCGAAGTCCATCCGATTCTCATTTGGCCTGATGGGCTTCAGCACATTACAAATATACTTTATTGTTGTTTATATTCTTACATTTTATTATTTCATTTTCTTACAGTCTGTATTGTTCTGGGAGCTGTTTGTTTTCTGGTGTTAGTGGACTTGTTGACACATGCCTTTGGTGTGAGAGACCCGGGTTCAAATCCACTGTGGGACATTAATGTATCCCTGAGCAAGTCAGTTCCTCCGACACATATAGCAATTGCTTTGGAAAAAAGTGCCAGCTAAATGAATAAATGAAAAGTGTAGTTACAACTTACTGACAAGAAAAGTGATTTATTAATTAGTGATTTCATTAAAAAACTACATATAGACCCTTTAAGCCGAGAAAACAAGAAAGCTGTTTAGACCATGGCATAGCTGTAAAACTGGACCAGATGCACAACTCTCTTCCCCCTCCTCCTCTCCTCTAACAGCAGCTGGCAGCAAACAAAGACCTGAAAACTGGTTTTCCTTCGTTCCACAGCTGACGACAAGTTAACAAACCTTTAGCTGAAGCAGAGAGAGGCTTTGTTTGTTCGCACCACTTCAGTTTTTACAGTGAAGTCGACTCAAAGAACACAAGGGAACATTCACGTGAAATTCTGCATGAATACCTTTGAAGCTGTCAAATAGTAATAATAGTAATTTTACATTCAATGTTCTCTTTTGTGAGAGCTGTTGTTTTTATCGTTGTGCACAAACTTTACTGGCTTCCCTAAAGCCACTCCCCTTTATGTGACCAGTGTGAAGCAGCCAGTCACATAAGCAGACTGGACAGAAAAATGAGACAAACTCTGCAGATCTTTGACATTAGGTCTGGATTCACGAGTGATTTACTGCTGCTAAACCAAGTCCAGAGACGCAAAACTAAATGATAGTGGCTCTTTTGAGTTGCTCTCTGAAAGGACCAGATCCATCAGATCCGGCTCCTCCAAAGACCTGATTCCCGTCACTATTTTCAAAGGTAAAAACATCAGACTCACTCAGCTTGTTCCTGTGGACGTCCGTCAGATCAGCAGCCTGATGGCGTCTCGTCCAAGTCCGTCTGTAGAGAGAGAGATTATGGTGACTCCTCCCATAATCAGTCATGTGACTGCAGCTGCTGTCTCACCATCAGAATGTCTTCATCAAAACATGCGGTCTGACTGGTCTGAAGACACAAAGTCAGTCCCACAGAAACCAGTTCACCTGGTGTTTTACAAGCTGTGACATGTAACCATCTACAGTGAGATGGAACATTTCTGCTAACCTGTCCTGCTCTACTTTAGGCTCAGCAGCTGTTTCATACATTTCTCTCTCACTGCTGGTGAGAGAGGTTTAGTTGTTCTGAGGGCAATGAGTCATAATCTCTCTGACGTCAAAGAGAATGACTTGTATCACCTGGTTATTTTTAACAGTGTGTCAGTCACCAGTCCATCAAGCCTCCTGTCTGAGGATGACACTATACTCATTGGGCTTATCTTTGGTGGGGATGAGTCCACCTACAGGTGGGAGATTGACCACAGTTTGACCATTGATACCTTTAAGGTATCGACTGAAATAACCCACTAACAAGTAGTATCGAAACTTCGCCAGTCAAACGAGCGTGTTCATCATTGTTAAAAGTTTATCACCACAAGCTTTCTGTTTGTTCCATCTTCTGATATCCTTTAACACCATGGTCATATGACCATGTCCAAAGTCCTTGTGCACGCAGATAAGAGCTGAACCTGCTCGTATCAGCAGGATGAAGCTAAGTGGAACGCTGCTCACTGTATCGTGGCGGCATTGGTGGCCTGCTAGTTGCCTGTTAAGTGTGTTAAACTACAGAATGATCCGTTCTCCAGAGGGCTGTTTCACAAAAGCAGAATTTAGAAATCCAGGATAAGAGATAAAGCTAGGATTGACATAGTGTGATCAGTGCATCCTGACTTTATCAGTCTCACAAAGGCCAAACCAGGATCAGAAGGTGCAACTATGTCAAATCAGGTGTAAGTAATTCAGATAAATGGGCGTCAACAACTTTCTTCAAGAGACCACGCTGTCGATCACAGATTCATTGATGCTGAAATGGAAAAGACGTGTGGAGTATACTTTATTCTC
This sequence comes from Lepomis macrochirus, assembly GCA_024633595.2. NCBI lineage: Eukaryota > Metazoa > Chordata > Actinopteri > Centrarchiformes > Centrarchidae > Lepomis > Lepomis macrochirus. The sequence goes on along the minus strand of JALXJV020000025.1, from coordinate 19,847,228 downwards.
TGTTACTCACTGAGTGTGAAGAAGGTTTATGATGAAAAAATCCACATAGTATAAACAAAGAAAGAAAGAAACACGGCCGCAGAATTAAAACAGTGAGAAAAGTGTGGCAGACAATAGAAGGCCGACTTAATAAGTAAGCAGCTAAAAGTATCACAGCTCCTACCTGAAACTGTCTTAATTATAACGTTACCATTAGGGCTGAACGATTTTGGAAAATAATCTAATTGCGATTTTTTAACCAATATTGCGATTTCGATTTAATGTGCGATTAATTTTTAAGCTCTTTAACTTCTGTATTATTCAAAACGGACAAGCAGTAAATCAGTGTATATTATGATATTAGACAGATTAAACTTACACTGCTCTTTCTTGTGGCTCAGGCCAGTGTTATGATAAATTAGGTAGAATTATTATTATGAGCAATAAGATATGTCAAATTATAATAATATGAGAAAGACAATTTGAGTCAAGTCATGGCATTAAATAATATATAATATCATCAGGTCGGCCTACCTTTTCACCACAGTGACAGTCAATACAAAATCCACAGTTCAACCACCAGTTAATGAGTCCTGATCTCAGCTCAAATCTCCTGGAGTCCATCTTTCTGTGTCCCCGTAAGCAAACTAAAAATACTCAGTTTGAGGTTCAATTCAAAAGTTGGCTAACTAAAACAGAACAGAGTGACACCTCCCTGTTTAATAGACAAGCTTAGTAATTCTCCGACAACACCGGAGTCCCCCTCCTCCCCCGCAGCCTCCGATGCTGGTGAGCGGTGCACCGGCTTTAACCAGGCTGGAACTCGGGACAGACTGGGCCTCTTTCGGCGTTTAGTTTGAAACGCCAATTTACAGATATTTCCTGAGCGGACTGGTGGCTGTGTGTGTGACGCAGGCGCAGATCGCCACAATACGCTTACCTTAATACACGCCTCTTTCTGTTGTGCATTTTTCCGTCCATCAAAGCCGCGGATGGCCCGACGAATTCACCCACCACCAAGTTACAGCCCCCACTTCGAAAAAGACAGTCAAGCCAGCCCTCGCGCTGTTTTGCGATGCGTGTTTTTGGTAGACATTACGGTAACATCGTGTCGTAGCACATTTCAAAATAAATGTGAACTACTGCTGAACATAATGCAATTGCTGTGGCAGAAACGATTGAATAAATAAATAAATGCTTATGAAAATAATACATTTTCACAAATATTACTAAATTCAGCCAAGATGCAAACTCATGTAAAAAGAAAACCTTCTAACATAAACATGTCTAATGTTTTCACTGACTTTGCTGATTTGTAACTCATGTAACAAAAAAACCTTCTGTTTCCACTGACTCGTTTCACTTCACAGTGATAGCAGGCCACCTCAGGGTGACCCTCTGTCAACATAAGAGCAATCTGATGTATTATTTTGAAATTACAGCCCTCGGAAATGTCTAATATTTTCACAGACTATGCTGATTTCAAATTAATGTTAAAAGAAAACCTTCTGTTTCCACTGACTCGTTTCACTTCACAGTGATAGCAGACCACCTCTGGGTGTCACTCTGTCAATATCAGAGCAATCTGATGTAGTATTTTGAATTTATAGCCCTCGGAAATGTCTAATATTTTCACCGACTATGCTGATTTCAAATTAATATAACACAAAACCTTCTGTTTCCACTAACTCGTTTCACTTCACAGTGATAGCAGACCACCTCTGGGTGACCCTCTGTCAATATCAGAGCAATCTGATGTATTATTTTGAAATTACCGCCGTTGAAAATGTCTAATATTTTCACCGAATTTGCTGATTTCAAATTAATATAACACAAAAACCTTCTGTTTCCACTAACTGTCGTAACTTCAACGGTAAAAGAGAGGAACAGGAAGGTGACGAACCTGAACAGGCAAAAATGTGTGCGTTTTGTCGATGAAGATCCCACATATCCGTAACATGGCCACTCTGCAACACTAGTATTTTCACTCTGGTTCACTCTGCTGCTTTCCACAACCTCTGGCCCTTTGGGAACGTGACAATATTACTATTAGTACTAATCCAGTGAAGGTTGAGATCAAGGGCAACTGGACTTAGTAGAAGAAAAACTAGAAGACGTTTTGTCCCTCATCCAAGAGACTTCTTCAGTTCTGACAAGCTAGGATCGTCGATACCGCTGGTTCGATAGCGCTCCAGGCTGTGGTAACGAGAGTCATCATGGTCATTACAGCCACCCGTGGCCAAGTCTGAACGACCATGGTTGGTATTTTCACCTGAGGCCAATTGTTTGTTGACTTTTCTGGGAAGTGATGAAAGGACAGCATTGTAAGTGGGGGATAAGTGGTGGCATAGACCCCCTCCTCTGTTCAGCGACGGTTTCTCAACCCGGCTTCCTTGACACCTCTTTCAAACCATCCATCTTCTCTGTCACGTATGGCATCCCAATGCTGTTGCTTTTGATCCTCTTTTCCTCATCCCCTGTAGTGTTGGTCTTCTTCCTGAATCCAGGAAGAAGTTGCCCTTGACCTCAAACTTCGTTGGATAACTATGACCTGGATGACTGAGAGCCTTTCCAAACATATTAGCACTAATATTATTACCACTGGGACCCCGGTAGATCTCCTGATATGCAGTCCAGCGCCGTTTTGCGGCTTGTCTTCCCAACTTCTCTCTCTCTTCAACTGTTGCTGTCCAATAAAAGGCGAAAAGCCCCCAAACAGTCTTAAAATATTATAACCATTACTTTACATGTCTATGTGGAACATCCTTAAGGTTTGCCTGTTTCCATCTCCGTATGAACACATTTATATGGAATTATATACTATTTAAACATCACAGTGTAATTTATGTGCACTACCTGTCTATAACCAGTTTTCAATAAACATATACACATTACGCACTACCTGTCTACATGACAGTTTATGATCAACGAACACCGACTGACCACAGAATTATACTATATTATTTTATGTCTTTGTCTCAGATTGTCATTTTACCTGTGTGATTTTCTTTTCATGAACATGTTTTATGGGCCCAGAACAGAGTTTAACTGACAGCTTCATCACTTGTTCTCTGTCAGCGGCAGCTGGTTTCCGGTGTTTCGGATTAACGAGTGACCCTGTTAACTGGTTTCCGTCAGCCGAATGCGTCTGTGGTTGTCGTAGATACGGCAGCTGTTGAAAATAGGAAGAGAATACGTAGGTGTCCCCGCGAATGCCTCTTTCTGTAGTTCTTCATTAAAAAGTGAAAACATACCTTTCTGATTCGTCTTTGGAATCGTGTGTGTGTGTGTAAACCTGTCACGTACCGCTTTGTCACGCTTTGAACGTTGCTTGTTGTTACGGAAAATGTTGAAAACAGGAAGAGGCAAGTTGCTCTTCCTGTGAATGTCAAACATTATCTCTAATACGATTCAGCCTTTTAAAACGAATAAAATAAAAATTACTTTTATCAGGGGATTCGAACTCAGATCAGTGTGGGAAAATAAATCACAGTCGGATCGATACTCCACTAGCCTACGATGTCATCACCTCTGAGGCCTCTGTCGGCGCGGCATAAAACAACGTCCACAGCAAACAGCCACCCGTCACTCTTTGAGACAGGAGACACAGATCAACTTGTGACCACACTGTCTGTGTGAACCAAGACCAGGTCCGTATTTTACGTGTTCCCTTCACAACCAAGCCACCGTTTAACACAGAGGTGTTTACAAGATGTGGATGGGCAATATTTATGTTAGTAGTACTAGTAGTAGTACTATTAGTCCCTGTTTCATTGTAGATGTAAGCGTCCTATTGCTCAAAATGTCTTTTATAGCCTCTAATAAAAATTCTTTCAAGTCAACCCAAAAAAATTTGTAAAAATTGCATGTCAGGCCATCCTGTCCTGGTGCTTTCCCTGCTGCTATTCTCTTAATAGCTTCATCTAATTCTGTCATTCTGATCTCAGAGTCACATATTTCTTTAAAGGCTAAACCTATCTTGGGGATGTACGGCCTCAAACCACCAAGGAAACCATCTGAGTCATTTTTTGAAAATTCAGAGCCATAAAGTTTGGAGTAAAATTTATAGATTTCTTCAGATATTACTTTATAATCTGTGCACTCTATATCATTGATCATTAATGAATGAATTATCTTTCTTTCCTGTCTCCTTTTCTCTAATCCACTAAAATAAGATGTATTTTTCTCCCCTTCTTCTATCCATTTAGCTCGAGACCTTACATAAGCCCCTTGAGCCTTTTTTAAGATATAAGTGATCTAGTTTTTCTTGTAGGTTAGTGAGTTGGCTTTTGTCAACATCAGACATTAGAGTTTTGTCACAGTATCTATTAATCTCCTGTACCAGTTGGACCTCATATTGTTTTTGTTGGCTATGTTTGGATTTGCTGTATTGTATTGAAAACTCCCTTGCCTTAAACTTAAAGTACTCCCATCTACTACTATAATTACCTATATGCATATTATTTTTAATTTTCTGTATCAAACTTCGGATAATTTTATTATATTCCTCATCTTTTAGAAGGTCCACATTAAATTTCCAGTAATCTTTTTATTTTTGGGTCTATTATCTGGATTTAAAACAAGACTTATCACACAGTGATCAGTTAAGGGTGCACTACTAATCGACACATTTGAAACATTGCCAAAAATTCCGGGGGTTGCTAACCATAAGTCTATTCTGGATTTACTACTACCATTTGGTTTCACCCATGAAAATTGAATTACCTCTGGGTTCTTTTCCCTCCCAAATGTCTATTAGGCAGTTTGAGTTCAAAAAATCACCCAGAATAGTGTTCCAATGGTTTGTATTGTATTTAGAGGGACACCTATCCTGCCATTCATCAGGTGTCAGATTTAAATCTCCACCAATCAAAATAAGTTCGGTATGATATATTTCCTTATAATGAGTGATTACATCTGTAACTTCTGATAACAGCAATTTGTTCTGGTTGCTTCCATTAAAGCCATAAATGTTCATCAAAATAATAAAATCTCCTTCAATGTTTATTACAACAGCAAGCCAGTGACCAGATCCATCTGCTCTAAAAGTGACTACTTTCCCTGGACATTTATTGAAGCAGATAGCTACACCGCCAGATCGATTTGTTCCATGACTAAATATAATCTTATCCCCCCACTGATTTGACCAAAAGGTGGCATCGGCGTCACAGGAGTGAGTCTCTTGTAAGAAGGTACAGTGGGCATTTTGTCCCTTACAAAATAAAAATACTGCTTTCCTTTTCACTGAATCTCTAAGGCCTCTTGTGTTTAAAGATGTTAAGAATAAACTCGTCTTTAACATGGAAAGGAAAAAAAAAGAATAAAAAATACTGCTGTAACTATAAAACAGTAACAAATAACAGTAACCACCAAACAAAAAATCTCTTTTGGTTCTTTAGAAATACAGCTAACGTTAATGGGTAATCCTCTAACAGACAAACCAATGAGGATAACATTACCCCTGCCTTTGAATGATCCGTTTCAATAGTCTTTCCATGCTTACGATGAGATGGTTTTTATTGTCTGGCATATATGCGACGGCCGTTTATGAAACCAAAGGGTCCGCCGTAATATGCCTTCTCACCCGCTTTCCTTGCTTGCAGAATTTGCGGCCAGAGTTTTTCCCTTTCCAGTTTGTCGTCCTTTGTCAGATCCTCGGCGAACCAGATCCCTGCAGTCTCGCAGACCTGTGACTTTTTAGTCATTCTCCAGATGGCATCCCTATGTTGACGCTTGGTGAACTGCACAATCACCTGACGTGTCTTGTTATCCTCCTTCCTCCCCAGGCGGTGTACAGTGTCCACATATTCTTCCATTTTCTGGGACCATTCTGGCGCGATCTCCCCCAACAGTCGTATCACCTCTTGTCTGATGTTTTCATCCATCGTTACTTTCTCTTTGATTCCCTTTATTCTCAAATTCCAGCGTCGTCTGTACCCTTGATCGTTCTGTGAATTCGTCAACTTCTTTGCGTAAGACAGACACTTGGGTTTCCAAAGTAAGAATCTTCTTGCATTCCTTCACCCCTTCAGCATTGAACTCAATTGACTTCGCAAGATTAGCAATCATCACCGTGTTCTGAGTTAGCTTAATGTCAAGCGCCATCTTTTGGTCTTGGCTATCAAACCTGGAGTGGAGTGCCTGTATTGCTTCTAAAACCTCCACCGCGGTTGGATTAGGTTTGGACATTTTCTTCGCATGCGCTCCTTGATGGATGTAATGGTGGAGAGTCATTTATCTCGTCATGGCCTCTTTTCCCTTCTCTGCTGTTGGGCTCCGTCTCCATGTCCATTCCGTAATCATGGTCTGAATGACGTGTAGTTCGGAGGCTTTTTCCCTCGCTTGTTTGTTCTTTGGTTTGTTCGGCATAGTCAGACCGTCAATTGTAGCTGTTTAGCAGGGGTAATGTAATTTAGAAACCTCAATTTGAGGAACTTTCCCCAGGTGCTCTAGTTTCCACCAACCGTTCAATCCGCCATCTTGCCGGAACTGTTAGCCACTGAAAGTACATCTGCTTCAGGTACTGCTTCGTTGCAGATTTTCAAATTAAAAGTAACCAAACTTTTATTTACAAGCCCATCTCTCGTTAAGAATTAACAATGGTGGAAATACCCAACCCTAAGTATAATAATTACATAATCATACTATATAATATTCTGGTGTACAGTTTTATATCTGACTGTATCATCTACTATTCCGTTATACTTCCTCACTTGCTGCTACTAATCTTGCCACAATGTCAGTTGCTTAACCAAGGAAGATTAAAATCTGGCAACTGGAAATCAAAAGCAATCAAATCCAGTTGCCCTTGATTTAAACCTTGTTTGGATAAGTAAGACCTGGATGCCTGAGAACCTTCACAGACATAACATAATTTTAACTCTATTTGTCCTCCGGGACAATTGGTTTTGCAGAAAGACATAGATACACTACAATAAAATATGTAACATAGGCCTAATGAATGTTGCAGAACAGCAGTGGAATAATGGAATAAAGTGTTAAATTTGGGACATCAGTTAGCTTACACAATCAACATGACAAAAATCTCATACAAATAAAAAAATGCCTACAATTCAATAGCCGTATGTAAAAACATACCTAACAATGTCCATCATAAACAACAAACTCATAAACATCGACATAGTTAGCCAAGGTTGGCAACATCATGAAACATTATCACAACTGCCACCATCATCGTTGTCACCATCAAGAACCACGACAGCACCAAACAGCACCAAACAGAGTGGGGGTTGCATTAATAAAATGCTTTTTAAGGATAGGTATTGGGAAGTGACTTAAAATGTTTCATTTATTCTGCAGCCTCAGATTCCAGAGCTGAGGGGCTCTGAACAGAAAAGCTACTTCTTTTACCTGTAAATTTAGGTTAATTGCTCTTGTATAGTTTATTCTTATTTTTTATTTTGTATACTTCTAATAGCTTATTTTGTAAGTCACTCTATCCGTACTGATTTCTGTCTTTGTGCTTCAAATTCCCCCTCAGGGGATCAATAAAGCATGATCTTATCTTGAATCATAAAGAATGGCCCCTGTGAAAGTTATTTCTGGCTGTTTATTCAATATTTGGATTAATTTTACTGATCCATCAACATGTGACCAGCATGCTGATGTTTTAGTTGGTCATGGTGGAAATAAATGGTCATACAGATTCCGGTGCGGTCAGAACAATTTGGATCTTAACACTCAAAACGGTGCAGATGACAGTGAACTTTGTGAGGAGCCACCCAACTCTGCTCCTCATCACCAGACTCAACAACACTGTGTCTGCTGTGGAAACCTTCAGGTTTCTGGGACCCTCTGCCAGCAAACAGGGCAGGAACAGACTACAGCAAACAGTCAAGACTCCAGAGAGAATCACTGCTGCCAACCTGCCCTCCATCCAGGGACACATATCTGTGTTCTCTGACAGGTTCAGAAAAAAGTCGTAATATTAAGAGAATAATGTCATCATGTATGAGAATTAATAATATATTTTAACAATCTACCTGCCCAATACTCTGCTGTGCATATGCCTGCGATGTTGCTCTGCTGATTTGCCCCCTTCAGACCGCCTGCAGACACAGAACCGTTTGGGACGGAACTACTGGATGAGACGAGGAGCTGGATAAATGAAACTAACTGAAAACACTTTTGGTCAGGCAGAAATCTCAAATCCACACAAATGTTTACTTCATCACCTCAGATAAAGTGCAGCATACAGTCTCAAACCGAGCAAGTCTGCGCCTCATCAATATGTAGCGTGAGAATGTATGAAAATTGTCAACTGCGTGAGTCTAATGCTCGATGCCTGAGAGTTGCAGCTCTGTTGTTACATTACTTGCTTTGCAAGTCTGCCTGTTAGCTCCCCACCTTCGCCTGTAGTGCTTTGAACACATTGTTTGGCCAGAGATTTGGCCTTTGCCTCCCTATGCTTTTCTTTCTCTGTTTGTCTTGGCTGCTCTTTTTTTGGAACCCTGACAGGCTGCAGTGTTTACATTAACGGGTCCTGCACATCTGAACTGCCAGATGTTTCGACCATATCATTTTCACAATAACAGCGGGGGGAGCGGGTTATCAGATGACAAGTTTGAAGTAAATTTTATTGATAATAAATTTATTTATCATGTAAATACATCTATTATTTATAAAAGACAGTAAGTAGAGTGTCTAACTTTTTAGGGTTAACCATAGACCTTTGCATGAGCACCCTCTAGGCCTGGGGCCGGGGTCATCTGTACCTTTTGACCCCCCAGACGGTGGGCCTGAGAATGGGGAAGAAAGGGGATTTAAGTGACTTTGAATGTGGCATGGTTGTTGGTGACAGGCGGGCTGGTCTGAGTATTTCAGAAAGTGCTGATCTGCTGGGATTTTCATGCACAACCATCTCTATGGTTTACAGACAATGGTCCAAAAAAGAGAAAATATCTAGTGAGCGGAAGTTGTGTGGACAAAAATGCCTTGTTGATGTCAGAGGTCGGAGGAGAATGGGCAGACTGGTTTGATGTAAGAAAGGCAACAGTAACTCAAATAACCACTCGTTACAATACCAAGGTCAGAACACCATCTGTGAAAACACAACACGAGCAGACAGGCTACAGCAGCAGAAGACCACACAGGTGTCACTCCTGTCTGCTAAGAACAGAAAACTGAGGCTTCAAACAGACTCACAAAAAAGTGAGTAGTGTGGATGTAGCCTGAGAAAGACAACGAAAACACTCACAGTAACATTCTGCTTTTATTGGAACAAGAGCCAGAATTCAAAGCAACACATGACAGAAGGTACAAGTCAACGGCATTTCCACCATTTAATGATCAGAGCTTCCATCTTTAAAGGACTGGAAGTGGAAGAAGTTTACAATGGAAATGAGGAATCTGTTCAATCACTTTGAATCACTTTGGATTTATTACAAGAAGCTGAAAGATTTCTGGGATCTGATCTGTTCTCTACCAGGAGGAGACTCTCGCTGCTACACAGAACACAGGGACACTGAGGAACCAGGACTGGGCCAGGACTTGGACCTCCAGAGCCCAAATCCAGGATAAAGAGGTTCAGTGAATGTGGTGTTGAAGGTGTGGAGGTGGATCAGTGTGTCAGAGGAGACTCTGTAGAAGGACAGAGAGCCAGCAGGACAGTCCACATACACTGCTACTCTACCAGAGGAGGAGGAGGAGGAGGAGGAGGAGGAGGAGGAGGAGGAGAGGGATGTTTTTCTGTTTTTCTGCCAGACAGAGTAACCAAGAATATCACAGCAGCTCAGACTCCAGGACTGATCATTCCATCCAAACTCACAGTCTTCACTGTCTCCTCTCCTTCTGATTCCTCTGTAACTCACTGATATAGAAACTCTTCCTCTCCACTCGACCTCCCAGTAACAGCGACCAGTCAGACCATCTCTACACAGCAGCTGAGGCCACCTGTAGTCAAACCTGTCTGGATGATCAGGATATGACTGATCCTCCTTCACACGTGTCGCCTTCCTGTTGTTGTCAGACAGTTTGATCTTTCTGTTTACTGTGTTTGTGTCGATTGTGAGTTGACAGGAATCTGATGAGAGAATCCAGCTGCAGTTATTGATCTATCATCTGTTCATTGATTGGAACTTTGAATGAGTGATGTCACAGTCTGAAGATGGTTGAATGTGTGCTGCTTTGTTTTCATGAATCAAATGAAAAACACACTTACACTTCCTCAGACCTGGTCTCAACCATCGGACTCCAGCAGGCTCCACCCTGAAAGGAGGAGGGGGGTCAGAGCAGCATCAAACATGGACATTACATACCTCTCATCCCCCCGAGAGAATAAGTAGGCCTACTAGAGAGGAGTCAGTGGAGCAGTCAGACAGCAGTGTGGAGCTGTGTGCTCCTGTTTACTCCCTCAGAGGAGGGAGGGGCTTCAAACTCTTTCTTCTGCTTTCACTTCAATCTTGTTACCTGCTTGCTTTCTCTTTTTAAAAGGAACTAGTTTCTGTTGCTGATTGACTTTCATTTGTCACTGTTATTTCATTGGTAATAAAAATCTTTATTTGGTTGCACAGAATCTGTGGAGTATAAATTATTTCTATTAGTACTGTTAACAGAGTTGGGAACTGTACTAATATTACTTTTCTCATTTTACATTTACTCATTTTCAGTGGATCTACATAGCCATACTTTCATCTCATGTCGACTTTGTCAGGCTATTGACAGGTGGTCACTATTCTCTCCCCCCAATCCACTGTCGCACACCGGCAATCGCATAGCAGTTTCTTAATGAACCACTACAACTATAGGACTAAAATAAGAGTTTCTTCTCTCCTCTCTGACAACCTGCATGCTACTCTAGTCATTGTCCTTAAGATTAAGACCTCAGTCTATAAGTTAAGAGTCCAATAAGGGCGCAAAACCCCGATCAATAAGAAAATTACTCACACATTTGAGACATGTCACCATACATTATTAACACAGTGGATTCTAAAATAAATGCTCTTTTTCTCCTCTCTGGTTATTGCAATAGCTGTCCTTAAGAGCCACAGAGGAATCAGAAGCGTAGCCTAAATAATCACTCACACATTTGTAAACATTTTGTTACTGAGAAAGTTTAACTGTCATTATTATTTGCTATAAGACAGTTTAATCACAATTAAGAAAAAGCATACATAAATCCACACTGAATCTCATCATTCCCTTTTTCCTCTATAGGATGGACAAAACATCTCTTATCACAACTGCGTGTTACTGTATGTCAGAGACTCTCACACCAACAACCCATATTATGCAGTCATTCCAACACAAGAGGAAGCAACATTCGCTGCATTATATGCTTTAAAATCTTGATATTTCTCCCAGCATACTGGTGAGGCACAAGGATTATAATACACTATATCTAACATAGCTGCATATAGAGGGATTTAACTATAGGTAATATCATGACTTTCAAAGGGAGTTCAACAGGCTGTATTGCGTAAGCACCCCCGACATCCGCGTCATTCACACCCCAGATTTAAGCGCGTTCACGAGAGTGTGCCAGATTGGGGGTGAGGGTGGTTCATGGGAGCACGCATTGCTGCCCTTGACATACTACTTATTCTCTCTTACCAAGTAAGAGACTGTAAGGGCAGAAAATTGTATTCTTCTTACATTTACTATCCATTTATGCAAGTACTTATAATTGTGCTATTTTCCTCTATTATTATTATGTCTTATACATTGTTTAAGATTCAACGTGTTCCTCTTATTATTATTCTTATTATTAATCTTATTCTGCTAGTCTGTCCACATGTGTGTAGGGTTTAAGTCAAGGATGTGGAGTTGTTTTCTGTTCCTCTCCTGTTTTGTCTGGGACCAGGCAGAGCAGGCAGAGGATCTTTTTGTTCCCAAAACATAGATACTCAGACTGTGTAAATGACTATGCATCACTTTGTTCTGGGCCAGACGTTACTGACTGTCTTAGAAGACAGAACCTCTGGTCCAGCTGATTCTGTTGTAGTACTTCTCTGTTCTTCTCTTTTTGTTAAATAAATTCTTCAAAGACAACGGTTGGTTGTAACTCCATCATTTGCCTAATCTCTCACCAGGAATCTAAATTTCCACGACAGAGACAAAGTAAGAGACCAAGTAAGAGACTTACTCTGTCGTGTTTTCACGTTACATGTTAGTTTCCCTCAGCTCGCTTGGAACCTCGATGGAGGTTATACAAAAAAAGTACCTGGAAGCAGGTACAGGTACAACATTGGAAACCTAAACAAGGGCGAGTCGAGCCAAAGGGCCTCCGCTCAGACTAGCTTGGTTTGAGAGCGTGCCTGACCCCGCCAGCTGCTTGGCGAGCTTTGTGCCACGTTTGCATTGAGATAAGATGAGGCTCTTCCTCTGTGCTGTTGTCCCCATTTTGTTGCAGTATTGTATATTATGTGGGTCACGTTAGTTACAGCGGCTGAGAGGTGGAGAAGCTGTGCACCTGAGTATAGGTAAAACCATAATAAACCTAAACTGAACGTTACGAAGCAAACAGCGGAAGGTCCGAGCTAATGTAGCGTTAGCTGGCTGCCCTGCCTGCATCACTATAGGCTAACGTTAGCAAACAAATGGCTCCACATTTGCTTTTTACCGTACATCCTTTCTTGCAGGCTGAATCAACAGTGGTACACAGGATAGTAACATGGGTCACGTTAGTTGTTGAAGCAATATGGAAAGCGATATAAATTTGCACCAGATAACACTAGCAGCTTCTCGGCGTTAGCCGGCGAGCTACCGTGACTTCCCCTGTGTTTCTCCAGCTTTACTAATGCTCACTTTGTTCTTCCTCAACATTATCTGAACCTGTTTGGTCTGATGGGCTTCAGCACATAAACCTTTGTTTGTTGTTGTTTTGTATCCTTATGTGGAGCCTGTGTTTTGCTGTGAGCCGGTTGTTTTATGGTGTTAGTGGACTGCATGTCGTTAGCTGCCATGTTGTTGCTGTAGTACGAGAGAGGCTTGGGAGCGTGCACAGAGCTAAATCTGACCCGGAGACCTCACATTAAAAGCAGAATAGTGGCTGATGCAGGCAACAGAGAAAACAGGCGTGTGCTTCATTTACAAGTGAGTTTTGAGCTGAATAACAATAAGGCAATGAACATTTGTTTAATTTCAATGAAAAACTTACATATAACCCTTTTAATGTCTAAACTGTTGGCAACAAAAGTGAAGACACCCCTAAGTGAAAATGTCCAAATTGGGCAAAATTAGCCATTTTCCCTCCCCGGTGGAGGAGGGAGAGAGGGGGTGATAGGGGAAGGCCTAATTTTGCTGAACGCTGGTTGCACTGATTGTTGTATTTTATGGACTTGTTTTGCTGTTAGACGCTGGTATACAAGTGAAACTGTGGATCTCATGGGATGCTGTATGAAAGTGATCACCTGTCTACCTGCAATAAACAATCACACTTTTTTGTTTTTAGATAGTAGCTTATAGTAAATATTGCAAATAAACAATCACATATCTGAGAGAAGTCGTCATGACTCTTCTGTGTGTAAATCTTTTAATATTAAAGTCCCTGAAGTTCCCAAGTACTAGAACAGCCATTTAGTTTCTGCAAGTTTCATATATTTCCAACCCATGTTTGCTGTGAAGACTATGTTCACAGCAAACAAATGTTCTACACAAAGTAATAGTCATTCAGTCAGCATTTGGAGAAATACACTTGAATGTAGCATCTCAAAGTCCTGTCCTGTAGTCGTCAGGTTTCAGCAGAGTTTTAACTAAATATAACTGCTTTGGAGTTATTGGAAGGTTTATTTTTTCTCTTTTGATGGAGCTAGGCTAGCAGTTTCCACCTGCTCCCACTTTCTCTGCTAAGCTAGGCTAAACATGTCCTGGACCTATGTCTGTACAGAGATGAAACTGGTTCGATCCCGGGTAAGATGGCAAAAAAGGATATTTCTCAGACTAACAGACAGTTCCTTTAACATGCAGCGATCTGTCCAAACTCCATCAATTAACACCAGCAGGCATTCATTATTATTTTTTTGTGCCTGGAGTTTTTCTCCTTGGAGACCTCCTACACAAAGATCTCCTTTTTATGTTCAACCAGTGTTTCTGTTCTGAGCAAAAGAAAAAGGCTCTTACACGTGTGATTGTTCATATAACACTCATGCCCACCATTAACCAAAAACACCTCCTCTATCAGACTGTCAGTGGCTGCAGCAGGCCTCTTCATACCTGAGAGTGTCCAGTCTCCGGTGTGGATCCTCCAGTCCAGCAGACAGCAGCTTCACTCCTGAGTCTCCTGGATGATTGTAGCTCAGGTCCAGTTCTCTCAGATGGGAGGGGTTGGAGTTCAGAGCTGAGGCCAGAGAAGTACAGCCTTCCTCTGTGATCAGACAGCCTGACAGCCTGCAAACACACAAACCAACACACACAGAAACCCTCTGAGAGGCGGGATGTTTTTTTGTGTCAGATACAAATGTAGAAGACATCTTTAAGATCATGAGTGGCATTTAATAATTCAAGAACAAAAGAATGAACAGAAAATTATTTAAAGAACAGTCATGGGAATTTTCTTAGTCTAGAAACTACTGTCAAAGTTTAGTTAAAGGTCCTTGACAAATCATATCAGTAGAAACAATCCTACAGAGGTTAGCTGTTTATTCATCAATGTAAATCAGATTTTAGATGGTCATCAACTCAGTGGGTTAATGAATCCTGACCTCAGGGTTTCCAGTTCACAGTGTGGACTCTCCAGTCCAGCACACAGCAGCTTCACTCCTGAATCCTGCAGGTTGCTGTTACTCAGGTCCAGCTCTCTCAGACTAGAGGACTGGGAGCTGAGAACTGAGGACAGAGCTTCACAGCTTCTCTCTGAGAGGTTACAGCCACTCAGTCTGGAGAGACAACAGGAAGGAAACAAGTAATAACACATTTATTTTTTCTCCAGTTGAAAGACAGCAGAGTATTTAATGATGAATAAATCCCACTTACAGAGCTTTCTTGGAGGCTTTGACCACTGGCAGCAGCCTCAGAAGAGCCTCCTCTGAAGCAGAGTATTTCTTCAGGTCAAACACGTCCAGATCTTTTTCTGATGACAGTAAGATGAAGACCAGAGCTGACCACTGAGCAGGAGACAGTTTATCTGTGGAGAGACTTCCTGAATTCAGGGACTGTTGGATCTGATTCACTAGAGAACGATCCTTCAGTTCATTCAAACAGTGGAACAGATTGATGCTTTTCTCTGCAGAGGGAGTCTTTTTAATCTTCTTCTTGATGTACTTGACTGCTACCTGATTGGTTTCTGAGCCACTTCCTGTCTGTGACAGCAGGCCTTGTAGGAGATTCTGATTGGTCTGCAGTGAAAGTCCCAGGAGGAAGCGGAGGAACAAGTCCAGGTGTCCATTTGGACTCTGTAAGGCCTTGTCCACAGTACTCTGGTAGAAACGTATCACTGCAGATTCATCTTTTCTTGTTTCAGACTTCTGGGACATTGTTTGCTCTTTTGACAGCAGATTGACACCAGAGTTGATGAAGGTCAGATGGACATGAAGAGCAGCCAGAAACTCCTGAACGCTCAGATGGATGAAGCAGAACACCTTGTCCTGGTACAGCCCACTCTCCTCTTTAAAGATCTGTGTGAACACTCCTGAGTACACTGAGGCTGCTCTGATATCAATGCCACACTCTGTCAGGTCTGATTCATAGAAGATCAGGTTTCCTTTCTGCAGCTGCTCAAAAGCCAGTTTTCTCAGAGACTCAATCATCTTCCTGCTCTCTGGACTCCAGTGTGGATCTGTCTCAGCTCCTCCATCATACTTGACGTTCTTCAGTTTGGACTGAACCACCAGGAAGTGGATGTACATCTCAGTCAGGGTCTTGGGCAGCTCTCCTTCCTCTCTGGTCTTCAACACCTCCTCCAGAACTGTAGCAGTGATCCAGCAGAAGACTGGGATGTGGCACATGATGTGGAGGCTTCGTGATGTCTTGATGTGGGAGATGATTCTGTTGGCCTGCTCCTCATCTCTGAACCTCTTCCTGAAGTACTCCTCCTTCTGTGGGTCATTGAACCCTCTGACCTCTGTCACCATGTCAACACACTCAGGAGGGATCTGATTGGCTGCTGCAGGTCGGTGTGGTTATCCAGAGGCTGAGCAGAGGGAAGCAGGTTCCCCCTGATGAGGTTTGTCAGCAGCACATCCACTGAGGTGGACTCTGTAACATCAGTCAGGACCTCATTGTTGTGGAAGTCCAGAGGAAGTCGACACTCATCCAGACCGTCAAAGATGAACACAACCTGGAACTCTTCAAACCTGCAGATTCCTGCTTCTTTGGTTTCAGGAAAGAAGTGATGAACAAGTTCCACCAAGCTGTACTTTTCCTCTTTCAGCACATTCAGCTCTCTGAAAGTGAATGGAAATGTGAACTGTATGTCCTGGTTGGCTTTGTCTTCAGCCCAGTCCAGAGTGAACTTCTGTGTTAAGACTGTTTTCCCAATGCCAGCCACTCCCTTTGTCATCACTGTTCTGATTGGTTCATCTCTTCCAGGTGAGGCTTTAAAGATGTCTTTTTGTCTGATGGTTGTTTCTGGTCTGGCTGGTTTCCTGGATTCTGTTTGAATCTGTCTGACCTCATGTTCATTATTGACCTCTGCAGTCCCTCCCTCTGTGATGTAGAGCTCTGTGTAGATCTGGTTCAGAAGGGTTGGCTTTCCTGCTTTAACAATCCCCTCAAACACACACTGGAACCCCTTTATCAGGTTAGATTTAAATTTACGCTGACAAACTGCAACAGGAGGCCCTGAATGAACACACAAGAAATTAGATTAAACTAAATCACAAAGTCAATATTTCACCATTTCCATACCCTAAAAACTGCACATATTTGAGGTCCCTTGAGCCATCAGTAAATGTCCCGTTTATCCAGCAGCTTAAATCTTTAGAGAAATCCTCTTACTGCTCTGCAGACGCTCAGCCAGCTCCTCCTGCTTCATTCTCCTCAGGAAGTGCAGTGTGATCTTCAGAAATGCCTCTCTGCTGCTCCTCCTCTGCTCTTCCTCCTCACCGTCCAACACCTCCTCATCCTCCCTCTGGCTCTCTAAGCATTCTGGGTAATCTGAACTCAGACCCTTCTGGATCTTCTTCAGCTCGTTCCTCACAAAAGTGACAATGTTGTCCTCCAGCAGCTGGAACAGAATATTATATGAAGGACACAATCAAAGTCAAATCATGGAACCAAACATCAGACCCATGTTGGACAGACTGACAATCCACTGGTCTAAAAAGTGCAGCGTGGAGATTATTGTGAACAGAATAGATGGAAAAGTAGTTGTTGTACATGTACAGACCATAAATATGGAGTCCAGGTGTGTTTGATGCTGCTGGGCAGACTGACCACTGGGAACCTCTGAGCTCTCCTGGTGGACTCTGTGGAGGAATCATGAAGAGTTAGCTCACATTATGTCTGTCCACACAGAGACAGACACAAGGTAAAGGCAGTCGCTTTGGAGCTGCTCAACAGTCAGAACGTGTGTGTGGAGAAAATGTTCAGCTGAAGCCAAGAGCTGAAGACTGCTTCTACTGCTTCTGCTGCTTCTACTGCTTCTGCTGCTTCTACTGCTTCTACTACTTCTGCTGCTTCTACTGCTTCTGCTGCTTCTACTGCTTCTGCTGCTTCTACTGCTTCTGCTGCTTCTACTGTTTCTACTGCTTCTGCTGCTTCTGCTGCTTCTACTGCTTCTGCTGCTTCTACTGCTTCTGCTGCTTCTGCTGCTTCTACTGCTTCTACTGCTTCTACTGTTTCTACTGCTTCTGCTGCTTCTGCTGCTTCTACTGCTTCTACTGCTTCTACTGCTTCTACTGCTTCTGCTGCTTCTGCTGCTTCTACTGCTTCTACTGGGCAGCTTCAGATGGGAGAATATAAATGTATGTGAAGAAGAACGATGCTGAAAATAAACACACAGGTTTAATAAAACTTCTCTGGATAAATAACAGTTAAACATGAATCAGTCAGAGTTTAATGGGATTAACAGCTGACCTCTCTGCAGCAGACGGTCGGCCTGCTTTAAAATCAATTACAATATCTTTTGACCGGTCACTCTTGAAGGACACACAGCTGGGCTCAGGTCCAGGTCCAGGTCCAGGTCCAGCAGAGTCTGGTCCCTGCTGCTGCTCTGGGCTTCAACACAACACACACAGAGCTTTGAGAGTGAATAATGATGGTGGAGTGATTTGAGTCCTGGACAGTTAGAGATCCTCATCTCACCTCTGAGCTTTGGTCTGGCTGTCATGTTCCCCACACAGAGGAGAATATAAATGTATGTGAAGAAGAACGATGCTGAAAATAAACACACAGGTTTAATAAAACTTCTCTGGATAAATAACAGTTAAACATGAATCAGTCAGAGTTTAATGGGATTAACAGCTGACCTCTCTGCAGCAGACGGTCGGCCTGCTTTAAAATCAATTACAATATCTTTTGACCGGTCACTCTTGAAGGACACACAGCTGGGCTCAGGTCCAGGTCCAGGTCCAGGTCCAGCAGAGTCTGGTCCCTGCTGCTGCTCTGGGCTTCAACACAACACACACAGAGCTTTGAGAGTGAATAATGATGGTGGAGTGATTTGAGTCCTGGACAGTTAGAGATCCTCATCTCACCTCTGAGCTTTGGTCTGGCTGTCATGTTCCCCACACAGAGTGCTTTTAGAGGGAGGGACTCCCTCCTCTCTGTCCTCACACTGACTCATGCTGCTGAACTCACATCCACTTTCACCTGGAGAGGAAACACAAATCATTCATCTGCACATCAACTCAAATCCTCCTTTCCATCATTTCTCCTGGAAAAAGATCAGCTGCTCCTCCACTGATTGGCTGCTAGTTTCTGTTTCATATCAGTGGCAGCTGAATGCAGTCAGACAGCAGTGTGAGGCAGAGGAAGCTGCCATCAAACTTTCTGCCCTTCTCTGTTCGTGTAGCGCCTCATAAAGCGCTGTTCTAACCGCATTCCTTAATGTCATTTCACTTTAATATCACTGTTATTGAATGTGATGTGTGGATGGGCAGCAGGATTGTAAAAATGAGCATTAAATAGCGGCATTAAAACCTCCCCAGTGACACTGTGTGCATTTACACAAGAGCCACAGCAACAAATATTAATAGTAATAAATCTCCCGAAACGCCGACAGGATCGGTCAGGATCTGATGCTAATTCATGATCTGTGTTCTTCTTCACATCAAAACGGTCTCACACACCGTCCAGTTTCATACAGTAAAACTGTTTGGAGTAAAGCAGCTGTCCTCCTGATCAACCCTGAGCTCCATCAGAGTCTAAACATGGAATATAGAAGCTGAAAGTTTATTTCCAGCTAAACTGAGTCTCTGTGCTCGCCTGCCATTCACCAGTGTTGTGCAGAGTTGTTCATGACTCACCAAGATTTGCATGCACATGTTCCTCGTGGTTCTACTCCAAGTAATGTTTAAAAACATATTTTTTTGTGTGTGGTTCATCAATGGTGATAAATGACTTGAATATCCTGCAAACTTTACGCAAAACTCTGCACAGCACCGACTCAGCAGGTCCTCTGTCTCGCTTTCCCGTCATGCCCCCTACCTTAAGGTTAAGGGTTAAGTTTGGATTTAAAATGTTTATTTACAGCATTGTATGTTGATATTTATATCATTATAGGCTGTATATTAACTTTTTGGGAGAATAAACAGTAGTTCTATATAAAATCACATGATGAGTAGCCCTATGTAACCAAAATGAAATGATCCACGTTTCATAACGGCTCTGCAAAGATTCGACTGCGAGATTTGGAGTCGAGTCAGGCTCCTTTTATTGACTCTTCAACTATAAACACACTCCATTAATTCATATTTAAGTGGCTATTTGTAGTTTTCAGCTGCCACTAGCGGTACAGTTTTAAGATTGCAACCAGGTGTGAGCTCGTACGTGAGCTTGAATCCGACACACGACTGCTTTTATACAGAGATCCCACAATAAACGCGGAAGCACCTACAAGCAGGCTGTGGCTTTTCTCCAGACATGTTTGGAGTGACAGCGGCTGTAGACAGACAGAGCTGGAAACTCCGGTAAACTCCCACTGCAACGTTACAGTAACAGTTTTATCAGCTGCAGGTTGAACTAATCCAGGCTCGTTACATGATCCGCGGTACATTTACTGCATTTAGCCGGCGTGCTACATCGTTAGCTTCGCCTGCTGCTTTCAGTAACTATCTTTACTATCTGTGAATCTGTCACCGGAGCAATGTCAGCACAGCTACATGTACTGGATGATAATGAAACGGGTAGAGAGCTGGACTGAATATTATAATGAGATTGTGTCCCACTTTATAACAGTAACTTTACTATAGTTATTTGTTCTCCCACTGTGTTGTTGTTCTCCGCCGTTAAGTTGTATTATTGTATATTATGTGGGTCACGTTAGTTACAGCGACTGAGAGGTGGAGAAGCTGTGAACATGAGTTCCAGTTAAACAACAATTAAACTAAAATTGAAAGTTAGGCAGCAAACAGCGGTGGATCTGACATTAGCTGGCTGTTCCTGACTTGCTTCACTGTAGGATAGCTGACACAAACTCTCCACACTTGCTTTGTTGCATTACATCATTTCGTGCAGGCTAGCTGGTGAAGTCATGTGGACAGCCTTACAGCTGTAGTATTTTGATCACATTAGCAATTGGTCGGCGTACAAAGTTAAAGTCATCTAACTTTAGCCAACTAAAGCACAAAATCACATTATATTTCGTTTACCTGTCCAATATGAGTAAAGACAACAAAGCTGACGTCGACGTGTTTTCAGCCGAAGTCTATCTGATTCTCATTTGGCCTGATGGGCTTCAGCACATTACAAATATACTATTGTTGTTTATATTCTTACATTTTATTATTTCATTTTCTTACAGTCTGTATTGTTCTGGGAGCTGTTTGTTTTCTGGTGTTAGTGGACTTGTTTTCTGCAGTATTTTCACTGTGGTCTGGAAGAGGCTCTGGAAAGTGCAAGAAGATGTGATAGCACAGTGGATAAGACACACGCCTTTGGTGTGTGATTTCATTAAAAAACTACATATAGACCCTTTAAGCTGACAAAACAAGAAAACTGTTTAGACCATGGCATAGCTGTAAAACTGGACCAGATGCACAACTCTCTTCCCCCCTCCTCCTCTCCTCTAACAGCAGCTGGCAGCAAACAAAGACCTGAAAACTGGTTTTCCTTCGTTCCACAGCTGATGTAAAGTTAACAAACCTTTAGCTGAAGCAGAGAGAGGCTTTGTCTGTCCACTTCAGTTGTCATTGAAGTCTCAAAGAACACAAGGAAACATTCCTGTGAAATGCTGCAGGAATACCTTTGAAGCTCACTAATTGAACAGCTGCCGTCTTATAAATGACAGTAAACTTATTCAGTGTATCTCCAACATCAGGCAAATTATTAATTATCAAATAGTAATTTTACATTCAATGGTCCGATTCTTTTAGTGAGAGCTGTTGTTTTTATCGTTGTGCACAAACTTTACTGGCTTCCCTAAAGCCACTCCCCTTTATGTGACCAGTGAGAAGCAGCCAGTCACATAAGCAGACTTTAAAAATGAGACAAACTCTGCAGATCTTTGACATTAGGTCTGGATTTACTGCTGCTAAACCAAGTCCAGAGATGAAAAACTAAATGATACTGGCTCTTTTGAGTTGCTCTCTGAAAGGAACAGACCCATCAGATCCGGCTCCTCCAAAGACCTGGGCCCGTATTCACAAAGAATCTAAGAGTCCTCTCAGAAAACTCTTATCTTAGCTTAAAAACTTTTACCTAGGAGTCTTAGCTTAAGAGCTATTCAGGACTGATCTGAGAGCAACTCTGAGCAAGGAAAAGACAAAAACTTTTAACTTAGTGAGGAGGCGGGGTTGACCCCGTTGCTATGTATGACACAATCGTTTGAAGACTGTGATTGGTTGGTTGTCCAAGAAGGAAAAAAAGAGTGATTCTAGTGTAGGTTATATTCTAAGCCTTTACTTTGGAAATTACATGAGTAATATTTCCTATTTGACCGTTCTCTCCTCTCTCACACACGCACACACACACACACACACATTATGTGTAGGCCTATATAAATCCAGTTTTTTTATTTACCATGCTGTTAATTTCCTATCAGGTATTTGATTGGCTTGGAATGATAAAAATTGTTCCACTCTTTCCAATAACACTGATTGCTGGCATTTCTACTTAAGTGGTGGTTTGAATGTTGGTTTTAATGGATCAAACACGGAATCAAAACCAAGCAGGCGAGAAAGCCCAACTGGACCAGTTAGTGGAAACACAAGGCAATTCTAAAAGGAAAATTCGGGCGGGTGTCACAGCACGGGCGAGAAGCAGACGAGGGAGCGTATAGGCATAAAATATTAACGGTTCATTCTCGTTGTGTGCAAGAGGGAAGCTGCTATATTCATAAATGCAGTTTTTTGAGCCTGTAAGGTGGGAATGTCCAGTGGAAACGAAATGACCTGCGACACAATAAAAGGTTCTGAAAGTGCTGTAAGGCTGATGATACACAGAGCAACTTTTAGAGCAATGCGTGCAGACCAACGCTGTCGTCAATAATAATGAGTAAAGATTACTACCGTAATCCCTTCCCCACCACTCCGCCACCCGCCCCGCACCGCCGCTATCCATTTAAAACATAGTCATATTTGCCTCTAGCAACATTGCCCAGCAACATTGCTCAAAATGTTGCCCCGTGTATCATCAGCTTTAATTGTTTGTGTGATCACGCTTACAGAAGGTTGTGACAGACCCAAATCATCACCGCTGCATTGCCAAATATCGTAATGTAGTGATTAGGCCTACTTTCATTCCTGCGCTGTTTCGGAGATGTTTGCGTGTCTCTAATAAGATCAGTCACAAACACGATCCCTGCACGATCTAATCTATAGCGTCTGATTAACTCACTGTCATCCTGCAACACATTTCTTCTCCCTCTTCGTCTTTCTGCCATTTTCTCCTCTACTAAAGAAACTCTTAAGCCTCTTAAAAGTCCTCTTCGCTGCTCCTAACAATTCTGAGCTTACGAGCTCTTTTAAGGCTTAAGATGCTTTGTGAATTACTTTTTTCTTTACTAGGATTTTTTCTTTAATTTTAAGAGTACACGCCCACTTTTCTAAGAATTTTCTTAGAATTACGTCACTAGGAGCTGCTCTTAGCCTTAAGATTCTTTGTGAATACGGGCCCTGATTCCCATCACTATTTTCAAAGGTAAAAACATCAGACTCACTCAGCTTGTTCCTGTGGACGTCCGTCAGATCAGCAGCCTGATGGCATCTCGTCCAAGTCCGTCTGTAGAGAGAGAGATTATGGTGACTCCTCCCATAATCAGTCATGTGACTGCAGCTGCTGTCTCACCATCAAAACATGCGGTCTGACTGGTCTGAAGACACAAAGTCAGTCCCAGAGAAACCAGTTCACCTGGTGTTTTACAAGCCTTGACATGTAACCATCTACAGTGAGATGGAACATTTCTGCTAACCTGTCCTGCTCTACTTTAGGCTCAGCAGGTGTTTCATACATTTCTCTCTCACTGCTGGTGAGAGAGGTTTAGTTGTTCTGAGGGCAATGAGTCGTAATCTCTCTGACGTCAAACAGAATGACTTGTATCACCTCATTATTTTTAACAGTGTGTCAGTCACAAGTCCATCAAGCCTCCTGTCTGAGGATGACACTACACTCATTGGGCTTATCTTTGGTGGGGATGAGTCCACCTACAGGTGGGAGACCACAGTTTGACCATTGATACCTTTAAGGTATCGACTGAAATAACCCACTAACAAGTAGTATCAAAACCTCTCCAGTCAAACGAGCATGTTCATCATTCTTAAAAGACAAGGTTTCTGTTTGTTTCAACTTCTGATATCCTTTAACACATTATTATTTGCCAATCAGCATCCTGCAGGCCAGATCTGGATTTCTCCATGGTCAAAGGACCAAAGAATTTGTTCCATCAAAGTCTTTGTGCACGCAGATAAGAGCTGAACCTGCTCGTATCAGCGGCATGAAGCTTCATTTTCTTATAGTGACACTGGGCTGGCCCAATCACATCTCTTACTAGCCCCCTGCGCCTGTTTCTTGTGTTGCAGGCCAAAAAAAGAAATCTTGAGACGGATGCTGCTGAATGTGCCACAATAACCGATATGTTTGCTACCAGGGCTGCAGTAGCTTCAACATCAGCTCGACATTGTGAAGTCTGGCTGTGGCCACCGCCAGGCAGAGGAGGCGGCGTGAGACAGCAGAGCAGAGGGACTGAGTGAGCAGGAGGAGAGTGGAGATGAGTCAGGTGAAATCAAGTCAACATCAGAAAGGCTCGAGTCAGGGAGAGATGTTTACACTTAAGTAAAAGTACAGATAACACATGAAAATGTTACTCAAGTAAAAGTCATCCAGTATAAACCTACTCGAGTAAAAAAGTACCTGGTTTTATAAAAACACTTAAGTAATAAAGAGTTAAAGTACTACACATTCAAATCTATTGATCTCACAAAACAAAATCTTTTTAAATTAACTTAAGACTGGTTTAAATACATTATTATAAGTTATAGTAGATCACAATAAGGAAAACTGAGGGCGTACTCACACTAGGCCAGGTTACCTTGTGCCCAAGCACGATTATCCCCCCTCCGCCGCTGGCTCGCTCTTACACTGCGCGAGCTGGAGGGCGTTTACATCTTCACTCAGTCAGTGTTTCCCATACATTGATTTGTCTGTGGCGGCCCAAGACAGAATCAATGCCACATATCGATATGTAGTCCTATTTAAAATCGTAGTTGATTGCAGAGCACCTTCTCTCTCTCTGTCTCATGAACACAGCTGCACAAATCTGTCCAACACAACTGTCAATGTCGGAGAACCACCTTAAAAAAAGTTATTAGCAAGCATGTAGGAAGCCAAGCTAATAAGTAGAGCTATGTTAGCGTTACAGCTGGATTGTTGAGCTAAGCAGACTTTACATAGCTGGAAGTGAATATCAACTGTCATTCTATGGGAAGCACTGCTCTCTCTCTCGCCTGGCACAGCGATCACACTGGTCAAACAAACCGGACGGTACGTTTCGCCTACTGTGGGTACACCCTGAGTTACACGAGAACAAGTTGATATTTCCTGTATGTGGGGAGGATAAGCCTGCGATATTGCTCAGCCATCGTATCCCCTTCAGACCATGGGGGGTCACCGCTTATACCGGTGTCGCATCAGCTGGGCGTAGTTGAAGAAGAAACTACACTAACATTTCATATCATGTCACAGGTTAACAAAGTTGTGTTTAATAAAAAATTATCTTGTCTGATAGACAAAACTGTTGTTTTTAATGAATCATATTCATCTTGTACAGAAATCTTCAGAATAACAGAACATGACACGACTAAATCCACAGGCATTAAAGAAAGACAGGAATTTATACATATTAAATTATTCAGACTATATAATGCTTTAATGTATGATTTATTTAGAAATGTTGTATTTGAGAATGTAATATTTTTCATATAAGAGATTAAAATACACCTATAGGCTTTTCTTTTACAGTGAATATCAAACTTTTCATAATGGAATATATTTCTTTTTCATAAATATCTAAAGTCATGTTCTTAAAGAAATATTCAAAATCTAACCAAAATAATTTGATTCATAAACAAACAAAGTAAATGACTGATGCTTTCAGTTTCATTATTGCAAAACACACTTTTTTGTAACATCCATCCTGAATCTTAATGCAGCTGTAGTTTATTTGATAAACATATTATATCAGTGAATGCAGCTTAACATCAGATCCTATTTACGCTGGAAGTCGGCTGTTGGATTTAAACCCTACGCGGGTTAAGGAGCTTGATTTGGCTGTGAGGGAGACTCCGGGTTCACTCGGTGTCAGAGAGGAAACACTAGTTTTAGAAAGTCCCCTGCTGTGTAATCATGGTTTGGACTGTGAAGACTGACTTTGGTCAAGAGTTTATCATTGGAGAGTTGTTTTTTATTTTGAGAATAAAAGGATTGACTTATTAAATTCTAAGTTAAAAGTTTTGAAAGTTTATTAATTTACCGTATTATATTTTCGTGACACCAATGGTGCACCAACAAGTAGTCAAAAAACCACCTCTGTATGAGAAAAGACTGATCAAGTTTAAACAACGTTTGTTCACCCTGTTTTAACGATGACAGGATGCGTGAAAACGGCGGCATATTGGGCGCAGCAAGCCTTGCATTGGACAGTGAGGTGGCCTGGACGCAGTGACAGACTTGTTGTGTCGACCTAGATAAAGTAAACAGAGGAAACGGTATTTAATTTCAATTCAATTTTATTTATATAGCGCCAAATCACAACAACAGTTATCTCACAGCGCTTTTCATAAAGAGCAGACCGTACTCTGAAGTTATTTACAGAAGCCCAACGGTAGCTAACACAAACGTAAGATGTAAGATCTACAGTTATCAAAATGTGTGCACAGCATTAAGTATAAAAACCAATGCATTGACGTTTTGGTTTAAAGTAAACAAGGACTCGAAATGAGAGACATTTGGGTAGGTTTTACAAAAAGAAATTAAAGCGTTGGCTATGCTTTATTTCTGATTTCATGTTTCATGATATTTGAATGAAATGTTTTTTGATGGTTGAGAACAAGGGTAAAATTCATGAAAATCATCGGTTAAGATGGTATTAAGGGATCACCTGTGGTGTCTGCTAAATCTCAGATTGATAACGAGGAAGCAGCTGCATTAAAAAAAACTGTAAAACTTACAAAAAACAACTAAGAAAATATAAATTAAGTAACGCTGCCAACATCAAACAAACTGTCTCTGCCTCTGATTGGCTGCTGGGTCGAGGCATTAGGGAAAAACGGTTGGTTAGGCACAGCCAGTGGTAAAGTTGCAAAGCTCATGCTAGAGAGGAGAGGACTTGGTTAATAAAACCAATATGTTTTCTCATCAGATCTGCACAAATCACGTAGGTGACCCATTCTGGTTTAAAACACTGTGCATGTCTGCAAAAAGCACCTGGGTCTTGCCCTCAGTACTTTAATCCTGCTGGAAGGATCGGCCTCAACAAGCATCTCGAAGTTACTTCTTTTGCTCTCAGCAGGACACTTGTGTTGTTTGAGATGAGCCAGCCGAGTGAATCTTTTATCACAAACGCTGCAATTAAACGGTTTATCCCCTGTGTGGGTTCTCATGTGATTGGACAAATTGCTCCTGCGACTGAAACATTTTTTACAAACTGAGCAGCTGAAAGGTTTTTCTCCCGTATGAACTCTGAAGTGTGACGTCAAGCTTGAACTTTCAGCAAATCTTCTACCACAGACAGAACAACTGAAGGGTTTCTCTCCTGTGTGGATTCTCATGTGCCTCAAAACATCTCCTTTACCAAGAAAACTTTTTTTACAAACTGAGCAGCTGAAGGGTTTCTCTCCTGTGTGGGTTTGCATGTGACTGGACAAATGGCCACTGCGACTAAAACATTTTTTACAAACTGAGCAGCTGAAAGGTTTTTCTCCTGTATGAACTCTCAGATGTCGGGACAAATGTGAGCTTCGTGTAAATCTTTTACCACAGATGGAACAACTGAATGGTTTCTCTCCTGTTTGGATTTCATTGTCTTCCTCCAGATGTTCCCTGTGGCCAAAGCCTGTTGCACATTCAGAGGAGCAAACTGATGTTTTTCCTGTATTACATTCCTGATCACTTAAAGGTACTTCATAGTTTTGCAGAGGGTTTGAACCTGACTGAGGTTCCCTGGTCTCCTCCCAGTCACAACTGTCATCAGTCTCAGGTTCAGAGGAGTCTGAACTATCTGGTTGTAAATGTCTACCTGGATCTGAGTTCCTCACTGGTTCTGGTCCTCCACAGTCCTCACCATCAGCTTGTGTTTCCATCTGTTCAGTTAGTCTTTGATGAAGCTGTGAGGACTGAGGTTTCTCTTCATCGTCTTCTTCACTCTTCACAGGAACAGGAGTGAATGTGAACCTGGTGATATCAACCTCCTCCAGCCCTCGAAGCTGCTCTCCCTCCTGACTGGTCCAGAGCTCCTCCTGTTCCTCTTTAATGTGTGGGGGCTCTGATGGGTCCTCCTGGTCCAGACTGGGCCTCCTCTCCTCTTTAATGTGTGGGGGCTCTAATGGGTCCTCCTGGTCCAGACTGAGGCTCCACTCCTGCTGCTCAGGGGGAACCTCTTCTTTACTCACCAACAGCAGCTGGACGTCTGTGGAGAAAAATGAAACACAAACACGTTTTTTAAAACCTTCACTTTCTGTTAACATTTAAACCACTGACACCACAACTTTCTTAAATGTGGGGAGACGTGAGGCACATTTTGTATAAACATATGGAAGGAGGGCTGGGTGAAAAAACAATTCTCACACACAAACAGGGAATTCGTGTCTCGTTTTGAACTTTAGTAGCACAAAGTTGTTCTGACTAGCTAGGATCGTCGATACCGCTGGTTTGATAGCGCTCCTGGCTGTGGTAATGACAGTCATCATGGTCATTACAGCCACCCGTGGCCAAGTCTGAACGACCATGGTTGGTATCTTCACCTGAGGCCAATAGCTGTTTGTTGACTTTTGTCAACCCGGGTGTAAACGGCTTCCTTGACACCTCTTTCAAACCATCCATCTTCTCTGTCACGTATGGCATCCCAATGCTGTTGCTTTCCATCTTCTTTTCCTCATCCCCTGTAGTGTTGGTCTTCTTCCTGAATCCAGGAAGAAGTTGCCCTTGACCTCAAACTTCGTTGGATAACTATGACCTGGATGACTGAGAGCCTTTCCAAACATATTAGCACTAATATTATTACCACTGGGGCCCCCGTAGATCTCCTGATATGCAGTCCAGCACCGTTTGCAGCTCGTCTTCCCAACTTCTCTCTTCAGCTGTTGCTGTCCAATAAAAGGCGAAAAGCCCCCAAACAGTCTTAAAATATTATAACCATTACTTTACATGTCTATGTGGAACATCCTTAAGGTTTGCCTGTTTCCATCTCCGTATAAACACATTTATATGGAATTATATACTATTCAAACATCACAGTGTAATTTATGTGCACTACCTGTCTACATGACAGTTTATGACCAACGTACACCGACTGACCACAGAATTATACTATGTTATGTTATGTCTTTGTCTCAGATTCTCATTTTACCTGTGTGATTTTCTTTTCATGAACATGTTTTATGGGCCCAGAGTTTAACTGACAGCTTCATCACTTGTTCTCTTTCAGTTTGCAGTGAGAAGAAGCAGTAAAGCGCACAAACCTGCTTCAGGCTTGAAAACAGCGTCCAGTAGTTTGCGTTGTCCACAAAGTTCCTCCTCGTTCTCGACTTTAGACATTTTTACTAATTCACAGCAGCTTTTCCTCCGGACTGTTTCCAGCTAGCAAGCTAAGCTAACTTCATTAGCTTCGTAGGACAGCGGGAGATAATTCAGATGTTAAACATGTTCAGATAAAGGGAACAGCGCAGAGTCTATTCAGACAGCTCTATCTGGACATTTGGACATTTTGGCTCCGTGAAAATACAGTTTGGTCTCTATCGAAGCTGCTCCGACTGTGAGGCCGAGCTCCGGCTCCGGCTACTTCCTGCTAACAAGCTACGCTAACTTCCTTTAGCATTCTCGGCTAACAGGAGATGAGTCTGAGGGGAAACATCCCGAAAGTTTACACAAAGTCCACTTAAACACGTTCATCCTCACGTACAGGCTCTGCTGCTGCGCTCCGGCTGCATCTTACGGTAACGGAAAAGTTAGCATGTTAGCCACCGGAAGTTCCCCTGCTTCCACTTCTGATTTTCACAATAAAAGTGACCAGACGCTGACACATCCACCTTTCAAACCTACTGTTGTAAAATCTGTGAGGCATTTTAGGAAAAACCTGAGCTGTCTGAAACACATTAAGAGATTTGTAAAACTTTTATGTGAAAATGAAAAAAGTCTCTGAAATGATACGTTTCAGCATTTTATTGAACTATCATTCTTAAGAAGGAAAATTTAAAGGGGTTAATTATGACTGAAGGTTTTGAATTTAATCAGAATCAGAAAGAGCTTTAATGCCAAGTAATTATTTACACATACGAGGAATTTGCTTTAGTGGGAAGGTCCCATACAACCATACAGTTAAATAAATGTAGAAATATAAATATGGCATAAAGTACAATCCACAACATGCTGCCAAAAGTTCTTCATTTGCTCCATATGTGAAAGTAAATAGACAACACAGGACACACCTACAATATCAGAGAAGACAAAGGTGGGATTGAAAAGACAGCTTTATTATAGCAGTATTATATTAACACTAATGTTAGAGTATAATTTAGACAGTTAAATAAGGAGTTTTATCTAAAGCATCTATTGTTTGTTTAAATCTATATCAGCCGATATAGTATTATTCATTCTTATTCATGTACTAAACTAACTTTAGTAATTAATGTTATTTATTCCTGTAAAAATGTGCTCTAAATTGGCTTTATAAAGCAACAGAATGAAGAGTCCATTCGGGTCATAAAAAGTTCTTAAATAATATTAATAATAAACTAATTAAGAAAAACACGAAACAGCCAGAAACGGTTTGTTTTAGATTCCAGTAGATTTGCAAGTATTTTACTTCACTTACATCATAATGATGATTTACAGTTGGATCATTTACAATTAATGCTACAGATGATCTGTAAATGACCTTTGATCCATAACTATTTGGTTTTCCAAATGATCAATCAACATAAGTTACTAACCTCACATCCTGTTTCTGGGACAGGTGTCCTCTCATGTTTTTGTCTCTAACCACAGGTTCCTTGTGTAATGGCTCCATCAAGTGGGTAAAAGCGTAATCGCATGCCATCCAGTTTTTATTTTCATAACCCGACAGAGACTTCAGAGTTTTCATTATGGTCCAATAAGAATATCCCCACAATTTACTGTATTTACTGAAAATACTGAGCATGTTCAGTTGTTTCTGGGACCAACACGATTGAGCTGTGGTCTGTTTAGAAATTAAAGTAAAATGAAAGTGTTTTGCTCGAGAAAAATTAAACATGTGCAAGAGATCCTTTAGACATCTGTCCCATCTGAAGGTGCTTCCCCTCATTAGCATCTCTTACAGTAATGAAACTCTTTCAAGCGTGTTTCAGTGCAGTTTGCTCGTGGTTTTCCTCCCTGCTTCTATCTCTGACTACCTTCTCTTCTAAAGATCATTCTGACAGTGTGAAGCATTTCATCAGATAATTTATTGTTGGTGTGTCATATTATGTTGTGAAGTATAACGACAGGAAAGCGAAGGCACAGAGTGCATTCAGTTCTCATCAGTCCAGCAACAGAGCAACTCGCTACAACTTGCAGAATTTATCCTGGTATTTTCATCTATTCAGATCCTGTCTGAGTGTTTAACTAGAAAAGAGGACAGCTGAACAACTAAGTTTGGACATCAGCCTTCACAATTTGACAACTTCAGGATGAAAGACCTCAAAAGATCTCAAGTTAACTGAGCGACTGGTTGGGGACACGTGAGCTTTTCCCTCCGTCCTTTGGAGGACAGGACTCCCAATGGACAGTTCATATCGACGCAGCAGAACCACACGTATTGTCTTTTGATTTCTTCTGCAGTCAACTAACACTCAAGCAGAATCACATAAGTTCTTTCATTGGCCTGTTTATTACGTCACTACAGAAACAATTAGATGAGTTTATGAATATCATCAGGGTGGACGACGACTTTTTCTCATGAGAAAGAGGAAACTGCTGGTTTAGGATCCAGGACATTTGCAAGTCACTTCCTTCATAATGATGATTTACAGTTAATGTTACAGATGATCTATAAATGACTTTTGATCCATAAATCAACACGTTTTTGAGTAACTTGTAATTGTTTACCAAAACTCAATGGAACATTTTATAAGGGATCGACATTAACAGAAAATTAAAACAACACCTGAAACAAGTCAAAATATTCTTTTATTCATTGGAAGATTCCTGATGAAAACAAAACGTTACAGACTGGAATGAGCTGGTAGAAAGGAGACGTTCATCATCTACTCGTTTCTTCCAAATAATCTGTAGATGATCGTTAAAATAAATAAAAAGTCTGCGTCACAGTTCTGAGCTGACCAGTGTTGAGCAAAGTCTTGTCCTGAGTACTTTAATCCTGCTGGAAGGATTCGCCTCAACGAGCATCTTTATGGCTTCATTTACTTCTGCTGTTCTCCCTTTAAAAATATGAAGCTACAGACTGAACAGCTAAAGCATTTCACCAGTAAATCCTTTAAAAGGCGTTTGGTGTAACACCCCCGGGTCTGCATCTAATCTAATGGATTTATTTCTGTATTCTAATATGTACATAATATGTGTTTACTGTGTACTTGCAGCACCTACTGTGTTTATGTGTATTGTGAAATGTATTTTTATTATGTGCTGTGTTTTTAGCTCACTTCCCTTCACATAGCTTGGGGGATTCATTTTATCTCGTTTTTCTTCTCGTACGTTATCCAAAGAAGTCAAAACTGGACTTGACTGAAGATACCAGAAGACCTTTCTGCCCCGTAACATATTCTAGTATCTTCAAACAAGTCCAGTTGCCTTTGACTTCAACCTTCTTTGGATAAAGATGACCTGGATGACTTGAGAACCTTCAGACTTCTCGTTCGTTAACGTTTTCTGTTAAGTATTCTGCGACTTGTGTCTCTAAAGTACTTTACAAATAAAGTTTACTTATTTACAGTGTACATTCTCATGTTTTGGGAAAAATGTCATCTGTTTCTGAAACTTGTTTAACAAACTGTGAAAGGTTTTCTCCTTTATGAACTCTTAAGTGTCGGGTCAGATTTGAGCTGTGTGTGAACCTTTTATCACAGACAGAACAACTGAACTGTTTCTCCCCTGTGTGGATTCTCATGTGCTTCACGACTCCTCCTCTCCCTTGAAAACACTTTTTACAAACTGAGCAGCTGAAAGGTTTTTCTCCTGTATGAACTCTTAAGTGTGAGGTCAGACTTGAGCTTTGTGCAAATGCTTTACCGCACACAGAGCAACTGAAGGGTCTCTCTCCTGTGTGGACCCTCATGTGCTTCACCACGTCTCCTCTCTGTTGAAACGTTTTTTTACAAACTGAGCAGCTGAAAGGTTTTTCTCCTGAATGAAGCCTTAAGTGTGAGGTCAGACTTGAGCTTCGTGTGAATCTTCTACCACAGACAGAACAGCTGAAGGGTTTCTCTCCGTGTGGATTCTCATGTGCCTCACAACATCTCGCTTCTGTTGAAAAGTTTTTTTACAAACTGGGCATCTGAAACATTTTTTCTTCTGAATGAAGTCTCATGTGAGCCATCAAGGACTTCTTCCCAAAGTATCCTTTACCACAAACTGAGCAACTAAATGGTTTCTCTCCTGTTTGGATTCCAGTCGGTTCCTGTAAATGTCGCTTCCGGTCTAAGTTTGTAATGCATTTAAAAGAACTACTTGACGTTTCTCCAGTATTACGTTCCACCTCACCTACAGGTCCTTCATTGTTTTGGAGAGGGTTTGAACCTGACGGAGATTCTCTCGTCTCCTCCCAATCACAACTGACATCAGTTTCAGATTCAGATTTTGACGTCTTGTCGTCAGTATCTGGTCGTAAATGTCTACCTGGATCAGAGTTCCTGGCTGGTTCTGGTCCTCCACAGTCCTCTCCATCAGCTTCTGTTTCCATCTGTTCAGTCAGTCTTTGATGAAGCTGTGAGGACTGAGGTTTCTCTTCATCGTCTTCTTCACTCTTCACAGGGACAGGAGTGAATGTGAACTTGGTGATATCAGCCTCCTCCAGCCCTCGAAGCTGCTCTCCCTCCTGATTGGTCCAGAGCTCCTCCTGTTCCTCTTTAATTGGTCGGGGCTCTGGTGGGTCCTCCTGGTCCAGACTGGGGCTCCAGTCCTGCTGCTCAGAGGGAACCTCTTCTTCACTCACCAACAGCAGCTGGACGTCTGTGGAGAAAAAATGAAACACAAACACGTTTTAGAAACATTTAACCCACCGACACCACTGCTTTCTGAAATGTCTGGAGAAATGAAGCACATTTTGTACAATATATTTGGAAGTTACTCAAACAATCTACATTTATTCATGTATTTATATTTTATCCAAAGCGACTTACAGCTGCTCTACATGTCAGAGGTCGCACGCCTCTGCAGCAACGAGGCGTTAAGAGTCTTGCTCAGAGACACAATGGTGGACGGGTCACAGTGGGGGATTGAACCCGGGTCTCTCACACCAGAGTCTTTATCTTAACCATTGCGCCATCGCCACCCCGGTAATCTACAGGTAATCTGCAATAACTGCTCTATTTCAAGACAAGTGCAGGGAAAGGCAAGCAACCGCAACAACTGCTGTGTTTATACCTTCTTGTTTTTTGCTATAGTTCATGTTGAATTAATAAATCATTGCTTCAAAAATTCAACAAGAAATAACAGGGGGTAAACCATCCCCATAACAAGAGGGGGTTGTGTGCTGCTGTGGTATGAAAACGTAATTGATAGACATGTGCTGCAGGTATTGATACAGCTACATGTGAAAAAACTGCCATAATTAAGTTGTTTGGCAATTTTATGTAGCTGATTAGCAGCCAGCAGGTCGCTTGGTCAGACCACAAAGCTGCAGTTAGTCTTTCACTGGGCAGTAAGGTGAGATACTTACTGTGCTGTTCAGGCACAATAAATCACAGCAGTGGAAATGACAGCCCTACTACATATTTGCTTTGCATTTTGTCAAAGCAGAAATACTCCATGCTCATGTTACATGCGCATTTAAACCCACTAATCAAATAAATCCTGTACACATGTGAGCTTCTGTGTGAGAAGGGTTAATTATTTGTCTCTAGATGTGATGTTTTATGTTCATGTCTTGATAAAATCATAAAGTCCTGAAGTGTCTTAAATATTTAGTAACATCCGTTCCACTTTATCCTGCCTAGAGATTTGCAGGCTGTTAAATTTGCCCCTCCAGTTTTGAACAAAACTTGAGGCTGTCTTCATGGTAAAGACTGTTTTCAACCAAGCGTTTGCACTTTGTGGATTTTCTCTCATTTGTAACTGCAATTGCGGCGTTACGTTGATGTGGATTAAGGCTGGACCCGAATATTCGACCACTGCGTACACATTCGATTTTCAAATTTGAGATTTGATTAGTGAGCTTTCTTCTTCGCGTGCCTGACCTCCGCCGACAGCGGTGAAAGTAACGCTCCAGTTCACATTAAAGGCAAAACGAAAAGAAGCCCTCAGCTGTGAGGGAGAACTTTAAACTGTGAGGACAGCAGGAGTGGGGAAGTTATAGTGTTAATTTATTTTACATTTGCTTAACTTCATTACAGATCATAACAATTAATAAGTCGGCCTAAACTGCAGAGTTAACTAAAGGCTACCAAACAAAACACAATGAACACATTTAAATAAGTCTTACACCGAATGTCGAAGAGCATTCAGTTGCTATAATAAAAGTGAATTTTGTTAGATTTTAGATTTTGTTCCGCTAACTTTAACACCGCTTCTCTGTCAGCTCTCCACCTGGACACCCACCCGAAGACACTATTCCCGGATTCTGCTCTGGACCTGGATCAGACTCTGTCATTCTCAGCTACAGTTCCTCCTGCTCTGTTCGACACGCTTTGACTTTCACTCTTCCTGCTTTTACCCAAGTCCTCCCTTTCTTAGTCCTGCTGGCTTTGCCATAACAAAGTTAAAGACAAAGATTTTAGTGATCACTTAGTTATGAGAATAAATAAACGGAGCGCTCTCTCTCTCTCACACAAACAGACTTACTCACCCATGCCGCTGCTTTCTCTCCCCCATCCCATCCTCCCACCCATTTAACCCTTGCCTGCCCAATGTGGGTTGCTTTTGGGGGGAAGTTACAGCCCACATAACCATTTATTGTGAAATTGCGTATTAAAATGTGATCTGTATCCGGACACGTTACTCTGATATTACAATCCAATTTTGCTTTTCTGTCTACACCTGGTATTTTTTATGTGTTCTTGTTGTCCTTATAGAGATGAGACCTCTGTCCTCCCAACCTGCAAGCCAAAAGTTCATTAAAATAATGAACTACTATTCACTTTATTATCTTTCATGTTCATTAGCGTATGCTGTAAACAACTTCCAGCTAAATTTCAGAAAAGCTGACAGCTAAATATCAGGTGCTGATTAATTGTGATTCTTAATCTGAATAACAGATTTTTCCTTTTAATAATCAATAGATTATTAGACTGTCACAATAGTTAATTGTAGCCCTACATAGTACTTCAGTACTAAATATGAGGTTTGTGTTCTTAAATTGAGTATTTTCATTTTCTGCTCCTTTATACCAACCTATACTTCACTATGTTTGTCGACAGCTTTAGTTACTAAGTTAGTTATTTTGCCGATTACAGTTCCTTCAATTCCACTTCCTGTCGTTGGGACGAAAATAGTCGGTTTAGAAAAATCACTTTTTACCCAAAAAATTAACAGCTGTTCAGCAGAGACGATAGATGTCTTTGATACGTTTTTTCAAAAAGAAGTTCACTGTGAACAGTGAAAAACTGACAACAGTTTTGATAATACTCACATACTTTTACTGAAGGAAGGTTTGAATGCAGGACTTTTACTCGCAGTGGAGGATTTTCACAAAGTCCTGCAGTAAAGTCAGTCTGCAGTGAGAATAGTGAGTAAAGCGCACAAACCTGCTCTGTGTAACCGGACTTCAGGCTTGAAAACAGCGTCCAGTAGTTTGCGTTGTCCACAAAGTTCCTCCTCGTACTCTGCTATCGTTCTTTCAAACAGCTCAAATATCTCTTCAGCAGCCGCACTTAGTCGCTGCTGGACAAAAGCTCTCAGCGTTTGGACTTTAGACATGTTTCCAGCAGCTTTTCCTCCGGACTGTTTCCAGCTAGCAAGCTAAGCTAACTTCATTAGCTTCGTAGGACAGCGGGAGATAATTCAGATGTTAAACATGTCCAGATAAAGGGAACAGCGCAGAGTCTATTCAGACAGCTCTATCTGGACATTTGGACATTTTGGCTCCGTGAAAAATACAGTTTGGTCTCTATCGAAGCTGCTCCGACTGTGAGGCCGAGCTCCGGCTCCGGCTACTTCCTGCTAACAAGCTACGCTAACTTCCTTTAGCATTCTCGGCTAACAGGAGATGAGTCTGAGGGGAAACATCCCGAAAGTTTACACAAAGTCCACTTAAACACGTTCATCCTCACGTACAGGCTCTGCTGGTTCAGTCCAGGTGTATCTTACAGCACGGACGCGCTACGTAACAGAAAAACTTGTTAGCCACAGGAAGTAAACAAGCTTTCTTCTTCTTCTTCTTCGTTATTTTAATGGCGAGTGGCACCCAGCGTTAAGGTGCATTACCGCCACCTGCTATGTTGGAGTGTGGACCAGAGTTTTTATCCCTTTATAACTAAAAAAACAAAAAAAACAAAAAAACCCAAAAACAAACAAACAAACAAACAAAAAACAAACAAAACAAAACCAAAAACAAAAGGATGACTTACTGACATGTTTCACTGTTCACTAGACTCTATTGATCAATCCAGTCTCTTTCAAATAATAAAATAGTTTCCCTGCCTCAATGTCAAATACATTTTTTAAACTCAGTTCTTCCTGACCAAGCTTTCTGACTTCTCTCCTTAATGTTTCTCGTTCCCCCGAGAGAATTTTTGACAGTGAAGAATTATATGTTCTACTGATTCCTCTGTTTGACAGTGTTCACATAACCCTGAAGGGTGCTTGCTTATTAAGTGCAGCGTTTTATTTAGTCTAGTGTGCCCTACCCTCAGCCTTGTCAAGATATTCTCCTCTTTGTTGCTTCTTCTAGCTGTCCTTCCTGTGCCCACATGCTGTTGTAGTGTATAGAGATGTCGCCCTGTATTTCCTGTATCCCAGCTGTTCTCCTCCTTAATGATGTTTCTTTTGATTATTCCTTTGGCTTCAGATTTACTGAGTGGTACGCACAAGATCTCCTCATGTTTCAGAGCCTGCCTTGCTAATGCATCCACACCTTCATTTCCCTTAATCCCTCTGTGAGCTGGGGTCCACATAAATGTTATCAGCATGTTCATATTTTTAATTCTGTACAGCGTTTCATAAATCTCATTAACCATATCTTGCCTGCTGTGAGATGTAAATGACTGCAGTGACATCAAGGCAGAGCATGAGTCTGTACAAAGAATAACTTTTTTGATTTGTAATTCTTCTATCCGCTGTAATGCTGTTACTATAGCCAACATCTCGACTGTATATACGGACAGATGATCTGATGTTCTTCTTTTAACAGAGACATGTAAGGCAGGAATACTGAGAGCGAAACCAGTTCTGCCTGTATTAGGGTCCTTAGATCCATCTGTATATACAAATGTTTGATATAGAGTTTGTAACCTATCTTCAACCAATACTGCAATATTTCCACATCCCACATGACCCTGCATTTTTCCCAGAAAATATAAATCAACTGACACTGACGGAAACATCCAGGGTGGTGTTACGGATAATGGCACTGTAGGGATATATGGTCTTTGGTTTAGTGTCATGTCTCCAGCTATTTCCTCACATGTCCATGCAAAACACCCTCGTTTGGCCCTTTCGCTCTCCCAACATGGATGAAGTATCTTTGTTGTAGGATGTCGATCCTCAGACTGACCTTGTAGATTTACCCAGTAGTGCATCATTAACTGTTTATATCTAATATGCAGTGGCATTTCCCCCACCTCCACCTGAAGAGCAGACACAGGAGTTGTTTTCACAGCCCCACAACATAGTCTCAAGGCTTGAGCTTGCACCACCTCCAACTTCTTTAATGAAGTTTTTGCTGCTGATCCATAAGCGATACTCCCGTAGTCTAATACTGATCTAATCAGTGCTATATACACATTTTTAATTGCAGCCCTACTTGCTCCCCACTCTGATCCTGTTAAGCATCTCATCACATTCAGTATCTTTTTGCACTTGGTGTTTATTTTATTGATATGTTCATTCCATGTTAATTTTTCATCAAACCACATGCCCAAAAATCTAAAGACTTTTACTTGTTCTATCTCTTGGCCATACATCTTTAACTGAGCATTGACCCCTCTCTTTTTAGTGAAGACTTAGTTTTCCCAATTGCAAACTTGAATCCCCAAGCTATTGACCATCTTTCCACCACATTGATTGCCTCTTGCATTTTACCCTTAATATGGTTAATGTTCTTTCCTCTCTTCCACAAGGCTCCATCATCAGCAAATAATGACTGTCCTATATCACCCTGAACTTGGGAAAAAACATCATTAATCATAATTGAAAAGAGTATGGGGCTAATGACACTGCCCTGTGGAGTACCATTCTCTACCATATATCTTTCTGATACAGCTGTTCCAATTCTGACTTGTATGCTTCTCCCAAATAAGAATTCTTTAATCCAGTTATATGTCCTACCTGTTATTCCGATCATGTTTAATTTTATCATTAGTCCCTCCTTCCAAACCATGTCATATGCCTTCTCTACATCGAAGAACACTGCCATTACTGATTCTTTATTAACTTGTGCTTTCCTTATCTCTGTTTCTAAACACATAACTGGATCCATAGTTCCTCTACCCCTCCTAAATCCACTCTGATGAGGTGATAAAATTCCTCTGCTTTCCATGTAAAATGATAACCTTTCTGTAATGATTCTTTCCAGTATTTTACCTATATGTGATGTAAGTGCTATTGGTCTGTAGTTCATTGGACTTGATGGATCCTTTCCTGGTTTTCTGATGGGAATAATTATTGATTCTTTCCACCCAGCTGGCAATTTCCCCAATTCCCAAATTTTATTATAAAAACCTAGCAATTTCGTAGATGCTAAAATACCTAAATGTTCTAACATTGCATAGCAAATATCATCCTTCCCTGGAGATGTTAGTCCAGATCTTGCTATCGCCCTCTTCATTTCTTCCATAGTAATTGGAGCATCCATGGTACTGTTAGTATCAACCCTTCTTTCATGTAAGTCACCATGTGCTGATCTTGTTGCTGCCCTTCCTCTCTTACCCTCCTCCGTCAAGTTATCGGAACTATGGATAAGAGTAAGTGCCTTCGCTATCATCTCTGCCTTCTCTTTGTCAGACACTGCTGCTTCCTCCCCCATCTTCAATACTGGTTACAGCCATTCCCTTCTGATTCCTCGCATGTTCTTAATCATGTTCCACACATCCCCAACAGGAGTTGCTCGACCAATTTTACCACAAAAGGCCCGCCAGCTTTGTTTTTTTGCTTTTCGTATAGTTTTCCTAACCTTTGCTTGTGTTTCTTTATATTTAATTAGATTATGAAAATTATGGGTTCTTCTTAATAACCTGAGGGCTTTATTCCTTTCTTTCACTGCTTTCCCACACTCATCTGTCCACCAGGGGACTGCCTTTCTCTTCATTTTCCCTTTACTTTTGGAAATTGATTCTTTAGCAGCTTGTATTATTGCTCTTTTAAGTTTTTTATCAATCTTCTCTATTTCCTCATTTAGTTCAATTTTATCCATTTCTATCTCACATATATATTTAAACCTTTCCCATTTTGCACTACTAAATACCCACTTCCCCACTAATTCCCTTTGCTTCTTATTTTTTTGTAATAAAACGTTACACCATATTGGAAAATGATCACTACCTACTGATGTTTCTTCTGATCGATCCCACTCACACATTCCCGCTAAATTCCTAGAAACTAAAGTTAAATCTAATACCGACGTGTTCCCTGTGTGCACATCTACTCTAGTCCCTCTCCCGTCATTTAAGCAAACCATGTTCCTTTCTTCTAG
Organism: Lepomis macrochirus; assembly: GCA_024633595.2. Lineage (NCBI taxonomy): Eukaryota > Metazoa > Chordata > Actinopteri > Centrarchiformes > Centrarchidae > Lepomis > Lepomis macrochirus. The sequence goes on along the minus strand of JALXJV020000025.1, from coordinate 19,806,502 downwards.
CAGTTCTTCTAATACCTCACCATTTGCATCTGTCCTTACTCCCCCCCATAACGTGCTATGTGCATTAAAGTCCCCACACACGATCACTCTACTGCCATCCAGCCCCACCAGTTGTGTTAGCCGTCCCAACTCTAATTTCCTACAAGGATTATAATAGTTTATAATTACAAACTCTCCCTCAACTGTCCATATCTCTATAGTAACATATTCTTGCTCCCCCCCCCCACACTAATTTCTCTAAATGAAATATCATTCCCAATAAATGTTGCACATCCTCCCCCTACTCCATCCCCCCTATCCCATCTAACAGAGGCATATCCTACTATCCTGAAGTCTAAATTTGGTCTCAACCATGTTTCCTGTACACAAATGACATCTGGTTTAATGGGGAGATAATCAATGTACTTTTTAAATTCTTGTCCGTTGGCCAATAAACTTCTAGCATTCCATTGTAGCAAGAGGACCATTATTAATATTATCCAACCCATGCTTGCTCCTGACTTGCTTGACTGCTAAGCTCATTCCTCACCTCCTCCCATGTTAACTCACTGATATCTAGGTGATGCGCTGCTGCCTTTACGATTATTTGAATTCTCTCTGTTTTAGATTTAACCTCCATTGTAGCATTTATCACCCCTGCTATGAAAGTAACAAGTTTCTTTAAATCCACCATTAATATTCCCTCCTTTGCCTGCTCTGGTTCTGTGATGGGTTGTCTTTCACCTCTGTTTCTATCATCACTCCCCCCCTTCTTACTGATCATCTTCACTGCCTCCGCATATGAGATGTTATTCTGAGTTTTTACCTGCTGTACTTCCATTTCCCTTTTCATCACCTCACATCCCCCATAAGCCACACTATGGTTTCCCCCGCAGTTGCAACATTTTGGTTGCTCATGATTACATTGGCCATACTCATGATCTTCTCCACATCTAGCACACCTTCGTCTGCCTTTACATGCGTTTGCTGTATGTCCAAACCTTTGACAGTTGTAACACCTCATTGGTTTCGGGACATACTCTCTTACACTATAGCTCAAAAACCCTAGCGTTACATTCTTTGGGAGCATTTCTTCCTCAAACTCCAGTATCACATGTTCACTGTCCTTCCTCACTCCCTCCCGAGTTACCTGCAACCTTCGAGCGCCTTTTAAACTTCCTCCTTTTAGATTTGATTTAATTTCCTCCATTGTAACTCCGACTGGTACCCCCCAAATCACTCCCTTACTCCACTTACTCCCTCTTTCAATTTGACTTGTACTTATTACTTTGAACCGCCCGATTTCTTTAATCCTTCCAGCACGCTCTCTCTGTTCTTCGTTTTTACACCCGATCATTAAATTGCCATCTCTCAATACCTTAGCTACTACAATGTCCCCGACCTGATTTCTTAAGACAGTTGTCAATTTCACCGGACTCATTGACGAAATTCCCCTCTGCTCACCAAATCTCAGTATGATTTTAAACTCCAGCCCTTCTTGACCTTTCTGCTTTATTCCTTTCCCGTACTCTTCATTACTTCTGACCCTCTTTGTACTGGTCCCAGCAAAAGTATTTTCTCTTTTGTCCCTCATTTTCCCACCATCTTGATTTATCTCCATGCTTCCATCACTATCAGCTATGTCAGAATCTCCCCACTCTGGCCCATTCTCAACATAGTTGTGCCTACCCGCCGTTTTCTTCAGCTTCTCCATTTTTTTTAGTTCTCCTTTTTTCCGACCTCTTGCAACGATCCGGTCCTTTCTCCCAGGATCATCTGTCAGATTTTGTTTATACGTTTTAACCATTCAACCGTAACGTGAGAGTCGAAGTAAACAAGCTTCTTCTTCTTGATTGGTTTTGTGGTCAGACTTCAAATTACCGTTAAAGTCCATGCTGCCACCTGCTGGACCGGAGTGTCCAACATCAGGCCTTTATAAAGACGTTTTGTTGTGGATATCAAAGTTTTTTGGGTGAAATGATGAAATGATACGGATCCCTAAGGAAACGACAAATAAAAGACATGAGAAAAACCCTATAACATACTTTTGTATAATTCTCACTTCCCCCTGATGCTCTGAATAACTCACAGGTTCTGTCAGTAGTCACTTTTTAGAAATAAAATTTCTGTGCGTCTGAAAAAAGTAGGCAGTGGACCAAACAACTATGAAGTGTATGAGATGGGAGGACACAATCTTTAGGAAAATTAATAACACATTGGTGTTGAAGTAGAGAATTAGAGCTTGAACATTTGTTTACCAAACTGAAACAGTGTCTATCAGTTTGAAAAAAAAATCTAAATATTTTTAGGGCAAATAGTCAACATCTTTTTTGATGGGGGCGGTAAGGGATCTGGATAGCGGACAGGGGGGCGCTGGCCCAAAAAGGGTTGAGAACCACTGGTCTGCACTCCTATTCATTCACTTGCAGTGTGTGACCATAAGATGGCACTTACTTCACAAAAAGACATCCACACCTAACACCCAGTGGTGGAAATGGGGGGTGGATGTAAGTGAACCTTGTTCCAGGAGTAAAGGTACCTGTTTAGATTTCATTTTTTTGTTATGGGAAATCATAAAATTCAATGTAAATATAGAAGAAACAGATCTGCTGATTGCTCCATTATATTCAATTATATTTTTATATTCTGAATTGGCACTGGCCACATGAATTTTGTTTCCCTTCATATAAATAAAAACATTTCCACCATACATTGGTGCAGAAAATGTCCCCAGAATGAGCCCTTAAATGTCCCCACCACTTTTCAACACAAAGGGAAGCCCATCCATTGTAATGATGCCTGCTCTCTTCATTTGTACAGCGATGTTGTGGACGAGTGTTTATTTGTTAACAGAAAAAGCTGTGCAAGTGGCCTATAAGGTAATCCATTGTCTCAAAAATGTGGATGTAGACATAATTTAAAAAATGTGGTCTCGTTAAACATCCTTAACACTTTGTTGTAGTTTAATTTAATGAACTAATTATGAAATACAGTTAAGTCAGCTTTTGTCAAATCTGTTCTTGAACCTTTCTGTTGCAGTTCTTCCAAGTGTGACTGTGATGTTCATTAAGTGTGGAAAAGCCGTACATCACACCAGTATGTACTTGACTAAGAATACATAGCACATGGCTCAGTGCTGCTGGATGAAAAGACTCCATGAACTGACAAACTCACAGCAAGAAACCTGTCTATTACTGAGTCCTAAAGGAGTACCTGCTGAGACAGGAACAGCGGAGCTGGTTTCCTGATGAAGTGGAGGATGGGGCTGCCAGTAGTGTTAGTGTCACTGTGTTTTCAGAAAATAAAACAGTTCAAAATAGGTTCAAAGGGTCAGGAACTGCAGCTTGAATAATCGGGCAGTGCTCCTGTTTATTTGAAATTGTGTCTTTGCAATACACCATGTGAAATAAGTTCTTTGGGGTATGGAGCCTCCTCTCTCAGCAGGCTAAGCTTATTGAAGCAGCTGCTCGGCCCTGGTATTTTACCTTAAATGCTCACTAACCAGGTCAGGATACTCTCATTCATCATGGATTTATTTTGAAGACTGTGCCGCAGAATGCAGTCTGCACTGTATCTCCACCAAGATTTAGGTCACATTTTCTATTCAGTCTGTGTATCATAGTATGGAAGCTTAGGTGGAGATTGCACAAAAGGAGAAGTGGCAGGGGTTTGCATGTGTCTGCGTGTAGAACAATGTGTCTCATCACAAAGAAAGGCACACTAGCCAATAGTTCCTGTTTTAAGGATAAGACGCATTTATAGCTCACAAACAGGCAGCATTGTTTCTCCTGGCTAAGCTCCTCATCCACACGTCATATTATAGATTTGATGAGGAGAAAATGATCAAATGAGTTGTAAGGAAGCTATAATAGGATTTCAGGATCTTTTATCAGGAGGCAGTGCAGCAATTAAAAGCACACCTTGATACTTGAAATTTTGAAGTAGTGTTATTTTTTTCTAATTAATTTTATTTTATTTTAGTCTTAGTCCTTTGTGAAATGTCGATGTTAGTGTGTATATATAAATATATATATTCAACTTTGTCCTGTTTTTTGTAAATTTTTTTCTTGCATCTTAGTCAAAAAAGTATTTTAGTTTTTAATGAAAACTGTTTACATTTTTGTCTTTTTCAGTCATATGTGGCCATATAATATTGTTTAATTACCATTTCAAATATTTTAGTCAATCTAGAGGAGCAAAAAACAACATTAATTATTGTCATTTATTTTATCACTATCTGATGAAAACACAGGTTGTATTATCCACTGGATCACATTCAGCTCCAACCTTTTCTCACTTTCTACAAAATCCCCACATTGCTGCTAAAATTTAGACTGAGGTTAGGTTATCATGGTTGCTTAAAATAAACTATGGTTAGGAAATTAAATTAAATTAAAACACTTGGTTAAAGTTATAGGGAAAGATTGCGGTTATATAAAGAGGAACAGTTATCACAGATTTGATGGGACACTAAGTACTAAGTCACCTGTATCTGAATAAGAATCACAATCAGTCAACCAATCATATTTTTTAAAGTTTTTCTTTGTATTTCTGGCGCAGTAAGTCATGTATACATTATAAAACAGAATATTTTATTTAAAAAGTTGAGTGTTTAATATGTTTATAAAATTTTAATGTTTTTTATGTTTCCTATGTGTTCCTTAAGTGAGGGAAGCAGAAAATCAACCTATAGGTTAACAAACGCTCAGAGCCTCGTCACGCTGCTGGCGTCTTTACCAGGTTGAAAAAACGTAGCACTCCCATTGCAATGAATTCAAAAAAGGCCCAAAATAGGTTCCTTAGAAAACATTGTCTCATTCATGATGTGTTCTTGAACTGAAAACTGCACGCCCCATATAAGGACATGTGACTCTAGGGCCGTGTGCACACAGAGCACAGACAGAGACAACTTGCCAAAAGGAAAGTTGTAAAGACAGCGGGGCCCTCGAGTCCAAAAGGAAGAAGAATGTCAGTAGTTCAAAAGAGGAGGTAAAGCTGTAAGAAGTAAACAGCAAATGAGGCTTCATATTTAGTAGCGTCAGCAGTGGATGTAAAGTATAAAACAAAACCAATGCATATTATATATTATTTTATTTCTTGAGATTTATTGTAAGAGATAAATAATCACTTATCAGCGTATATGTTCTGCTGGGAGCGAAGAGGACGGCGTAGAACAAAATAAATCACACTGTAAAAGGGAAATGTGAATGGAAAAAGGATTCATTTACAAACGAGAAATAAATTGGGACAGAAACTCTGTCATCCGGTCCTAGGAGTGAATTATTTAAAACAAACAGACATCATTCTGTGTAAAAGCTATGACAGAAATTACTTGAAAAACTAGCAATATTAAAAAAATTATGTTTTAATTAAATTAGAACTACTTATTTTGCACAAATCTCTCAGCTCTCAATTGTGTGTAAGAATGCTCTTGAGTGTGCGTAGATTCTGCCCCTTAACCCAAATACAGTCACAATGTTTGTGAAAACTGAGTTTGTGGGATTTTACAAGAAATTTGTTCTTACGAATGGTTGGTGAATGATGCCCAATGCACTTACAGATGCCTTGTTCCTAATCAAGGTATGGAATATTTGGATAAAAATAAAATAATAATTTAATTGTGCAAATAAAAATCTATTCTTTACTCAATAAATGTATTTGCATGTTTGCTATTATCCACATTAATGACTAATAATAACCCCTTTTACTTAGTTTCACTTAATTCCAGCAGCACGCCAGAAACTTTTGGCCCCATGACAAAAAAAAATCTAATTGGGCCCCTCTGCACAGCTGTTGTCACCACATCTCTAGGACCTAACTGTCCCATCAAAAGCTTTACATAACTCTAATAAAAAGCTTGCAACTGTCTTTTTTCTTGTGGTACTCAATACTAGAACTACCACAATATTTACTACTGGTAATTTGTACATGCGAGGTCTGCAGACAGTGCGCAGTTCACTATTTGATCCAACAAAGTACTGATGTACTTTGTGGTGACATTTTAACATTTAGTAAAATTAAGTACCCTTTTTGCAGCACATCACCTCCACAGAAATTGTGTATCATAGCAACCACAGTGTCTTGAAAAAAAAAAATGCTGTGCCTTCAAAGTGCTCCCTAACGCTCCCAGCTAGCTGATTTCAGAAGAGCCAGTGTTTCCAGCTGGTAAAAAATGCTTTGGTGGCCCTAAAGGGTGGAAAATGTTAGGAACTATGAATTTTACTGTACATGGTTGACAGAAGTATTGTGTTTAAGCAATAATTAACAAACAATATTTTTTTTTAATTAAAATTGAGGTCTCCCATCTGAGCTCCATATCATCTTAATGTGAAGATTATAGACGGGTTTCTGTGCAACGTCATCACCGAGATGTGCCCACAACTAGGGGGCAGGAAGCAGCCTTCTGTCCTCGCGGCACATCAGGTTAAACGGCATATCCAGCTGCAGTGTTGGGCAGATTACTCAGAAATTATAATGACTAACTTTTTACTTATTACTCATTTAAAAAGTTACTTTTCTTATTACTGGGTATTAAAAGTAAATATTCACGTTACTCGTTCCGTTACAATGACTTTCAACCACCGCGCCCCATCCTTAAAACTGACGGTGAACCTGTTCAGCAGCGTATTTTGGAAATGAATCCACTTCACTGGAACAATAATTAACCTGAGGAGTCAACAACCAGCAGATGCATTTATAAGAGAAGTATTCAGTTTACAAAACACAAAACATTGATTAACGCCACTCTCTCTTGCGAAGTGGACGCTTCACTGGCTGTAACATTAGCTGCCGGAGTTTCACGTTTCTTAGCAGATGCTTCAGTACAAAATTGTTCGCGGTTAAAAGCTTTTTGCTGGTCTCACAGCGTTTACAGAATACCATGCTCTTTGCATCTGAGTGTGTAAGCTAAGGTAGGCCGAACGGCAGGACAGCTCTGGGAAGAACGCCTTTCTCCCTCGTTATTCCTTTAGCTTTTTGGCTAGCAGCTGACTGGAACAACATTACGTCCGGTTTCACTGACCTGCAGCGCAGTCGTGCATGTTAGATTAATATGCGAAATGAAACACAAACAAACAGATCCATCTCTGAAATGGCAGTTTATTATTAAGTCAACAAGAATTTACAAACAATGCGTAGTATTCTGACTGGCTACTGAAGCGCCTTTACCCCTGGCTGCATCCAGTAGTGTTTGTATACAAGAAACCCATCTATATCTCAACCGCAGAACTGGGGTAGTCCTGCAACTGCATATGAAACATTGCATCACATTACCATTGTGAAAAAATGGCAAATTTGTCCTCATGGAGGAACTATTAAGCACGCACCAAATCAGTTCTGACACAAAAGCTACATTCAGACAGCTGGCCTTAATCCTTGATTCGATTTTTTCCCCAAACCTGATTTATTTGTTTGACTGCCCCAAGCCTGTTTCCTGTTCTTTCATTTGGATTAAAGACCCTGAACTGCATCTGCTCTGCCTTGCTGTCTTGCATCTTACCTCCTCTGCACTCACCCTACGAACCGTGACAGGAAGTGATGAGGTCAACAGCCACTTTGATCTGTACCAAGTGTGGTTGCCGCTGTACCATTGGCACTGGCAGCGCTGTTTTGTTTTGTGTGGCTTACCCGCTGACTTTAGTGGTCTCTATACAGGTCGTGACTTTAACTTTTATCCACTCGTCGTACTTTCTCTGTGCTGTCTAAGGTGTTGATACAAAATTGTTTGTGTTGCTGCACAATGTGGCTGACTTTACATCACGTTTTACACGTTGTACCTCTTTCTGCTCAGTATCACTGAGCCTGAATCCGAAACATCTGCTTCTAAGAGAGGTTGCATTTTTTTGCCACCAGTCCAGCGCTGTCAGATTGCTCCTCATGTTCCATTTTTCAAGTGACCTCCTGTGTCTCTGACTCTATCTGTCTCTATCTGTTCTGTACCTCCGCTTCTGACGTGACCATACCTGCCACAACACTACCGACTCTCCTCATCTTTTGTGGGCAAGGATAATGAGCAGACTCGCGGCAGATGTAGATTAAGCCAGAGCCAGGATGGGTTTGTGGTGCAAGGGGAATGCTATGGAGTGTTTATATTGAAGGCAACTCTAAACTTCTCACCGGGGCAACACAGTTCTTGCTTGAAACTTTGAAGTTGCACAACCACAGCAGGAAAAACAAAACATGCTGGGACTGATGCATCAACTGAAGCACTGTGCCACTGAACCAGCTGTCACTGCCCCATATCTGTACCAAAAAAAGTCATGTGCTGGTGGGACCAACAGAGAACGTTGGTAGCACCAGTGCTACTAGTGGAAAAGTTGGTCTGGTTTCAGTGATATGTTTGTTCAGATATTCTTATCAGCTGTTTGTGAGCTGCTATTGTATCTGATGTTTATACATTTTTTTAAGGTTTTGAAAATGATGTCTTCATTTCTGACATGTTGTGTGCAAGCATTTGAAAATAATACAAAAGACATCCATAGTTTTGGTATTTGGTAAAACTTAACATTTTAGAAATGTAAACTCACTGTATATTCTGTGGAAACAAAGCTAATTGTTTTAATGGTCCTGAAAAGACAGATGTTGGGCTAATTGTGAGTTTTGAAAATGTGACTACAAATTGGACAAAAGAATGTTAGCGATTGTTAGAAAGAAACTGTAATCCCTTGACTAGTATCCTGCCAACAGTTTTCATTCTTACTCTTACCCTTTGGGAAATGTCTAAAACCCTGTGCAGAAGGCGGCATATACATCAGCAGCATCTGGCCCCATTTCATTAATGAACCTGTATTTCACAGAGTAGGTCATCATTGCCTCATCCTTGAATTGGGTAATCAGCTAATTTAAGAGACTGACTTTGTGAAGTCCCACAGTCACATGCAAAGGTTCATGGGTAGGACTTGGTGGGCAAGCAGGCAATATCTCAGAATGAATAGGAGTTGAGGAGTTGATACTTAGTTGTGCCTCTTCCGTCGGGAGGACATAAACTGATGCTGAAAATACAGTTTACTTAACAGTAAAATAAGGCAGAGGGCTGAATAGCTTTGGAAATTCCTATTTAACTAACCATTTACATCAATTACAAGAAAAGCATTACATTATTAAATGATTGCTATAAAGTAATCTGTAATATTGCCATTGCATATCGATTACTCACTTTCACTCCCAACCACTTCCTGTGCTGGCCTCTCATCCTTCCTCATTTATGTCTCTGTAACACAGGTACACTGTTCAAAGGTGTGATCTGTATTTCTTTGACTTTTTAACTTTGTCCTGAGTAAACTTTGTGCAAAAGGTGACTTTCAGAGTTTGTTTAATGCAAACTGCTACACTGGCGACATATGTTGACATGAAACTTCGCTGTGGACTCACAAACATTGTTTAGAATGGCAGTGATCAGCACCGGCTGCCGTAACATCATACATCCGCCAGCCGGTACAGACTTTTTGGATTTAAACAACTTATAGCCTCATCTTCACCTTTCGCGTGTGTGTGGAGGATCTGCCTCCAGCAACTGGTTGAAATGTTTTTACCTTCATTCACGCATGCGTGCAAACACAACGGGCAAAATCGCTAAGTCAGCAAAAGTGATCGAGGTCATGTCTGTATGTCATATGATTATCATGACAGGCCTACTGACTATGTCCACTCTGATTGGTTGACAGGTGACTATTATTTGTCAATGAATGTGGAAAAATCAATATACAGGAAGCTGAAGACATTTAATTAACAGTTTAATTAAGATAGATCTCAGTCATGAAATACTACATTGACTTGGTATTAGTATATTACAGGTGGCATCAACCACCATCAGCATTTCAGATTTTTTTTTTTTCCACTGACGAAACAAAACATACCTTAATGTGGAATATAGCACTTTTGCTAGATAATCCGGCGAAGGCCTTCATTTGTCTGTTTATTGCAGTTGGTGGTTATTTAATGCATACATGATGAACTTTTGAACAAAGCAGGGCCCATATTTATCAAGCTTCTCAGATTTACTCATAAGAACACTGCTAAGAACTGACTTCTTCAAATTATCGGCTCTAAGCTGAGCTAAAAAGTTAGTTTTCAAGCATCATAGTCCTAATTTGAGTGAAGTGTAGGACTAAATCTTGAGTTTCAGTCTTAGTGCTGATTCACAACACTTTGCTGCAAACAGGATTTTGGATGACGATGTGGCTAAAGACCAATCACTGAATAGATTTCCTTATTTAATAATATTCTCAGATAAATTCCCATTGAATGGTGAAATTAGGCCTACACATGAATAAATGAAAGATAAAGTTTATCTTTATATGAGCGCCATCACTGCGTCGACTACTCCTGTGAAGCCGGCTATTTGCATGAAGTGTTTGCTTCTTTTTGGATTACGGGGGGGTGGTGTTGGGATTCGATGAAACACGTGACAGTGTGTGGAGCTGTAGCCTAAGTGCTATAATTGTTTCCATGACTGTTCAGCTTATTGATGGTCTTGACGGGCCAAAATGATCAGCATTGCTGCGTTTGTCCTGCGGTAAAGAAACAAAGTGTCGGCACAGCCTTCAGTTTAGCTGAAAAAGTATTACTGTGTAAAAGGGTAGGATGGCGCCTTTGGTGTGAGAGACCCGGGTTCAATCCCCACTGTGTCCCTGAGCAAGACGCTTAACCCCTACTTGCTCCAGAGGCGTGCGACCTCTGACATGTAGAGCAATTGTAAGTCGCTTTGGATAAAAGCGTCAGCTAAATGTGATGAGGTAACGTCCCTTTTACCAACTAGCTGACAAAGATTTTGCCTGCGCAGGCATTGCCTGATAACTTTGGTTTTGCTTTCTACAATGTTAGTCCACGGCAACAAGTGTTTGTGTAAGGATAGGGAAAGACTGTGGTATCATTCAGATCAAAGTGAACCATGTTTCAGTTAGTTTCTAGTGTGAAAGTATTTTTATGGATGGTTCAGACTGTCAGACCATTTACAGGAAGTTTGGTGGTTCCCATATAAACCGAAAACAAACAATTCCAAGGAGAAATGCTTTGAAATAAGGACAAAATTATAAATGAGGTCTAGATCGTGACTCTGTGATGTTCCCACCAAGAGGCAGAAACCTCGAGCAGAACCATGGCTCAGGGTGGGGGGCATCTGCCTCGACCGGGGGGGGGAGAGGAGAGACAGAGAGAGAGAGAGAGAGGGGAGGGAGGCAGTCTACACAGGATACACAGAGGTTTTAAACTACTAACTATGTATTAATAAATAACCAGAAATAATCACATTATTTAATTTTTGGGTTTTTATTTTATTTTTAGGTCATTTTGGAATGTACTGTTATGTTTTATGGTGATGAGGAAAATGGAGCAGCTGGAGAGGTGGCTGAAGAGGGAGAAAATCAAACAGCATAACAGGGCACATAGAAACCAACACACACACACACACCTCAAGCACAATTTAGAGTCACTAATTAACCTGCATATGTTTGTAGCGGTGGGGAAAGCACCCGGAGAGAACCCACGAGACACGGGTAGAACACACAAACTCCACACAGAGACGCAGAGCGACCGGAGGTTCGAACCCTGGACCTTCTTGCTCTGAGGTGACAGTGCTAACCACTGCACCACCGTGCTGCCCCACTTTTAGGTATTGTTTGTTTTCTTAGGCCAATTTAGAATCTACATGTACTCCTAAGGACATTTTTGGCATTTTCAATTTTGATTTTATTGTCATTTTGCATGTGTTTATGCTATTGCCATGATTTTTTGTGAAAAGTTGTATTTTGTTAAAAAATTTTAAAATTTAAAAAAAAAAAAATTTATAGTGTAGAAAATACGCGCTTGAGGCACTTTCAGAACACATTCACCCCCTAAGGACAAAAATGTCCCCATTGAAACCCATTATAACATCGTTAAATAAATCTAGCTTTATTTACCACATACAAATATTTTTTTACAGTGTATCAATCTTTCAGTCTGTTAAGAAAGGATCAAATTTCCGATTTTCACTCTTACTTACAAAAATGCACTGTTTACCTTTGTGGGGCCTGCAGTTGAATCAGAGGGATGGGAGAACCA
>JALXJV020000025.1:19739834-19793984 GCA_024633595.2 Lepomis macrochirus | reverse complement strand
CAGGCCCCACAAAGGTAAACAGTGCATTTTTGTAAGTAAGAGTGAAAATCGGAAATTTGATCCTTTCTTAACAGACTGAAAGATTGATACACTGTAAAAAAATATTTGTATGTGGTAAATAAAGCTAGATTTATTTAACGATGTTATAATGGGTTTCAATGGGGACATTTTTGTCCTTAGGGGGTGAATGTGTTCTGAAAGTGCCTCAGCGCGTATTTTCTACACTATAAATTTTTTTTTTTTAAATTTTAAAATTTTTTTAACAAAATACAACTTTTCACAAAAAATCATGGCAATAGCATAAACACATGCAAAATGACAATAAAATCAAAATTGAAAATGCCAAAAATGTCCTTAGGAGTACATGTAGATTCTAAATTGGCCTAAGAAAACAAACAATACCTAAAAGTGGGGCAGCACGGTGGTGCAGTGGTTAGCACTGTCACCTCAGAGCAAGAAGGTCCAGGGTTCGAACCTCGGTCGTCTGCGTCTCTGTGTGGAGTTTGTGTGTTCTACCCGTGTCTGCGTGGGTTCTCTCCGGGTGCTTTCCCCCCACCGTACAAACATATGCAGGTTAATTAGTGACTCTAAATTGTGCTTAGGTGTGTGTGTGTGTTAGTTTCTATGTGCCCTGTTATGCTGTTTGATTTTCTCCCCTCTTCGCCACCTCTCCAGCTGCTCCATTTTCCTCATCACCATAAAACATAACAGTACATTCCAAAATGACCTAAAAATAAAATAAAAACCCAAAAATTAAATAATGTGATTATTTCTGGTTATTTATTAATACATAGTTAGTAGTTTAAAACCTCTGTGTATCCTGTGTAGACTGCCTCCCTCCCCTCTCTCTTTCTCTGTTGCGCTCTCCCCCCCCCCCCCGGTCGAGGCAGATGCCCCCCCACCCTGAGCCATGGTTCTGCTCGAGGTTTCTGCCTCTTGGTGGGAACATCACAGAGTACGATCTAGACCTCATTTCTAATTTTGTCCTTATTTCAAAGCATTTCTCCTTGGAATTGTTTGTTTTCGGTTTATATGGGAACCACCAAACTTCCTGTAAATGGTCTGACAGTCTGAACCATCCATAAAAATACTTTCACACTAGAAACTAACTGAAACATGGTTCACTTTGATCTGAATGATACCACAGTCTTTCCCTATCCTTACACAAACACTTGTTGCCGTGGACTAACATTGTAGAAAGCAAAACCAAAGTTATCAGGCAATGCCTGCGCGAGGCAAAATCTTTGTCAGCTAGTTGGTAAAGGGACGTTACCTCATCACATTTAGCTGACGCTTTTATCCAAAGCGACTTACAATTGCTCTACATGTCAGAGGTCGCACGCCTCTGGAGCAAGTAGGGGTTAAGCGTCTTGCTCAGGGACACAGTGGGGATTGAACCCGGGTCTCTCACACCAAAGGCGCCATCCTACCCTTTTACACAGTAATACTTTTTCAGCTAAACTGAAGGCTGTGCCGACACTTTGTTTCTTCACCGCAGGACAAACGCAGCAATGCTGATCATTTTGGCCCGTCAAGACCATCAATAAGCTGAACAGTCATGGAAACAATTATAGCACTTAGGCTACAGCTCCACACACTGTCACGTGTTTCATCGAATCCCAACACCCCCCCCCCGTAATCCAAAAGAAGCAAACACTTCATGCAAGTAGCCGGCTTCACAGGAGTAGTCGGCGCAGTGATGGCGCTCATATAAAGATAAACTTTATCTTTCATTTATTCATGTGTAGGCCTAATTTCACCATTCAATGGGAATTTATCTGAGAATATTATTAAATAAGGAAATCTATTCAGTGATTGGTCTTTAGCTACATCGTCATCCAAAATCCTGTTTGCAGCAAAGTGTTGTGAATCAGCACTAAGACTGAAACTCAAGATTTAGTCCTACACTTCACTCAAATTAGGACTATGATGCTTGAAAACTAACTTTTTAGCTCAGCTTAGAGCCGATAATTTGAAGAAGTCAGTTCTTAGCAGTGTTCTTATGAGTAAATCTGAGAAGCTTGATAAATATGGGCCCTGCTTTGTTCAAAAGTTCATCATGTATGCGCATTAAATAACCACCAACTGCAATAAACAGACAAATGAAGGCCTTCGCCGGATTATCTAGCAAAAGTGCTATATTCCACATTAAGGTATGTTTTGTTTCAGTCAGTGGAAAAAAAAATCTGAAATGCTGATGGTGGTTGATGCCACCTGTAATATACTAATACCAAGTCAATGTAGTATTTCATGACTGAGATCTATCTTAATTAAACTGTTAATTAAATGTCTTCAGCTTCCTGTATATTGATTTTTCCACATTCATTGACAAATAATAGTCACCTGTCAACCAATCAGAGTGGACATAGTCAGTAGGCCTGTCATGATAATCATATGACATACAGACATGACCTCGATCACTTTTGCTGACTTGCGATTTTGCCCGTTGTGTTTGCACGCATGCGTGAATGAAGGTAAAAACATTTCAACCAGTTGCTGGAGGCAGATCCTCCACACACACACGGCGAAAGGTGAAGATGAGGCTATAAGTTGTTTAAATCCAAAAAGTCTGTACCGGCTGGCGGATGTATGATGTTACGGCAGCCGGTGCTGATCACTGCCATTCTAAACAATGTTTGTGAGTCCACAGCGAGTTTCATGTCAACATATGTCGCCAGTGTAGCAGTTTGCATTAAACAAACTCTGAAAGTCACCTTTTTTGCACAAAGTTTACTCAGGACAAAGTTAAAAAAGTCAAAAGAAATACAGATCACACCTTTGAACAGTGTACCTGTGTTACAGAGACATAAATGAGGAAGGATGAGAGGCCAGCACAGGAAGTGGTTGGGAGTGAAAGTGAGTAATCGATATGCAATGGCAATATTACAGATTACTTTATAGCAATCATTTAATAATGTAATGCTTTTCTTGTAATTGATGTAAATGGTTAGTTAAATAGGAATTTCCAAAGCTATTCAGCCCTCTGCCTTATTTTACTGTTAAGTAAACTGTATTTTCAGCATCAGTTTATGTCCTCCCGACGGAAGAGGCACAACTAAGTATCAACTCCTCAACTCCTATTCATTCTGAGATATTGCCTGCTTGCCCACCAAGTCCTACCCATGAACCTTTGCATGTGACTGTGGGACTTCACAAAGTCAGTCTCTTAAATTAGCTGATTACCCAATTCAAGGATGAGGCAATGATGACCTACTCTGTGAAATACAGGTTCATTAATGAAATGGGGCCAGATGCTGCTGATGTATATGCCGCCTTCTGCACAGGGTTTTAGACATTTCCCAAAGGGTAAGAGTAAGAATGAAAAACTGTTGGCAGGATACTAGTCAAGGGATTACAGTTTCTTTCTAACAATCGCTAACATTCTTTTGTCCAATTTGTAGTCACATTTTCAAAACTCACAATTAGCCCAACATCTGTCTTTTCAGGACCATTAAAACAATTAGCTTTGTTTCCACAGAATATACAGTGAGTTTACATTTCTAAAATGTTAAGTTTTACCAAATACCAAAACTATGGATGTCTTTTGTATTATTTTCAAATGCTTGCACACAACATGTCAGAAATGAAGACATCATTTTCAAAACCTTAAAAAAATGTATAAACATCAGATACAATAGCAGCTCACAAACAGCTGATAAGAATATCTGAACAAACATATCACTGAAACCAGACCAACTTTTCCACTAGTAGCACTGGTGCTACCAACGTTCTCTGTTGGTCCCACCAGCACATGACTTTTTTTTGATACAGATATGGGGCAGTGACAGCTGGTTCAGTGGCACAGTGCTTCAGTTGATGCATCAGTCCCAGCATGTTTTGTTTTTCCTGCTGTGGTTGTGCAACTTCAAAGTTTCAAGCAAGAACTGTGTTGCCCCGGTGAGAAGTTTAGAGTTGCCTTCAATATAAACACTCCATAGCATTCCCCTTGCACCACAAACCCATCCTGGCTCTGGCTTAATCTACATCTGCCGCAGTCTGCTCATTATCCTTGCCCACAAAAGATGAGGAGAGTCGGTAGTGTTGTGGCAGGTATGGTAGAGTCAGAGACACAGGAGGTCATTTGAAAAATGGAACATGAGGAGCAATATGACAGCGCTGGACTGGTGGCAAAAAAATGCAACCTCTCTTAGAAGCAGATGTTTCGGGATTCAGGCTCAGTGATACTGAGCAGAAAGAGGTACAACGTGTAAAACGTGATGTAAAAGTCGCCACATTGTGCAGCAACACAAACAATTTTGTATCAACACCTTAGACAGCACAGAGAAAGTACGACGAGTGGATAAAAGTTAAAGTCACGACCTGTATAGAGACCACTAAAAGTCAGCGGGTAAGCCACACAAAACAAAACAGCGCTGCCAGTGCCAATGGTACAGCGGCAACCACACTTGGTACAGATCAAAGTGGCTGTTGACCTCATCACTTCCTGTCACGGTTCGTAGGGTGAGTGCAGAGGAGGTAAGATGCAAGACAGCAAGGCAGAGCAGATGCAGTTCAGGGTCTTTAATCCAAATGAAAGAACAGGAAACAGGCTTGGGGCAGTCAAACAAATAAATCAGGTTTGGGGAAAAAATCGGAATCAAGGATTAAGGCCAGCTGTCTGAATGTAGCTTTTGTGTCAGAACTGATTTGGTCGTGCTTAATAGTTCCTCCATGAGGACAAATTTGCCATTTTTCACAATGGTAATGTGATGCAATGTTTCATATGCAGTTGCAGGACTACCCCCAGTTCTGCGGTTGAGATATAGATGGGTTTCTTGTATACAAACACTACTGGATGCAGCCAGGGGGCAAAGGCGCTTCAGTAGCCAGTCAGAATACTACGCATTGTTTGTAAATTCTTGTTGACTTAATAATAAACTGCCATTTCAGAGATGGATCTGTTTGTTTGTGTTTCATTTCGCATATTAATCTAACATGCACGACTGCGCTGCAGGTCAGTGAAACCGGACGTAATGTTGTTCCAGTCAGCTGCTAGCCAAAAAGCTAAAGGAATAACGAGGGAGAAAGGCGTTCTTCCCAGAGCTGTCCTGCCGTTCGGCCTACCTTAGCTTACACACTCAGATGCAAAGAGCATGGTATTCTGTAAACGCTGTGAGACCAGCAAAAGCTTTTAACCGTGAACAATTTTGTACCGAAGCATCTGCTAAGAAACGTGAAACTCCGGCAGCTAATGTTACAGCCAGTGAAGCGTCCACTTCGCAAGAGAGAGTGGCGTTAATCAATGTTTTGTGTTTTGTAAACTGAATACTTCTCTTATAAATGCATCTGCTGGTTGTTGACTCCTCAGGTTAATTATTGTTCCAGTGAAGTGGATTCATTTCCAAAATACGCTGCTGAACAGGTTCACCGTCAGTTTTAAGGATGGGGCGTGGTGGTTGAAAGTCATTGTAACGGAACGAGTAACGTGAATATTTACTTTTAATACCCAGTAATAAGAAAAGTAACTTTTTAAATGAGTAATAAGTAAAAGTTAGTCATTATAATTTCTGAGTAATCTGCCCAACACTGCAGCTGGATATGCCGTTTAACCTGATGTGCAGCGAGGACAGAAGGCTGCTTCCTGCCCCTGGTTGTGCGCACATCTCGGTGATGACGTTGCACAGAAACCCGTCTATAATCTTCACATTAAGATGATATGGAGCTCAGATGGGAGACCTCAATTTTAATTTAAAAAAAATATTGTTTGTTAATTATTGCTTAAACACAATACTTCTGTCAACCATGTACAGTAAAATTCATAGTTCCTAACATTTTCCACCCTTTAGGGCCACCAAAGCATTTTTTACCAGCTGGAAACACTGGCTCTTCTGAAATCAGCTAGCTGGGAGCGTTAGGGAGCACTTTGAAGGCACAGCATTTTTTTTTTCAAGACACTGTGGTTGCTATGATACACAATTTCTGTGGAGGTGATGTGCTGCAAAAGGGTACTTAATTTTACTAAATGTTAAAATGTCACTACAAAGTACATCAGTACTTTGTTGGATCAAATAGTGAACTGCGTACTGTCTGCAGACTTCGCATGTACAAATTACCAGTAGTAAATATTGTGGTAGTTCTAGTATTGAGTACCACAAGAAAAAGACAGTTGCAAGCTTTTATTAGAGTTATGTAAAGCTTTTGATGGGACAGTTAGGTCCTAGAGATGTGGTGACAACAGCTGTGCAGAGGGGGCCCAATTAGATTTTTTGTCATGGGGCCAAAAGTTTCTGGCGGTGCTGCTGGAATTAAGTGAAACTACGTAAAAGAGGTTATTATTAGTCATTAATGTGGATAATAGCAAACATGCAAATACATTTATTGAGTAAAGAATAGATTTTTATTTGCACAATTAAATTATTATTTTATTTTTTATCCAAATATTCCATACCTTGATTAGGAACAAGGCATCTGTAAGTGCATTGGGCATCATTCACCAACCATTCGTAAGAACAAATTTCTTGTAAAATCCCACAAACTCAGTTTTCACAAACATTGTGACTGTATTTGGGTTAAGGGGCAGAATCTACGCACACTCAAGAGCATTCTTACACACAATTGAGAGCTGAGAGATTTGTGCAAAATAAGTAGTTCTAATTTAATTAAAACATAATTTTTTTAATATTGCTAATTTTTCAAGTAATTTCTGTCATAGCTTTTACACAGAATGATGTCTGTTTGTTTTAAATAATTCACTCCTAGGACCGGATGACAGAGTTTCTGTCCCAATTTATTTCTCGTTTGTAAATGAATCCTTTTTACATTCACGTTTCCCTTTTACAGTGTGATTTATTTTGTTCTACGCCGTCCTCTTCGCTCCCAGCAGAACATATACGCTGATAAGTGATTATTTATCTCTTACAATAAATCTCAAGAAATAAAATAATATATAATATGCATTGGTTTTGTTTTATACTTTACATCCACTGCTGACGCTACTAAATATGAAGCCTCATTTGCTGTTTACTTCTTACAGCTTTACCTCCTCTTTTGAACTACTGACATTCTTCTTCCTTTTGGACTCGAGGGCCCCGCTGTCTTTACAACTTGCAACTTGCAAGTTGTCTCTGTCTGTGCTCTGTGTGCACACGGCCCTAGAGTCACATGTCCTTATATGGGGCGTGCAGTTTTCAGTTCAAGAACACATCGTGAATGAGACAATGTTTTCTAAGGAACCTATTTTGGGCCTGTGTTCACCAAAGCATTTTTTCCTGAGACCAGCGTCTTTTTTGAATTCATTGCAATGGGAGTGCTACGTTTTTTCAACCTGGTAAAGACGCCAGCAGCGTGACGAGGCTCTGAGCGTTTGTTAACCTATAGGTTGATTTTCTGCTTCCCTCACTTAAGGAAAACATAGGAAACATAAAAAACATTAAAATTTTATAAACATATTAAACACTCAACTTTTTAAATAAAATATTCTGTTTTATAATGTATACATGACTTACTGCGCCAGAAATACAAAGAAAAACTTTAAAAAATATGATTGGTTGACTGATTGTGATTCTTATTCAGATACAGGTGACTTAGTACTTAGTGTCCCATCAAATCTGTGATAACTGTTCCTCTTTATATAACCACAATCTTTCCCTATAACTTTAACCAAGTGTTTTAATTTAATTTAATTTCCTAACCATAGTTTATTTTAAGCAACCATGATAACCTAACCTCAGTCTAAATTTTAGCAGCAATGTGGGGATTTTGTAGAAAGTGAGAAAAGGTTGGAGCTGAATGTGATCCAGTGGATAATACAACCTGTGTTTTCATCAGATAGTGATAAAATAAATGACAATAATTAATATTGTTTTTTGCTCCTCTAGATTGACTAAAATATTTTGAAATGGTAATTAAACAATATTATATGGCCACATATGACTGAAAAAGACAAAAATGTAAACAGTTTTCATTAAAAACTAAAATACTTTTTTGACTAAGATGCAAGAAAATAATTTACAAAAAACAGGACAAAGTTGAATATATATATTTATATATACACACTAACATCGACATTTCACAAAGGACTAAGACTAAAATAAAATAAAATTAATTAGAAAAAAATAACACTACTTCAAAATTTCAAGTATCAAGGTGTGCTTTTAATTTGCTGCACTGCCTCCTGATAAAAGATCCTGAAATCCTATTATAGCTTCCTTACAACTCATTTGATAATTTTCTCCTCATCAAATCTGTAATATGACGTGTGGATGAGGAGCTTAGCCAGGAGAAACAATGCTGCCTGTTTGTGAGCTATAAATGCGTCTTATCCTTAAAACAGGAACTATTGGCTAGTGTGCCTTTCTTTGTGATGAGACACATTGTTCTACACACAGACACATGCAAACCCCTGCCAATTCTCCTTTTGTGCAATCTCCACCTAAGCTTCCATACTATGATACACAGACTGAATAGAAAATGTGACCTAAATCTTGGTGGAGATACAGTGCAGACTGCATTCTGCGGCACAGTCTTCAAAATAAATCCATGATGAATGAGAGTGACCTGACCTGGTTAGTGAGCATTTAAGGTAAAATACCAGGGCCGAGCAGCTGCTTCAATAAGCTTAGCCTGCTGAGAGAGGAGACTCCATACCCCAAAGAACTTATCTCACATGGTGTATTGCAAAGACACAATTTCAAATAAACAGGAGCACTGCCCGATTATTCAAGCTGCAGCTCCTGACCCTTTGAACCTGAACTGTTTTATTTTCTGAAAACACAGTGACACTAACACTACTGGCAGCCCCATCCTCCACTTCATCAGGAAACCAGCTCCGCTGTTCCTGTCTCAGCAGGTACTCCTTTAGGACTCAGTAATAGACAGATTTCTTGCTGTGAGTTTGTCAGTTCATGGAGTCTTTTCATCCAGCAGCACTGAGCCATGTGCTATGTATTCTTAGTCAAGTACATACTGGTGTGATGTACGGCTTTTCCACACTTAATGAACATCACAGTCACACTTGGAAGAACTGCAACAGAAAGGTTCAAGAACAGATTTGACAAAAGCTGACTTAACTGTATTTCATAATTAGTTCATTAAATTAAACTACAACAAAGTGTTAAGGATGTTTAACGAGACCACATTTTTTAAATTATGTCTACATCCACATTTTTGAGACAATGGATTACCTTATAGGCCACTTGCACAGCTTTTTCTGTTAACAAATAAACACTCGTCCACAACATCGCTGTACAAATGAAGAGAGGAGGCATCATTACAATGGATGGGCTTCCCTTTGTGTTGAAAAGTGGTGGGGACATTTAAGGGCTCATTCTGGAGACATTTTCTGCACCAATGTATGGTGGAAATGTTTTTATTTATATGAAGGGAAACAAAATTCATGTGGCCAGTGCCAATTCAGAATATAAAAATATAATTGAATATAATGGAGCAATCAGCAGCTTGTTATTTAGCCTAAGTTACTTTTTTAAACACGGCAGATCTGTTTCTTCTATATTTACATTGAATTTTATGATTTCCCATAACAAAAAAATGAAATCTAAGCAGGTACCTTTACTCCTGGAACAAGGTTCCCTTACATCCACCCCCCATTTCCACCACTGGGTATTAGGTGTGGATGTCTTTTTGTGAAGTAAGTGCCATCTTATGGTCACACACTGCAAGTGAATGAATAGGAGTGCAGACCAGTGGTTCTCAACCTTTTTTGGGCCAGCGCCCCCCTGTCCGCTATCCAGATCCCTTACCGCCCCCCATCAAAAAAGATGTTGACTATTTGCCCTAAAAATATTTAGATTTTTTTTTCAAACTGATAGACACTGTTGTCTGTCAGTTTGGTAAACAAATGTTCAAGCTCTAATTCTCTACTTCAACACCAATGTGTTATTAATTTTCCTAAAGATTGTGTCCTCCCATCTCATACACTTCATAGTTGTTTGGTCCACTGCTTACTTTTTTCAGACGCACAGAAATTTTATTTCTAAAAAGTGACTACTGACAGAACCTGTGAGTTATTCAGACCATCAGGGGGAAGTGAGAATTATACAAAAGTATGTTATAGGGTTTTTCTCATGTCTTTTATTTGTCGTTTCCTTAGGGATCCGTATCATTTCATCATTTCACCCAAAAAACTTTGATATCTACAACAAAACGTCTTTATAAAGGCCTGATGTTGGACCCTCCGGTCCAGCAGGTGGCAGCATGGACTTTAACGGTAATTTGAAGTCTGACCACAAAACCAATCAAGAAGAAGAAGCTTGTTTACTTCCTGTGGCTAACAAGTTTTTCTGTTACGTAGCGCGTCCGTTACCGTAAGATGCAGCCGGAGCGCAGCAGCAGAGCCTGTACGTGAGGATGAACGTGTTTAAGTGGACTTTGTGTAAACTTTCGGGATGTTTCCCCTCAGACTCATCTCCTGTTAGCCGAGAATGCTAAAGGAAGTTAGCGTAGCTCGTTAGCAGGAAGTAGCCGGAGCCGGAGCTCGGCCTCACAGTCGGAGCAGCTTCGATAGAGACCAAACTGTATTTTTCACGGAGCCAAAATGTCCAAATGTCCAGATAGAACTGTCTGAATAGACTCTGCGCTGTTCCCTTTATCTGAACATGTTTAACATCTGAATTATCTCCCGCTGTCCTACGAAGCTAATGAAGTTAGCTTAGCTTGCTAGCTGGAAACAGTCTGCAGGAAAAGCTGCTGGAAACATGTCTAAAGTCCAAACGCTGAGAGCTTTTGTCCAGCAGCGACTAAGTGCGGCTGCTGAAGAGATATTTGAGCTGTTTGAAAGAACGATAGCAGAGTACGAGGAGGAACTTTGTGGACAACGCAAACTACTGGACGCTGTTTTCAAGCCTGAAGTCCGGTTACACAGAGCAGGTTTGTGCGCTTTACTCACTATTCTCACTGCACACTGACTTTACTGCAGGACTTTGTGAAAATACTCCACTGAGAGTAAAGGTCCTGCATTCAAACCTTCCTTCAGTAAAAGTATGTGAGTATTATCAAAACTGTTGTCAGTTTTTCACTGTTCACAGTGAACTTCTTTTTGAAAAAACGTATCAAAGACATCTATCGTCTCTGCTGAACAGCTGTTAATTTTTTGGGTAAAAAGTGATTTTTCTAAACCGACTATTTCCCAACGACAGGAAGTGGAATTGAAGGAACTGTAATCGGCAAAATAACTAACTTAGTAACTAAAGCTGTCGACAAACATAGTGAAGTATAGGTTGGTATAAAGGAGCAGAAAATGAAAATACTCAATTTAAGAACACAAACCTCATATTTAGTACTGAAATACTATGTAGGGCTACAATTAACTATTGTGACAGTCTAATAATCTATTGATTATTAAAAGGAAAAATCTGTTATTCAGATTAAGAATCACAATTAATCAGCACCTGATATTTAGCTGTCAGCTTTTCTGAAATTTAGCTGGAAGTTGTTTACAGCATACACTAATGAACATGAAAGATAATAAAGTGAATAGTAGTTCATTATTTTAATGAACTTTTGGCTTGCAGGTTGGGAGGACAGAGGTCCCGTCTCTATAAGGACAACAAGAACACATAAAAAATACCAGGTGTAGACAGAAAAGCAAAATTGGATTGTTAATATCAGAGTAACGTGTCCGGATACAGATCACATTTTAATACGCAATTTCACAATAAATGGTTATGTGGGCTGTAACTTCCCCCCAAAAGCAACCCACATTGGGCAGGCAAGGGTTAAATGGGTGGGAGGATGGGATGGGGGAGAGAAAGCAGCGGCATGGGTGAGTAAGTCTGTTTGTGTGAGAGAGAGAGAGAGAGAGAGAGCGCTCCGTTTATTTATTCTCATAACTAAGTGATCACTAAAATCTTTGTCTTTAACTTTGTTATGGCAAAGCCAGCAGGACTAAGAAAGGACTTGGGTAAAAGCAGGAAGAGTGAAAGTCAAAGCGTGTCGAACAGAGCAGGAGGAACTGTAGCTGAGAATGAGAGAGTCTGATCCAGGTCCAGAGCAGAATCCGGGAATAGTGTCTTCGGGTGGGTGTCCAGGTGGAAAGCTGACAGAGGAGCGGTGTTAACGTTAGCGGAACAAAATCTAAAATCTAACAAAATTCACTTTTATTATAGCAACTGAATGCTCTTCGACATTCGGTGTAAGACTTATTTAAATGTGTTCATTGTGTTTTGTTTGGTAGCCTGCAGTTTAGGCCGACTTATTAATTGTTATGATCTGTAATGAAGTTAAGCAAATGTAAAATAAATTAACACTATAACTTCCACACTCCTGCTGTCATCACAGATTAAAGTTCTCCCTCACAGCTGAGGGCTTCTTTTCGTTTTGCCTTTAATGTGAACTGGAGCGTTACTTTCACCGCTGTCGGCGGAGGTCAGGCACGCGAAGAAGAAAGCTCACTAATCAAATCTCAAATTTGAAAATCGAATGTGTACGCAGTGGTCGAATATTCGGGTCCAGCCTTAATCCACATCAACGTAACGCTGCAATTGCAGTTACAAATGAGAGAAAATCCACAAAGTGCAAACGCTTGGTTGAAAACAGTCTTTACCATGAAGACAGCGTCAAGTTTTGTTCAAAGCTGGAGGGGGGGGCAAATTTAACAGAGTCATCAGCCTGTATTTCTCTAAGCAGGATAAAGTGGAACGGATGTTACTAAATATTTAAGACACTTCAGGACTTTATGATTTTATCAAGACATGAACATAAAACATCACATCTAGAGACAAATAATTAACCCTTCTCACACAGAAGCTCACATGTGTACAGGATTTATTTGATTAGTGGGTTTAAATGCGCATGTAACATGAGCATGGAGTATTTCTGCTTTGACTAAATGCAAAGCAAATATGTAGTAGGGCTGTCATTTCCACTGCTGTGATTTATTGTGCAGCAACAGCACAGTAAGCGGCATTATTGTCATTTGTTTTGTGTTTACCAATGACTTCATGTAGGATAAATGAAGAAATGCATATTTAGTGTGTCTGTGGATCTCACCTTACTGCCCAGTGAAAGACTATCTGCAGCTTTGTGGTCTGATCTACCTGCTGCCTCACACACACACACACACACACACACACACACACACACACACACACACACATGCAGAGCAAAGTGAGCTTCCGTATAATGTTAACAACTAACAGCTGCACTCAA
Source organism: Lepomis macrochirus (assembly GCA_024633595.2). Classification (NCBI taxonomy): domain Eukaryota; kingdom Metazoa; phylum Chordata; class Actinopteri; order Centrarchiformes; family Centrarchidae; genus Lepomis; species Lepomis macrochirus. The sequence continues at coordinate 19,780,880 of JALXJV020000025.1, read as the reverse complement.
GTTAAGCTTAGTGAAGTTCAACAAAAGCAACATGAAAAACAGTTACAGGCATCCATTCTACCACTCTTGTTATTGGGACGGCTTCAAATGAGGCTTAACGTTCACACTGTCTCCAGATAGTAACGTTAGCCTTGCAATATGGTAACTTAAAGTTAGCAAACCTAAAAATAAAATATAGTATAAATAAATAAAACAACATGGCTTGAACCGTTACCCCCTGGTATCGCTTGTTGAATTTTTGAAGCAATGATTTATTAATTTAACATGAACTATAGCAAAAAACAAGAAGGTATAAACACAGCAGTTGTTGCGGTTGCTTGCCTTTCCCTGCACTTGTCTTGAAATAGAGCAGTTATTGCAGATTACCTGTAGATTACCGGGGTGGCGATGGTGCAATGGATAAGACAAAGCCTCTGGTGTGAGAGACCCGGGTTCAATCCCCCACTGTGACCCGTCCACCATTGTGTCTCTGAGCAAGACTCTTAACTCGTTGCTCCAGAGGCGTGCAACCTCTGACATGTAGAGCAGTTGTAAGTCGCTTTGGATAAAATATAAATAAATGAATAAATGTGTAGATTGTTTGAGTAACTTCCAAATATATTGTACAAAATGTGCTTCATTTCTCCACACATTTAAGAAAGCAGTGGTGTCGGTGGTGTAAATGTTTCTAAAATGTGTTTCATTTTTCTCCACAGACGTCCAGCTGCTGTTGAGTGAAGAAGAGGTTCCCCCAGAGCAGCAGGAGAGGAGCCCCAGTCTGGACCAGGAGGACCCACCAGAGCCCCCACACATTAGTGAGGAACGGACCCCGAATCTGGACCAGGAAGACCCACCAGAGCCCCGACCAATTAAAGAGGAACAGGAGGAAGTCTGGACCAGTCAGGAGGGAGAGCAGCTTCGAGGGCTGGAGGAGGCTGATATCACCAAGTTCACATTCAGTCCTGTCCCTGTGAAGAGTGAAGAAGACGATGAAGAAGAGAAACCTCAGTCCTCACAGCTTCATCAAAGACTAACTGAACAGATGGAAACAGAAGCTGATGGAGAGGACTGTGGAGGACCAGAACCAGCCAGGAACTCAGATCCAGATGGACATTTACAACCAGATACTGACGACAAGACGTCAAAATCTGAATCTGAAACTGATGTCAGTTGTGATTGGGAGGAGACGAGAGAATCTCCGTCAGGTTCAAACCCTCTCCAAAACAATGAAGTACCTGTAGGTGAGGTGGAACGTAATACTGGAGAAACGTCAAGTAGTTCTTTTAAATGCATTACAAACTTAGACCGGAAGCGACATTTACAGGAACCGACTGGAATCCAAACAGGAGAGAAACCATTTAGTTGCTCAGTTTGTGGTAAAGGATACTTTGGGAAGAAGTCCTTGATGGCTCACATGAGACTTCATTCAGAAGAAAAATGTTTCAGATGCCCAGTTTGTAAAAAAACTTTTCAACAGAAACGAGATGTTGTGAGGCACATGAGAATCCACACGGGAGAGAAACCCTTCAGCTGTTCTGTCTGTGGTAGAAGATTCACACGAAGCTCAAGTCTGACCTCACACTTAAGGCTTCATTCAGGAGAAAAACCTTTCAGCTGCTCAGTTTGTAAAAAAACTTTTCAACAGAGAGGAGACGTGGTGAAGCACATGAGGGTCCACACAGGAGAGAGACCCTTCAGTTGCTCTGTGTGCGGTAAAGCCTTTGCACAAAGCTCAAGTCTGACCTCACACTTAAGAGTTCATACAGGAGAAAAACCTTTCAGCTGCTCAGTTTGTAAAAAGTGTTTTCAAGGGAGAGGAGGAGTCGTGAAGCACATGAGAATCCACACAGGGGAGAAACAGTTCAGTTGTTCTGTCTGTGATAAAAGGTTCACACACAGCTCGAATCTGACCCGACACTTAAGAGTTCATAAAGGAGAAAACCTTTCACATGATCAGTTTGTTAAACAAGTTTCAGAAACAGATGACATTTTTCCCAAAACATGAGAATGTACACTGTAAATAAGTAAACTTTATTTGTAAAGTACTTTACAGAGACACAAGTCGCAGAACGCTTAACAGAAAACGTTAACGAACGAGAAGTCTGAAGGTTCTCAAGTCATGGTCATTTTTATCCAAAGAAGGTTGAAGTCAAAGGCAACTGGACTGGTTTGAAGATACTAGAATATGTTACGGGGCAGAAAGGTCTTCTGGTATCTTCAGTCAAGTCCAGTTTTGACTTCTTTGGATAACGTACGAGAAGAAAAACGAGATAAAATGAATCCCCCAAGCTATGTGAAGGGAAGTGAGCTGAAAACACAGCACATAATAAAAATACATTTCACAATACACATAAACACAGTAGGTGCTGCAAATACACAGTAAACACATATTATGTACATATTAGAATACAGAAATAAATCCATTAGATTAGATGCAGACCCGGGGCGTTACACCAAACGCCTTTTAAAAGGATTTACTGGTGAAATGTTTTAGCTGTTCAGCCTGTAGCTTCTTATTTTCAAAGGGAGAACAGCAGAAGTAAATGAAGCCATAAAGATGCTCGTTGAGCCGAATCCTTCCAGCAGGATTAAAGTACTCAGGACAAGACTTTGCTCAACACTGGTCAGCTCAGAACTGTGACGCAGACTTTTTATTTATTTTAACGATCATCTACAGATTATTTGGAAGAAACGAGTAGATGATGAACGTCTCCTTTCTACCAGCTCATTCCAGTCTGTAACGTTTTGTTTTCATCAGGAATCTTCCAATGAATAAAAGAATATTTTGACTTGTTTCAGGTGTTTTAATTTTCTGTTAATGTCGATCCCTTATAAAATGTTCCATTGAGTTTTGGTAAACAATTACAAGTTACTCAAAAACGTGTTGATTTATGGATCAAAAGTCATTTATAGATCATCTGTAACATTAACTGTAAATCATCATTATGAAGGAAGTGACTTGCAAATGTCCTGGATCCTAAACCAGCAGATTCCTCTTTCTCATGAGAAAAGTCGTCAGATCCACCCTGATGATATTCATAAACTCATCTAATTGTTTCTGTAGTGACGTAATAAACAGGCCAATGAAAGAACTTATGTGATTCTGCTTGAGTGTTAGTTGACTGCAGAAGAAATCAAAAGACAATACGTGTGGTTCTGCTGCGTCGATATGAACTGTCCATTGGGAGGGAAAAGCTCACGTGTCCCCAACCAGTCGCTCAGTTAACTTGAGATGTTTTGAGGTCTTTCATCCTGAAGTTGTCAAATTGTGAAGGCTGATGTCCAAACTAATTAGTTGTTCAGCTGTCCTCTTTTCTAGTTAAACACTCAGGCAGGATCTGAATAGACGAAAATACCAGGATAAATTCTGCAAGTGTTGCTCTGTTGCTGGACTGATGAGAAGTGTCTGCACTCTGTGCCTTCGCTTTCCTGTCGTTATACTTCACAACATAATATGACACACCAACAATAAATTATCTGATGAAATGCTTCACACTGTCAGAATGATCCTTAGAAGAGAAGGTAGGCAGAGATAGAAGCAGGGAGGAAAACCACAAGCAGCTCAAACTGCACTGAAACATGCTTGAAAGGGTTTCATTACTGTAAGAGATGCTAATGAGGGGAAGCACCTTCAGATGGGACAGATGTCTAAAGGATCTCTTGCACATGTTTAATTTTTCTTGAGCAAAACACTTGAATGGAGTTCACTTTCATTTTACAATAATTTATAAACAGACCACAGCTCAATCGTGTTGGTTCCAGAAACAACTGAACGTGCTCAGTATTTTCAGTAAATACAGTAAATTGTGGGGATATTCTTATTGGACCATAATCAAAACACAGAAGTCTCTGCCGGGTTATGAAAGTATAAACTGGATCGCATGCGATTTCGCTTTTATCCACTTGATGGAGCCATTTACACAAAGAACCTGTGGTTAGAGACAAAAACATGAGAGGACACCTGTCCCAGAAACAGGATGTGAGGTTAGTAACTTATGTTGATTCATCATTTGGAAAACCAAATAGTTATGGATCAAAGGTCATTTACAGATCATCTGTAGCATTAATTGTAAATGATCCAACTGTAAATCATCATTATGATGTAAGTGAAGTAAAATACTTGCAAATCTACAGGAATCTAAAACAAACAGTTTCTGGCTGTTTCGTGTTTTTCTTAATTAGTTTATTATTAATATTATTTAAGAACTTTTTATGACCCGAATGGACTCTTCATTCTGTTGCTTTATAAAGCCAATTTAGAGCACATTTTACAGGAATAAATAACATTAATTACTAAAATTAGTTTAGTACATGAATAAGAATGAATAATACTATATATGATATAGATTTAAACAAACAATAGATGCTTTAGATAAAACTCCTTATTTAACTGTCTAAATTATACTCTAACATTAGTGTTAATATAATACTGCTATAATAAAGCTGTCTTTTCAATCCCACCTTTGTCTTCTCTGATATTGTAGGTGTGTCCTGTGTTGTCTATTTACTTTCACATATGGAGCAAATGAAGAACTTTTGGCAGCATGTTGTGGATTGTACTTTATGCCATATTTATATTTCTACATTTATTTAACTGTATGGTTGTATGGGACCTTCCCACTAAAGCAAATTCCTCGTATGTGTAAATAATTACTTGGCATTAAAGCTCTTTCTGATTCTGATTAAATTCAAAACCTTCAGACATTATTAACCCCTTTAAATTTTCCTTCTTAAGAATGATAGTTCAATAAAATGCTGAAACGTATCATTTCAGAGACTTTTTTCATTTTCACATAAAAGTTTTACAAATCTCTTAATGTGTTTCAGACAGCTCAGGTTTTTCCTAAAATGCCTCACAGATTTTACAACAGTAGGTTTGAAAGGTGGATGTGTCAGCGTCTGGTCACTTTTATTGTGAAAATCAGAAGTGGAAGCAGATGAACTTCCGGTGGCTAACATGCTAACTTTTCCGTTACCGTAAGATGCAGCCGGAGCGCAGCAGCAGAGCCTGTACGTGAGGATGAACGTGTTTAAGTGGACTTTGTGTAAACTTTCGGGATGTTTCCCCTCAGACTCATCTCCTGTTAGCCGAGAATGCTAAAGGAAGTTAGCGTAGCTTGTTAGCAGGAAGTAGCCGGAGCCGGAGCTCGGCCTCACAGTCGGAGCAGCTTCGATAGAGACCAAACTGTATTTTTCACGGAGCCAAAATGTCCAAATGTCCAGATAGAGCTGTCTGAATAGACTCTGCGCTGTTCCCTTTATCTGAACATGTTTAACATCTGAATTATCTCCCGCTGTCCTACGAAGCTAATGAAGTTAGCTTAGCTTGCTAGCTGGAAACAGTCCGGAGGAAAAGCTGCTGTGAATTAGTAAAAATGTCTAAAGTCGAGAACGAGGAGGAACTTTGTGGACAACGCAAACTACTGGACGCTGTTTTCAAGCCTGAAGCAGGTTTGTGCGCTTTACTGCTTCTTCTCACTGCAAACTGCTGAAACCAGCTGAAAGAGAACAAGTGATGAAGCTGTCAGTTAAACTCTGGGCCCATAAAACATGTTCATAAAAAGAAGATCACACAGGTAAAATGAGAATCTGAGACAAAGACATAAAATAATATAGTATAATTCTGTGGTCAGTCGGTGTACGTTGGTCATAAACTGGTTATAGACAGGTAGTGCACATAAATTACACTGTGATGTTTAAATAGTATATAATTCCATATAAATGTGTTTATACGGAGATGGAAACAGGCAAACCTTAAGGATGTTCCACATAGACATGTAAAGTAATGGTTATAATATTTTAAAACTGTTTGGGGGCTTTTCGCCTTTTATTGGACAGCAACAGCTGAAGAGAGAAGTTGGGAAGACAAGCTGCAAACGGCGCTGGACTGCATATCAGGAGATCTACCAGTGGTAATAATATTAGTGCTAATATGTTTGGAAATGCTCTCAGTCATCCAGGACATAGTTATCCAACAAAGTTTGAGGTCAAGGGCAACTTCTTCCTGGATTCAGGAAGAAGACCAACACTACAGGGGATGAGGAAAGAAGATCAAAAGCAACAGCATTGGGATGCCATACGTGACAGAGAAGATGGATGGTTTGAAAGAGGTGTCAAGGAAGCCGTTTACACCCGGGTTGAGAAAAGTCAACAAACAGCTATTGGCCTCAGGTGAAGATACCAACCATGGTCGTTCAGACTTGGCCACGGGTGGCTGTAATGACCATGATGACTGTCGTTACCACAGCCAGGAGCTCTATCAAACCAGCGGTATCAACGATCCTAGCTAGTCAGAACAACTTTGTGCTACTAAAGTTCAAAACGAGACACGAATTCCCTGTTTGTGTGTGAGAATTGTTTTTTCACCCAGCCCTCCTTCCACATATGTTTATACAAAATGTGCCTCACGTCTCCCCACATTTAAGAAAGTTGTGGTTTCAGTGGTTTAAATGTTAACAGAAAGTGACAGTTTTAAAAAACGTTTTTTGTGTTTCATTTTTCTCCGCAGACGTCCAGCTGCTGTTGGAGAGTAAAGAAGAGGTTCCCCCTGAGCAGCAGGACTGGAGCCCCAGTCTGGACCAGGAGGACCCACCAGAGCCCCCACACATTAAAGAGGAGAGGAGCCCCAGTCTGGACCAGGAGGACCCACCAGAGCCCCCACACATTAAAGAGGAGAGGAGCCCCAGTCTGGACCAGGAGGACCCACCAGAGCCCCCACACATTAAAGAGGAGAGGAGCCCCAGTCTGGACCAGGAGGACCCACCAGAGCCCCCACACATTAAAGAGGAACAGGAGGAGCTCTGGACCAGTCAGGAGGGAGAGCAGCTTCAAGGGCTGGAGGAGGCTGAGATCACCAAGTTCACATTCACTCCTGTCTCTGTGAAGAGTGAAGAAGACGATGAAGAGAAACCTCAGTCCTCACAGCTTCATCAAAGACTAACTGAACAGATGGAAACAGAAGCTGATGGAGAGGACTGTGGAGGACCAGGACCAGCCAGGAACTCTGATCCAGGTAGATATTTACAACCAGATAGTTCAGACTCCTCTGAACCTGAGACTGATGACAGTTGTGATTGGGAGGAGACCAGGGAACCTAAGTTAGCTTCAAACCCTCTGCAACACTATGAAGTACCTTTAAGTGATCAGGAATGTAACACAGGAAAAACATCAGGTTGCTCCTCTGAATGTGCTGCAGGCTTTTTCCACAGGAGACATCTGGAGGAAGACAATGAAATCCAAACAGGAGAGAAACCATTTAGTTGCTCCATCTGTGGTAAAAGATTTACACGAAGCTCACATTTGTCCCGACATCTGAGAGTTCATACAGGAGAAAAACCTTTCAGCTGCTCAGTTTGTAAAAAATGTTTCAGTCGCAGTGGCCATTTGTCCAGTCACATGCAAACCCACACAGGAGAGAAACCCTTCAGCTGCTCAGTTTGTAAAAAAAGTTTTCTTGGTAAAGGAGATGTTTTGAGGCACATGAGAATCCACACAGGAGAGAAACCCTTCAGTTGTTCTGTCTGTGGTAGAAGATTTGCTGAAAGTTCAAGCTTGACGTCACACTTCAGAGTTCATACAGGAGAAAAACCTTTCAGCTGCTCAGTTTGTAAAAAATGTTTCAGTCGCAGGAGCAATTTGTCCAATCACATGAGAACCCACACAGGGGATAAACCGTTTAATTGCAGCGTTTGTGATAAAAGATTCACTCGGCTGGCTCATCTCAAACAACACAAGTGTCCTGCTGAGAGCAAAAGAAGTAACTCGAGATGCTTGTTGAGGCCGATCCTTCCAGCAGGATTAAAGTACTGAGGGCAAGACCCAGGTGCTTTTTGCAGGCATGCACACTGTTTTAAACCAGAATGGGTCACCTACGTGATTTGTGCAGATCTGATGAGAAAACATATTGGTTTTATTAACCAAGTCCTCTCCTCTCTAGCATGAGCTTTGCAACTTTACCACTGGCTGTGCCTAACCAACCGTTTTTCCCTAATGCCTCGACCCAGCAGCCAATCAGAGGCAGAGACAGTTTGTTTGATGTTGGCAGCGTTACCTAATTTATATTTTCTTAGTTGTCTTTTTGTAAGTTTTACAGTTTTTTTTAGTGCAGCTGCTTCCTCATTATCAATCTGAGATTTAGCAGACACCACAGGTGATACCTTAATACCATCTTAACCGATGATTTTCATGAATTTTACCCTTGTTCTCAACCATCAAAAAACATTTCATTCAAATATCATGAAACATGAAATCAGAAATAAAGCATAACCAACGCTTTAATTTCTTTGTGTAAAACCTACCCAAATGTCTCTCATTTCGAGTCCTTGTTTACTTTAAACCAAAACGTCAATGCATTGGTTTTTATACTTAATGCTGTGCACACATTTTGATAACTGTAGATCTTACGTTTGTGTTAGCTACCATTGGGCTTCTGTAAATAACGTCAGAGTTCGGTCTAGACCTGCTCTTTATGAAAAGCGCTGTGAGATAACTGTTGTTGTGATTTGGCGCTATATAAATAAAATTGAATTGAAATTAAATACCGTTTCCTCTATTTACTTTATCTAGGTCGACACAACAAGTCTGTCACTGCGTCCAGGCCACCTCACTGTCCAATGCGAGACTTGCTGCGCCCAATATGCCGCCGTTCTCACGCATCCTGTCATCGTTAAAACAGGGTGAACAAACGTTTAAACTTGATCAGTCTTTTCTCATACAGAGGTGGTTTTTGACTACTTGTTGGTGCACCATTGGTGTCACGAAAATATAATACGGTAAATTAATAAACTTTCAAAACTTTTAACTTAAAATTTAATCAGTCAATCCTTTTATTCTCAAAATAAAAAACAACTCTCCAATGATAAACTCTTGACCAAAGTCAGTCTTCACAGTCCAAACCATGATTACACAGCAGGGGCCTTTCTAAAACTAGTGTTTCCTCTCTGACACGGAGTGAACTCGGAGTCTCCCTCGCAGCCAAATCAAGCTCCTTAACCCGCGTAGGGTTTAAATCCAACAGCCGACTTCCAGCGTAAATAGGATCTGATGTTAAGCTGCATTCACTGATATAATATGTTTATCAAATAAGCTACAGCTGCATTAAGATTCAGGATGGATGTTGCAAAAAGTGTGTTTTGCAATAACGAAACTGAAAGCATCAGTCATTTACTTTGTTTGTTTATGAATCAAATTATTTTGGTTAGATTTTAAATATTTCTTTAAGAACATGACTTTAGATATTTATGAAAAAGAAATATATTCCATTATGAAAAGTTTGATATTCACTGTAAAAGAAAAGCCTGTAGGTGTATTTGAATCTCTTATATGAAAAATATTACATTCTCAAATACAACATTTCTAAATAAATCACACATTAAACTGAAGCATTAGATAGTCTGAATAATTTAAAATGGTTCATATGTATAAATTCCTGTCTTTCTTTAATGCCTGTGGATTTAGTCGTGTCATGTTCTGTTATTCTGAAGATTTCTGTACAAGATGAATATGATTCATTAAAAACAACAGTTGTTTTGTCTATCAGACAAGATCATTTTTTATTAAACACAACTTTGTTAACCTGTGACAGATGATATGAAATGTTAGTGTACTTTCTTCTTCAACTACACCCAGCTGATGCGACACCGGTATAAGCGGTGACCCCCCATGGTCTGAAGGGGATACGATGGCTGAGCAATATCGCAGGCTTATCCTCTCCACATACAGGAAATATCAACTTGTTCTCGTGTAACTCAGGGTGTACCCACAGTAGGCGATCCGTACCGTGCCCGAGCACGTTTAACCCTCAAAATCCGGTTTGTTTGACCAGTGTGATCGCTGTGCCAGGCGAGCGAGAGAGCAGTGCTTCCCATAGAATGACAGTTGATATTCACTTCCAGCTATGTAAAGTCTGCTTAGCTCAACAATCCAGCTGTAACGCTAACATAGCTCTACTTGTTAGCTTGGCTTCCTACATGCTTGCTAATAACTTTTTTTAAGGTGGTTCTCCGACATTGACAGTTGTGTTGGACAGATTTGTGCAGCTGTGTTCATGAGCGAGAGAGAGAAGGTGCTCTGCAACCAACTACGATTTTAAATAGGACTTGTACAAAAAAATCACATATCAGTATGTGGCATTGATTCTGTCTTGGGCCACCACAGACAAATCAATGTATGGGAAACACAGACTGAGTGAAGCTGTAAACGCCCTCCAGCTCGCGCAGTGTAAGAGCGAGCCAGCGGCGGAGGGGGGATAATCATGCTTGGGCACAAGGTAACCGGGCCTAGTGTGAGTACGCCCTCAGTTTTCCTTATTGTGATCTACTATAACTTATAATAATGTATTTAAACCAGCCTTAAGTGAATTTAAAAAGATTTAGTTTTGTAAGATCAATAGATTTGAATGTGTAGTACTTTAACTCTTTATTACTTAAGTGTTTTTAAAACCAGGTACTTTTTTACTCGAGTAGGTTTATACTGGATGACTTTTACTTTTACTTGAGTAACATTTTCATGTGTTATCTGTACTTTTACTTAAGTGTTAACATCTCTCCCTGACTCAAGCCTTTCTGATGCTGACTTGATTTCAGCTGACTCATCTCCACTCTCCTCCTGCTCACTCAGTCCCTCTGCTCTGCTGTCTCACGCCGCCTCCTCTGCCTGGCGGTGGCCACAGCCAGACTTCACAATGTCGAGCTGATGTTGAAGCTACTGCAGCCCTGGTAGCAAACATATCGGTTATTGTGGCACATTCAGCAGCATCCGTCGCAAGATTTCTTTTTTTGGCCTGCAACACAAGAAACAGGCGCAGAGGGCTAGTAAGAGATGTGATTGGGCCAGCCCAGTGTCACTATAAGAAAATGAAGCTTCATGCCGCTGATACGAGCAGGTTCAGCTCTTATCTGCGTGCACAAAGACTTTGATGGAACAAATTCTTTGGTCCTTTGACCATGGAGAAATCCAGATCTGGCTTGCAGCATGCTGATTGGCAAATAATAAAGTGTTAAAAGTGTTAAAGGATATCAGAAGATGAAACAAACAGAAGCCAAACTTGTCGTGATAAACTTTTAAGAATGATGAACACACTCGTTTGACTGGAGAGGTTTCGATACTACTTGTTAGTGGGTTATTTCAGTCGATACCTTAAAGGTATAAATGGGCAAACTGTGGTCAATCTCCCGCCTGTAGGTGGACTCATCTCCACCAAAGATAAGCCCAATGAGTATAGTGTCATCCTCAGACAGGAGGCTTGATGGACTGGTGACTGACACACTGTTAAAAATAACCAGGTGATACACTGTAAAAAAAAATATTTAACCAGGTGATACAAGTCATTCTCTTTGACATCAGAGAGATTATGACTCATTGCCCTCACAACAACTAAACCTCTCTCACCAGCAGTGAGAGAGAAATGTATGAAACAGCTGCTGAGCCTAAAGTAGAGCAGGACAGGTTAGCAGAAATGTTCCATCTCACTGTAGATGGTTACAGGTCACAGCTTGTAAAATACCAGGTGAACTGGTTTCTCTGGGACTGACTTTGTGTCTTCAGACCAGTCAGACCGCATGTTTTGATGAAGACATTCTGATGGTGAGACAGCAGCTGCAGTCACATGACTGATTATGGGAGGAGTCACCATAATCTCTCTCTCTACAGACGGACTTGGACGAGACACCATCAGGCTGCTGATCTGACGGACGTCCACAGGAACAAGCTGAGTGAGTCTGATGTTTGTACCTTTGAAAATAGTGATGGGAATCAGGTCTTTGGAGGAGACGGATCTGATGGATCTGTTCCTTTCAGAGAGCAACTCAAAAGAGCCAGTATCATTTAGTTTTTCATCTCTGGACTTTGTTTAGCAGCAGTAATTGACTCCTGAACCCAGACCTAATGTCAAAGATCTGCAGAGTTTGTCTCATTTTTAAAGTCTGCTTATGTGACTGGCTGCTTCTCACTGGTCACATAAAGGGGAGTGGCTTTAGGGAAGCCAGTAAAGTTTGTGCACAACGATAAAAACAACAGCTCTCACTAAAAGAATCGGACCATTGAATGTAAAATTACTATTTGATAATTAATAATTTGCCTGATGTTGGAGATACACTGAATAAGTTTACTGTCATTTATAAGACGGCAGCTGTTCAAATAGTGAGCTTCAAAGGTATTCCTGCACCATTTCACATGAATGTTTCCTTGTGTTCTTTGAGACTTCACTGACAACTGAAGTGGACAAACCGAGCCTCTCTCTGCTTCAGCTAAAGGTTTGTTAACTTGTCATCAGCTGTGGAACGAAGGAAAACCAGTTTTCAGGTCTTTGTTTGCTGCCAGCTGCTGTTAGAGGAGAGGAGGAGGGGGAAGAGAGTTGTGCATCTGGTCCAGTTTTACAGCTATGCCATGGTCTAAACAGGTTTCTTGTTTTGTCAGCTTAAAGGGTCTATATGTAGTTTTTTAATGAAATCACACACCAAAGGCGTGTGTCTTATCCACTGTGCTATCACATCTTCTTGCACTTTCCAGAGCCTCTTCCAGACCACAGTGAAAATACCGCAGAAAACAAGTCCACTAACACCAGAAAACAAACAGCTCCCTGAACAATACAGACTATAAGAAAATGAAATAATAAAATGTAAGAATATAAACAACAATAAAGTATATTTGTAATGTGCTGAAACCCATCAGGCCAAATGAGAATCAGAAGGGCTTCGGCTGAAAACACTCGACGTCAGCTTTGTTGGCTTTACTCGTATTGGACAGGTAAACGAAATATAATGTTTGAAACTTTGAACGCCTACCAATTGCCAATGTTATCAAAATACTACAGCTGTATGGCTGTCCACATGACTTCACCAGCTAGCCTGCACGAAATGATGTAATGGAACAAAGCCAATGTGGAGAGATTTGTGTCTGCTATCCTGCAGTGAAGCAAGTCAGGAACAGCCAGCTAATGTCAGATCCGCCGCTGTTTGCTGCCTAACTTTCAATTTTAGTTTAATTGTTGTTTAATTGGAACTCATGTTCACAGCTTCTCCACCTCTCAGTCGCTGTAACTAATGTGACCCACATAATATACAATAATACAACTTAACGGCGGAGAACAACAACACAGTGGGAGAACAAAGGGGGGAACGAACGTTGAAGTAACGGAGCCAAACATGTCTGGAGAAAAGCCACATCCTGCATGTAGGTGCTTCAGCGTTTATTGTGGGATCTGTGTATAAAAGCAGTCGTGTGTCAGATTCAAGCTCGCATACGAGCTCACACCTGGTTGCAATCTTAAAACTGTACCGCTAGTGGCAGCTGAAAACTATAAATAGCCCCTTACATATGATTAATGGAGTGTGTTTATAGTTGAAGAGTCAATAAAAGGAGCCTGACTCGACTCCAAATCTCGCAGTTGAATCTTTGCAGAGCCGTTATGAAACGTGGATCATTCCATTTTGGTTATATAGGGATACTCATCATCTGATTTTATATAGAACTACTGTTTATTCTCCCAATAAGTTAATATACAGCCTATTATGATATAAATATCAACATACAATGCTGTAAATAAACATTTTTCCGGGAGATTTATTACTAATAATAATAATTATAATAGTTATATAATTATTACAGTGTCACTGGGGAGACGCTTCATACAGCCGCTATTTAATGCTCATTTTTACAATCCTGCTGCCCATCCTCACATCACATTCAATAACAGTGATATTAAAGTGAAATGACATTAAGGAATGCGGTTAGAACAGCGCTTTATGAGGCGCTACACAAACGGAGAAGGGCAGAAAGTTTGATGGCAGCTTCCTCTGCCTCACACTGCTGTCTGACTGCATTCAGCTGCCACTGATATGAAACAGAAACTAGCAGCCAATCAGTGGAGGAGCAGCTGATCTTTTTCCAGGAGAAATGATGGAAAGGAGGATTTGAGTTGATGTGCAGATGAATGATTTGTGTTTCCTCTCCAGGTGAAAGTGGATGTGAGTTCAGCAGCATGAGTCAGTGTGAGGACAGAGAGGAGGGAGTCCCTCCCTCTAAAAGCACTCTGTGTGGGGAACATGACAGCCAGACCAAAGCTCAGAGGTGAGATGAGGATCTCTAACTGTCCAGGACTCAAATCACTCCACCATCATTATTCACTCTCAAAGCTCTGTGTGTGTTGTGTAGAAGCCCAGGGCAGCAGAGACCAGACTTTGCTAGACCTGGACCTGAGCCCAGCTGTGTGTCCTTCAAGAGTGACCGGTCAAAGGGTCACCTCGTTAATTTTAAGCGAGGACATGTGTCTGACAGCCAGTGAGTATGTGTCAGTATTAAACAGTGTTGGCCAATCAGAGCTAAATGTTCATGTCTCCCCCCCTCATGTTGCTCACTGCTGATGTTTGTCCTCATTAAATCCAGTCTGACCAGTTGTCCTTCTAATGTCCATGTTCTCCTAGAATGATGATGAAGGTCAGAGCCAGATTAGGATTAAAGGACAGGTCCACATGTTTTCCAGTCTGTCCCTAAACAACACTGACATGCCCATATGTCCACTGAAAGAGTTGTTGGTGGCTGGAATTGTTCCTCCTGTGCACACTGGCCCTGAAGAGATCTCTTCCTGATGGGGTTTCAATGGAAGTGATGGAGGACAGAGTCCACAGTCCTGGTTCTGTGTAAAAAGACATTGGAAAGTTCAGCTGAGGATAATATGAGGCTTCAGCAGTCTGAGTTCCACAAATCAAGTTCAGCTCTTTTTAGTCTGAAACTTCCTCCTTTGGATTTTGTCCTAAAATGCTTCACCTACCAAAGTCTGTAAATAGCAGTCAGGATATTTGTGCTGAGTCTAGTAATGCAAACGTTAGAATCCAGGCCAACAGAGCTGCTGCTGATGGAGCCACAGTTAAGTTTGGTATCTGTCAGGAACAGTAAGATCTGCTCAGAGATCAGAACATTTAGTCCTGGTTTGGTCCAATATTTGCTGGAAATGAAGCGATGATACACAGACTGAAATCATTCAGCTTCAGCTTTTAGTGAACTTTGATCCTTTTCTTGTTGAGAGCTGCCAGTTTCTCCACAAGCTTCTGTGGCTGAAGAACAAAAATGACATTTCCATCCCTGGTGGTCTTCCTCTCTGTCTAACAGGATCTATGGGAGAAGTTTTATTAAACCTATGTGTTTATTTTCAGCATCGTTCTTCTTCACATACATTTATATTCTCCCATCTGAAGCTGCCCAGTAGAAGCAGTAGAAGCAGTAGAAGCAGTAGAAGCAGCAGAAGCAGTAGAAGCAGCAGAAGCAGTAGAAGCAGTAGAAGCAGTCTTCAGCTCTTGGCTTCAGTTGAACATTTTCTCCACACACACGTTCTGACTGTTGAGCAGCTCCAAAGCGACTGCCTTTACCTTGTGTCTGTCTCTGTGTGGACAGACATAATGTGAGCTAACTCTTCATGATTCCTCCACAGAGTCCACCAGGAGAGCTCAGAGGTTCCCAGTGGTCAGTCTGCCCAGCAGCATCAAACACACCTGGACTCCATATTTATGGTCTGTACATGTACAACAACTACTTTTCCATCTATTCTGTTCACAATAATCTCCACGCTGCACTTTTTAGACCAGTGGATTGTCAGTCTGTCCAACGTGGATCTGATGTTTGGTTCATGATTTGACTTTGATTGTGTCCTTCATATAATATTCTGTTCCAGCTGCTGGAGGACAACATTGTCACTTTTGTGAAGAACGAGCTGAAGAAGATCCAGAAGGGTCTGAGTTCAGATTACCCAGAATGCTTAGAGAGTCAGAGGGAGGATGAGGAGGTGTTGGACGGTGAGGAGGAAGAGCCGAGGAGGAGCAGCAGAGAGGCATTTCTGAAGATCACACTGCACTTCCTGAGGAGAATGAAGCAGGAGGAGCTGGCTGAGCGTCTGCAGAGCAGTAAGAGGATTTCTCTAAAGATTTAAGCTGCTGGATAAACGGGACATTTACTGATGGCTCAAGGGACCTCAAATATGTGCAGTTTTTAGGGTATGGAAATGGTGAAATATTGACTTTGTGATTTAGTTTAATCAAATTTTTTGTGTGTTCATTCAGGACCTCCTGTTGCAGTTTGTCAGCATAAATTTAAATCTAACCTGATAAAGGGGTTCCAGTGTGTGTTTGAGGGGATTGTTAAAGCAGGAAACCCAACCCTTCTGAACCAGATCTACACAGAGCTCTACATCACAGAGGGAGGGACTGCAGAGGTCAATGATGAACATGAGGTCAGACAGATTCAAACAGAATCCAGGAAACCAGACAGACCAGAAACAACCATCAGACAAGAAGACATCTTTAAAGCCTCACCTGGAAGAGATGTATCAATCAGAACAGTGATGACAAAGGGAGTGGCTGGCATTGGGAAAACAGTCTTAACACAGAAGTTCACTCTGGACTGGGCTGAAGACAAAGCCAACCAGGACATACAGTTCACATTTCCATTCACTTTCAGAGAGCTGAATGTGCTGAAAGAGGAAAAGTACAGCTTGGTGGAACTTGTTCATCACTGCTTTCCTGAAACCAAAGAAGCAGGAATCTGCAGCTTTGAAGAGTTCCAGGTTGTGTTCATCTTTGACGGTCTGGATGAGTGTCGACTTCCTCTGGACTTCCACAACAATGAGGTCCTGACTGATGTTACAAAGTCCACCTCAGTGGATGTGCTGCTGACAAACCTCATCAGGGGGAACCTGCTTCCCTCTGCTCGCCTCTGGATAACCACACGACCTGCAGCAGCCAATCAGATCCCTCCTGAGTGTGTTGACATGGTGACAGAGGTCAGAGGGTTCACTGACCCACAGAAGGAGGAGTACTTCAGGAAGAGGTTCAGAGATGAGGATCAGGCCAGCAGAATCATCTCCCACATCAAGACCTCACGAAGCCTCCACATCATGTGCCACATCCCAGTCTTCTGCTGGATCACTGCTACAGTTCTGGAAGATATATTGAAGACCAGAGAGGGAGGAGAGCTGCCCAAGACCCTGACTGAGATGTGCATCCACTTCCTGGTGGTTCAGTCCAAACTGAAGAACGTCAAGTATGATGGAGGAGCTGAGACAGATCCACACTGGAGTCCAGAGAGCAGGAAGATGATTGAGTCTCTGGGAAAACTGGCTTTTGAGCAGCTGCAGAAAGGCAACGTGATCTTCTATGAATCAGACCTGACAGAGTGTGGCATCGATATCAGAGCAGCCTCAGTGTACTCAGGAGTGTTCACACAGATCTTTAAAGAGGAGAGAGGGCTGTACCAGGACAAGGTGTTCTGCTTCGTCCATCTGAGCGTTCAGGAGTTTCTGGCTGCTCTTCATGTCCATCTGACCTTCATCAACTCTGGTGTCAATCTGCTGGCAGAAGAACAATCAACCTCTCAGAAGTCAGAAACAAGAAAAGTGACACAGTTCTACCAGAGTGCTGTGGACAAGGCCTTACAGAGTCCAAATGGACACCTGGACTTGTTCCTCCGCTTCCTCCTGGGACTTTCACTGCAGACCAATCAGACTCTCCTACGAGGCCTGCTAACACAGACAGGAAGTGGCTCAGAAACTGATCAGGTAACAGTCAAGTACATCAAGAAGAAGATCGAAGAGATTCCCTCTACAGAGAAAAGCATCAATCTGTTCCACTGTCTGAATGAACTGAAGGATCGTTCTCTAGTGGATCAGATCCAACAGTACCTGAGTTCAGGAAGTCTCTCCACAGATAAACTCTCTCCTGCTCAGTGGTCAGCTCTGGTCTTCATCTTACTGTCATCAGAAAAAGATCTGGACGTGTTTGACCTGAAGAAATACTCTGCTTCAGAGGAGGCTCTTCTGAGGCTGCTGCCAGTGGTCAAAGCCTCCAACAAAGCTCTGTAAGTGGGATTTATTCATCAATAAATACTCTGCTATCTTTCAACTGGAGAAAAAATAAATGTGTTATTACTTGTTTCCTTCCTGTTGTCTCTCCAGACTGAGTGGCTGTAACCTCTCAGAGAGAAGCTGTGAAGCTCTGTCCTCAGTTCTCAGCTCCCAGTCCTCTAGTCTGAGAGAGCTGGACCTGAGTAACAACAACTTGAAGGATTCAGGAGTGAAACTGCTGGCTGCTGGACTGGAGAGTCCACACTGTACACTGGAAACCCTGAGGTCAGATTAAGTTATAATATTTATGGATTCCTCTAAATATCAAGCTCAGTTTATTTTAAACAGCCTCTCGTATTTCACAGCATAAAAAAAACGAACTGGAGAAAAAATAAATGTGTTATTACTTGTTTCCTTCCTGTTGCCTCTCCAGACTGAGTGGCTGTAACCTCTCAGAGAGAAGCTGTGAAGCTCTGTCCTCAGTTCTCAGCTCCCAGTCCTCTAGTCTGAGAGAGCTGGACCTGAGTAACAACAACCTGCAGGATTCAGGAGTGAAACTGATGTCTGCTGGACTGGAGAGTCCACACTGTAAACTGGAAACCCTGAGGTCAGGATTCATTAACCCACTGAGTTGATGACCATCTAAAATCTGATTTACAGTGGTGAATAAACAGCTAACCTCTGTAGGATTGTTTCTACTGATATGATTTGTCAAGGACCTTTAACTAAACTTTGACAGTAGTTTCTAGACTAAGAAGATTCCCATGACTATTCCTTAAATAATTTTCTGTTGTTCATTCTTTTGTTTTTGAATCATTAAATGCCACTCATGATCTTAAAGATGTCTTCTACATTTGTATCTGACGCAAAAAAACATCCCGCCTCTCAGAGGGTTTCTCTGTGTGTTGGTTTGTGTGTTTGCAGGCTGTCAGGCTGTCTGATCACAGAGGAAGGCTGTACTTCTCTGGCCTCAGCTCTGAACTCCAACCCCTCCCATCTGAGAGAGCTGGACCTGAGCTACAATCATCCAGGAGACTCAGGAGTGAAGCTGCTGTCTGCTGTACTGGAGGATCCACACCAGAGACTGGACACTCTGAGGTATGAAGAGGCTTGCTGTAGCCACTGACAGTCTGATAGAGGAGGTGGTTGAACATAAAAAGGAGATCTTTGTGTAGGAGGTCTCCAAGGAGAACAACTCCAGGAACTAAAAAATAATAATAAATGTCTGTTGGTGTTAATTGATGCAGTTTGGACAGATCGCTGCATGTTAAAGGAACTGTCTGTTAGTCTGAGAAATATCCTTTATTGCCCTCTTACCCGGGATCGAACCAGTTTCATCTCTGTACAGACATAGGTCCAGGACATGTTTAGCCTAGCTTAGCAGAGAAATTGGAGCAGGTGGAAACTGCTAGCCTAGCTCCATCAAAATAGAAAAAATAAACCTTCCAATAACTCCAAAGCAGTTATATTTAGTTAAAACTCTGCTGAAACCTGACGACTACAGGACAGGACTTTAAGGTGCTACATTCAAGTGTGTTTCTCCAAATGCTGACTGAATGACTATTACTTTGTGTAGAACATTTGTAGAGAACATAGTCTTCACAGCAAACATGGGTTGGAAATATACGAAATGTGCAGAAACTAAGTGGCTCTTCTAGTTCTTGGGAATTTCAGGGTCTTTAATATTAAAAGATTTACACACAGAAGAGTCATGACAACTTCTCTCAGATATGTGATTGTTTATTGCAGGTAGACAGGTGATCACTTTCATACAGCATCCCATGAGATCCACAGTTTCACTTGTATACCAGCATCTAACAGCAAAAAAAATCCATAAAATACAACAATCAGTACAAACAGCAGTCAGCAAAATTAGGCCTTCCCCTATCACCACCTCTCAGCCGCTGTAACTAACGTGACCCCCATAATATACAATACTGCAACAAAACAGGGACACCAGCACAGAGGAAGAGCCTCATTTCATCTCAATGCAAACGCGTCACAAAGCTCGCCAAGCAGCTGGGGGGGTCAGGCACGCTCTCAAACCAAGCTAGTCTGAGCGGAGGCCCTTTGGCTCGACTCGCCCTTGTTTAGGTTTCCAATGTTGTACCTGTACCTGCTTCCAGGTACTTTTTTTTGTATCACCTCCATCGAGGTTCCAAGCGAGCTGAGGGAAACTAACATGTAACGTGAAAACACGACAGAGTAAGTCTCTTACTTGGTCTCTTACTTGGTAAGAGAGAATATTCACTGTTCACTGCATCATAATAAGTAGTATGTCAAGGGCACCAATGCGTGCTCCCATGAACCACCCTCACCCCCACCCTGGCGCACTCTCGTGTACGCACTTAAATCTGGGGTGCAGATGACGCAGATGTCGGGGGTGCTTACGCAATACAGCCTGTTGAACTCCCTTTGAAAATCATGATATTACTTACAGTTGTCATCCCTCTATATGCAGCTATGTTAGATATAGTGTATTGTAATCCTTGTGCCTCACCAGTATGCTGGGAGAAATATCAAGATTTTAAAGCATATAATGCAGCGAATGTTGCTTCCTCTTGTGTTGGAATGACTGCGTAATATGGGTTGTTGGTGTGAGAGTCTCTGACATACAGTAACACGCAGTTGTGATAAGAGAAGTTTGGTCCATCCTATAGAGGAAGAAGGGAATGACGAGATTCAGTGTGGATTTATGTATGCTTTTTCTTAATTGTGATTAAACTGTCTTATAGCAAATAATAATGACAGTTAAACTTTCTCAGTAACAAAATGTTTACAAATGTGTGATTATTTAGGCTTCGCTTCTCATTCCTCTGTGGCTCTTAAGGACAGCTATTGCAATAACCAGAGAGGAGAAAAAGAGCATTTATTTTATTGATGTAACATGGTGACCTACATACAAAGGAGAAAAAAGTAGGGTGACATCTATTTCAACTTAAATCGCATCCTAATGTCCGACGTTTTAGATAAAACCAGAAATAAACTTTGGCCCAGAGCTACACTCAGATCACTCTGATAGAGAATGCAAACTCAGGTTGCTTTTACTGTTTTTAGAATCCACTGTGTTAATAATGTATGATGACGTGTCTCAAATGTGTGAGTAATTTTCTTATTGATCGGGGTTTCACGCTCTTATTTGACTCTTAACTTATAGACTGAGGTCTTAATCTTAAGGACAATGACTGGAGTAGCATGCAGGTTGTCAGAGAGGAGAGAAGACACACTTATTTTAGTCCTTTAGTTGTAGTGGTTCATTAGTGGGAGAGCTGTGTACAGCTCTCCCACTTTTGTTCTCTTCACTCTTTATTATTATATATACCCCCTGTTTTTTGGCATCTAACTAGTGCTGAACCGTTCGTCCTAGAAACTTCGTTCCAAATTCAAATTGTGCATGTTCTTCGTGGGAGGGGTGCTATTACCTTTGTGCCAGATATCTGTTATGCTTGATTTTATATGAATATTTTTATGATCAAAAAATGAATGGGTTCCTATGGGAGCAAAGTTCTTCACCTTCCCAACTTTAAGAGCTTAGTGCTCCGGCATATGTGCAGCTAGAAACTCAGTTAAAGCTGTAAATTGTAGAAAACATGTTGATCTTTCAAAGTTGTATTTGGTGTTTGCTAAAAAAATGTTTAGGAGCTATGCCCTTCCAAAGTGAAGGTTTAAACAGCTTTTAACAGCCTGTAGAGTGTGTCATGTGACCATGTTAGAGGGGAGAGAGGAGTATTTTTCAGACCAGAATTTTTTTTTAAAACTGCTGCTACTCGTGCATATTTATCTCTACAAGCACAAAAAAGGCACCAAAATGATGCCACATGCCTTTTCTCCCTCAAAATGTCAAAATCCTGCTCAGTGGACGTTTAGTTATTTATCTCTGAACCTTAATTGATTGGAAAGTCTCAGTCCTGTCTCATTGACTCCCTGTTGTAGCTGCAGGCTGAGTTCTCCCCCTGTCACTAATTCTTTAACTTGCTGTATCTTCCTCCCTGTTTGGAGTTTGGACACAAGAAGTACATTTTTGTGCTCAGCTACTTAAGCACTAACTAAAAAGTGCAAAATGTTAGCTGTAAAGCTTTTAGTATTAAGCAAACACACTTTTGTATCAACAACACATCAAATAGTTTCATGACAGCCAGGCTGGCTGGTGGTGCAGTTAGTTAGTGGTCAGTCTGTGGAGCTGAATGTTCACTCCAATCGTGGGTTCGAATCCTGCAGCTGGCACCAGTGTTCACTGGTTTCAGCTTTCAACACCTGTAGCCTATAGTGTTTGAACTTCATGATAAACTAAATATGGTGATTTATATCTCTGAATTTAAACTAAATATGGTGATTTATATCTCTGAATGTTTTTTTATCTCAAAATGTTAGCTGTAAAGCTTTTAGTATTTGAATGTTTTTTTTTATCTCAAAATGTTAGCTGTAAAGCTTTTAGTATTAAGCAAACACACTTTTGTATCAACAACACATCAAATAGTTTCATGACAACCAGGTTGGCTGGTGGTGCAGTTAGTTAGTGGTCAGTCTGTGGAGCTGAATGTTCACTCCAATCGTGGGTTCGAATCCTGCAGCTGGCACAAGTGTTCACTGGTTTCAGCTTTCAACACCTGTAGCCTATAGTGTTTGAACTTCATGATAAACTAAATATGGTGATTTATATCTCTGAATTTAAACTAAATATGGTGATTTATATCTCTGAATGTTTTTTTATCTCAAAATGTTAGCTTGTAAAGCTTTTAGTATTTGAATGTTTTTTTTTATCTCAAAATGTTAGCTGTAAAGCTTTTAGTATTAAGCAAACACACTTTTGTATCAACAACAAATCAAATTGTTTCATGCCATCCAGGCTGGCTGGTGGTGCAGTTAGTTAGTTAGTGATCAGTCTGTGGAGCTGAACGTTCACTCCAATCGTGGGTTCGAATCCTGCAATATGGTGACCACACACATACCGCCGCAGCGGTAGCAATCGCAAAAAAAAGCTCACAGCTCTCCCACGCATTTTCTTAAGGAAATGCACATTCTAGTTAAGAAACTGCTATGAGATTGCCTATAGTGTAACTGGGGAGGGTATTGCCAGTGTGTGACAGTGGATTGGGGGGAGAGAATAGTGACCACCTGTCAATAGCCTGACAAAGTCGACATGAGATGAAAGCATGGCTATGTAGATCCACTGAAAATGAGAAAAGTAATATTAGTACAGTTCCCAACTCTGCTAACAGTACTAATAGAAATAATTTATACTCCACAGATTCTGTGCAACCAAATAAAGATTTTTATTACCAATGAAATAATAGTGACAAATGAAAGTCAATCAGCAACAGAAACTAGTTCCTTTTAAAAAGAGAAAGCAAGCAGGTAACAAGATTGAAGTGAAAGCAGAAGAGTGAAAGAGTTTGAAGCCCCTCCCTCCTCTGAGGGAGTAAACAGGAGCACACAGCTCCACACTGCTGTCTGACTGCTCCACTGACTCCTCTCTAGTAAGCCTACTTATTCTGTCGGGGGGATGAGAGGAATGTAATGTCCATGTTTGATGCTGCTCTGACCCCCCTCCTCCTTTCAGGGTGGAGCCTGCTGGAGTCCGATGGTTGAGACCAGGTCTGAGGAAGTGTAAGTGTGTTTTTCATTTGATTCATGAAAACAAAGCAGCACACATTCAACCATCTTCAGACTGTGACATCACTCATTCAAAGTGCCAATGAACAGATGATAGATCAATAACTGCCGCTGGATTGTGTCTCGTTCTCTCATCAGATTCCTGTCAACTCACAATCGACACAAACACAGTACACAGATGGATCAAACTGTCTGACAACAACAGGAAGGCGACACGTGTGAAGGAGGATCAGTCATATCCTGATCATTCAGACAGGTTTGACTACTTGTGGCCTCAGCTGCTGTGTAGAGATGGTCTGACTGGTCGCTGTTACTGGGAGGTCGAGTGGAGAGGAGACGTTTATATATCAGTGAGTTACAGAGGAATCAGAAGGAGAGGAGGCAGTGATGACTGCAGGTTTGGAGGGAATGATCAGTCCTGGAGTCTGAGCTGTTCTGATGGGCTTTACTCTGTCTGTCACAATAACAGACAAACACCCATCTCCTCCTCCTTCTTCTCCTTCTTCTTCTCCTCCTCTGGTAGAGTAGCAGTGTATGTGGACTGTCCTGCTGGCTCTCTGTCCTTCTACAGAGTCTCCTCTGACACACTGATCCACCTCCACACCTTCAACACCACATTCACTGAACCTCTTTATCCTGGGTTCAGACTCTGGTCTGGTTCCTCAGTGTCCCTGTGTTCCTTGTAGCAGGGAGAGTCTCCTCCTGGTAGAGAACAGATCAGATCCCAGAAATCTTTCAGCTTCTTGTAATAAATCCAAAGTGATTCAAAGTGATTGAACAGATTCCTCATTTCCATTGTAAACTTCTTCCACTTCCAGTCCTTTAAAGATGGAAGCTCTGATCATTAAATGGTGGAAATGCCGTTGACTTGTACCTTCTGTCATGTGTTGCTTTGAATTCTGGCTCTTGTTCCAATAAAAGCAGAATGTTACTGTGAGTGTTTTCGTTGTCTTTCTCAGGTTACATCCACACTACTCACTTTTTTGTGAGTCTGTTTGAAGCCTTAGTTTCCTGTTCTTAGCAGACAGGAGTGACACCTGTGTGGTCTTCTGCTGCTGTAGCCTGTCTGCTCGTGTTGTGTTTTCACAGATGGTGTTCTGACCTTGGTATTGTTACTGTTGCCTTTCTTACATCAAACCAGTCTGCCCATTCTCCTCCGACCTCTGACATCAACAAGGCATTTTTGTCCACACAACTGCCGCTCACTAGATATTTTCTCTTTTTCTGACCATTCTCTGTAAACCATAGAGATGGTTGTGCATGAAAATCCCAGCAGATCAGCACTTTCTGAAATACTCAGACCAGCCCGCCTGTCACCAACAACCATGCCACATTCAAATTCACTTAAACCCCCTTTCTTCCCCATTCTCAGGCCCACCATCTGGGGGGTCAAAAGGTACAGATGACCCCGGCCCAAGGCCTAGGGGGTGCTCATGCAAAGGTCTATGGTTAACCCTTAAAAGTTAGACACTCTACTTACTGTCTTTTATAAATAAACAAAACTTTTTAGATGTATTTACATGATAAATAAATTTATTATCATTAAAATATACTTCAAACTTGTCATCTGATAACCCGCTCCCCCGCTGTTATTGTGAAAATGGTACGGTCGAAACATCTGGCAGTTCAGATGTGCAGGACCCGTTAATGTAAAGCGAGTCGCTTTAAGAACAATGCAGCCTGTCAGGGTTCCAAAAAAAAGAGCAGCCAAGACAAACAGAGAAAAATAAAAGCATAGGGAGGCAAAGGCCAAATCTCTGGCCAAACAATGTGATCAAAGCACTACAGGCGAAGGTGGGGAGCTAACAGGCAGACTTGCAAAGCATTAGCTTGCTTAACCTTTAAATGGGGTGGCGATGGAGCAATCGTTAAGACTGAACCTTTGGTGTGAGAGACCCAGATTCAATCCCCCACTGTGACC
This sequence comes from Lepomis macrochirus, assembly GCA_024633595.2. Taxonomy (NCBI): domain Eukaryota; kingdom Metazoa; phylum Chordata; class Actinopteri; order Centrarchiformes; family Centrarchidae; genus Lepomis; species Lepomis macrochirus. The sequence continues at coordinate 19,755,540 of JALXJV020000025.1, read as the reverse complement.
CATCCACCATTGCTCCAGAGGCGTGCGACCTCTGACATGTATAGCAACTGTAAGTCGGTTAGGATAAAAGCGTCAGCTAAATGAATAAATGTAAGTAATGAAACACCAGAGCTGCAACTCTCAGGCATCGAGCATTAGACTCACGCAGTTGACAATTTTCATACATTCTCACGCTACATATTGATGAGGCGCAGACTTGCTCTGTTTGGGACTGTGAGCTGCACTTTATCTGAGGTGCTGAAGTAAACATTTGTGTGGATTTGAGATTTCTGCCTGACCAAAAGTGTTTTCAGTTAGTTTCGTTTATCCCGCTCATCGTCTCATCCAGTAGTTCCGTCCCAAACGGTTCTGTGTCTGCAGACGGTCTGAAGGGGGCAAATCAGCAGAGCAACATCGCAGGCATATGCACAGCAGAGTAAAGGGCAGGTAGATTGTTAAAATATATTATTAATTCTCATACAGGTTTCCACAGCAGACACAGTGTTGTTGAGTCTGGTGATGAGGAGCAGAGTTGGGTGGCTCCTCACAAAGTTCACTGTCATCCGCACAGTTTTGAGTGTTAAGATCCAAATTGTTCTGACCGCACCGGAATCTGTATGACCATTTATTTCCACCATGACCAACTAAAACATCAGCATGCTGGTCACATGTTGATGGATCAGTAAAATTAATCCAATAATTGAATAAACAGCCAGAAATAACATTCACAGGGGCCCCCTACTTTATGATTCAAGATAAGATCATGCTTTATTGATCCCCTGAGGGGGAATTTGAAGCACAAAGACAGAAATCAGTACGGATAGATAGAGTGACTTACAAAATAAGCTATTAGAAGTATACAAAATAAAAAATAAGAATAAACTATACAAGAGCAATTAACCTAAATTTACAGGTAAAAGAAGTAGCTTTTCTGTTCAGAGCCCCTCAGCTCTGGAATCTGAGGCTGCAGAATAAATGAAACATTTTAAGTCACTTCCCAATACCTATCCTTAAAAGGCATTTTATTAATGCAACCCCCACTCTGTTTGGTGCTGTCGTGGTTCTTGATGGTGATGATGATGATGGTGGCAGTTGTGATAATGTTTCATGATGTTGCCAACCTTGGCTAACTATGTCGATGTTTATGAGTTTGTTGTTTATGGTGGACATTGTTAGGTATGTTTTTACATACGGCTATCGAATTGTAGGCATTTTTTTATTTGGATGAGATTTTTGTCATGTTGATTGTGTAAGCTAACTGATGTCCCAAATTTAGCACTTTATTCCATTATTCCACTGCTGTTCTGCAACATTTATTAGGCCTATGTTACATATTTTATTGTATTGTATCTATGTCTTTCTGCAAAACCAATTGTCCCGGAGGACAAATAGAGTTAAAATTAAGTTATGTCTGTGAAGGTTCTCAGGCATCTAGGTCTTACTTATCCAAACAAGGTTTAAATCAAGGGCAACTGGATTTGATTGCTTTTGATTTCCAGTTGCCAGATTTTAATCTTCCTTGGTTAAGCAATTGACATTGTGGCAAGATTAGTAGCAGCAACTCAGGAAGTTTAACGGAATAGTAGATGATACAGTCAGATATAAAACTGTACACCAGATTATTATATAGTATGATTATGTAATTATTATACTTAGGGTTGGGTATTTCTACCATTGTTAATTCTTAACGAGAGATGGGCTTGTAAACAAAAGTTTGGTTACTTTTAATTTGAAAATCTGCAACGAAGCAGTACCTGAAGCAGATGTACTTTCAGTGGCTAACAGTTCCGGCAAGATGGCGGATTGAACGGTTGGAGGAAACTAGAGCAGCTGGGGAAAGTTCCTCAAATTGAGGTTTCTAAATTACATTACCCCTGCTAAACAGCTACAATTGACGGTCTGACTATGCCGAACAAACCAAAGAACAAACAAGCGAGGGAAAAAGCCTCCGAACTACACGACATTCAGGCCATGATTACGGAATGGACATGGAGACGGAGCCCAACAGCAGAGAAGGGAAAAGAGGCCATGACGAGATAAATGACTCTCCACCATTAACTCCATCCAAAGGAGCACATGCGAAGAAAATGTCCAAACCTAATCCAACCGGTGGAGGTTTTAGAAGCAATACAGGCACTCCACTCCAGGTTTGATAGCCAAGACCAAAAGATGGCGCTTGACATTAAGCTAACTCAGAACACGGTGATGATTGCTAATCTTGCGAAGTCAATTGAGTTCAATGCTGAAGGGGTGAAGGAATGCAAGGAGAAGATTTTTACTTTGGAAACCCAAGTGTCTGTCTTACGCAAAGAAGTTGACGAATTCACAGAACGGTCAAAGGAGCAAGAAAGATATGGACGACGCTGGAATTTGAGAATAAAGGGAATCAAAGAGAAAGTAACGATGGATGAAAACATCAGACAAGAGGTGATACGACTGTTGGGGGAGATCGCGCCAGAATGGTCCCAGAAAATGGAAGAATATGTGGACACTGTACACCGCCTGGGGAGGAAGGAGGATAACAAGACACGTCAGGTGATTGTGCAGTTCACCAAGCGTCAACATAGGGATGCCATCTGGAGAATGACTAAAAAGTCACAGGTCTGCGAGACTGCAGGGATCCAGTTCGCCGAGGATCTGACAAAGGACGACAAACTGGAAAGGGAAAAACTCTGGCCGCAAATTCTGCAAGCAAGGAAAGCGGGTGAGAAGGCATATTACCGCGGACCCTTTGGCTTCATAAACGGTCGTCGCATATATGCCAGACAATAAAAACCATCTCATCGTAAGCATGGAAAGACTATTGAAACGGATCATTCAAAGGCAGGGGTAATGTTATCCTCATTGGTTTGTCTGTTAGAGGATTACCCATTAACGTTAGCTGTATTTCTAAAGAACCAAAAGAGATTTTTTGTTTGGTGGTTACTGTTATTTGTTACTGTTTTATAGTTACAGCAGTATTTTTTATTCTTTTTTTTTCCTTTCCATGTTAAAGACGAGTTTATTCTTAACATCTTTAAACACAAGAGGCCTTAGAGATTCAGTGAAAAGGAAAGCAGTATTTTTATTTTGTAAGGGACAAAATGCCCACTGTACCTTCTTACAAGAGACTCACTCCTGTGACGCCGATGCCACCTTTTGGTCAAATCAGTGGGGGGATAAGATTATATTTAGTCATGGAACAAATCGATCTGGCGGTGTAGCTATCTGCTTCAATAAATGTCACTGGCTTGCTGTTGTACTGAACATTGAAGGAGATTTTATTATTTTGATGAACATTTATGGCTTTAATGGAAGCAACCAGAACAAATTGCTGTTATCAGAAGTTACAGATGGAATCACTGATTATAAGGAAATATATCATACCGAACTTATTTTGATTGGTGGAGATTTAAATCTGACACCTGATGAATGGCAGGATAGGTATCCCTCTAAATACAATACAAACCATTGGAACACTATTCTGGGTGATTTTTTGAACTCAAACTGCCTAATAGACATTTGGAGGGAAAAGAACCCAGAGGTAATTCAATTTTCATGGGTGAAACCAAATGGTAGTAGTAAATCCAGAATAGACTTATGGTTAGCAACCCCCGGAATTTTTGGCAAAGTTTCAAATGTGTCGATTAGTAGTGCACCCTTAACTGATCACTGTGTGATAAGTCTTGTTTTAAATCCAGATAATAGACCCAAAAATAAAAAAGATTACTGGAAATTTAATGTGGACCTTCTAAAAGATGAGGAATATAATAAAATTATCCGAAGTTTGATACAGAAAATTAAAAAATAATATGCATATAGGTAATTATAGTAGTAGATGGGAGTACTTTAAGTTTAAGGCAAGGGAGTTTTCAATACAATACAGCAAATCCAAACATAGCCAACAAAAACAATATGAGGTCCAACTGGTACAGGAGATTAATAGATACTGTGACAAAACTCTAATGTCCGATGTTGACAAAAGCCAACTCACTAACCTACAAGAAAAACTAGATCACTTATATCTTAAAAAGGCTCAAGGGGCTTATGTAAGGTCTCGAGCTAAATGGATAGAAGAAGGGGAGAAAAATACATCTTATTTTAGTGGATTAGAGAAAAGGAGACAGGAAAGAAAGATAATTCATTCATTAATGATCAATGATATAGAGTGCACAGATTATAAAGTAATATCTAAAGAAATCTATAAATTTTACTCCAAACTTTATGGCTCTGAATTTTCAAAAAATGACTCAGATGGTTTCCTTGGTGGTTTGAGGCCGTACATCCCCAAGATAGGTTTAGCCTTTAAAGAAATATGTGACTCTGAGATCAGAATGACAGAATTAGATGAAGCTATTAAGAGAATAGCAGCAGGGAAAGCACCAGGACAGGATGGCCTGACATGCAATTTTTACAAATTTTTTTGGGTTGACTTGAAAGAATTTTTATTAGAGGCTATAAAAGACATTTTGAGCAATAGGACACTTACATCTACAATGAAACAGGGACTAATAGTACTACTACTAGTACTACTAACATAAATATTGCCCATCCACATCTTGTAAACACCTCTGTGTTAAACGGTGGCTGGTTGTGAAGGTAACACGTAAAATACGGACCTGGTCTTGGTTCACACAGACAGTGTGGTCACAAGTTGATCTGTGTCTCCTGTCTCAAAGAGTGACGGGTGGCTGTTTGCTGTGGACGTTGTTTTATGCCGCGCCGACAGAGGTCTCAGAGGTGATGCCAACGTAGGCTAGTGGAGTATCGATCCGACTGTGATTTATTTTCCCACACTGATCTGAGTTCGAATCCCGTGATAAAAGCAATTTTTATTTTATTCGTTTTAAAAGGCTTTAAAAGGCGTTTTTCTACATGACGCGTGTTTACTGACACAGACTCAAAAGACAAACGTGTATTTAGAACATTTATTAGAGATAATGTTTGACATTCACAGGAAGAGCAACTTGCCTCTTCCTGTTTTCAACATTTTCCGTAACAACAAGCAACGTTCAAAGCGTGACAAAGCGGTACGTGACAGGTTTACACACACACACGATTCCAAAGACGAATCAGAAAGGTATGTTTTGACTTTTTAATGAAGAACTACAGAAAGAGGCATTCGCGGGGACACCTACGTATTCTCTTCCTATTTTCAACAGCTGCCGTATCCACGACAACCACAGACGCATTCGGCTGACGGCCACCAGTTAACAGGGCCACTCGTTAATCCGAAACACCTGAAACCAGCTGCCGCTGAAAGAGAACAAGTGATGAAGCTGTCAGTTAAACTCTGTTCTGGGCCCATAAAACATGTTCATGAAAAGAAAATCACACAGGTAAAATGACAATCTGAGACAAAGACATAAATTAGTGTTTGTTGATCATAAACTGTCATGTAGACAGGTAGTGCACATAAATTACACTGTGATGTTTAAATAGTATATAATTCCATATAAATGTGTTTATACGGAGATGGAAACAGGCAAACCTTAAGGATGTTCCACATAGACATGTAAAGTAATGGTTATAATATTTTAAGACTGTTTGGGGGCTTTTCGCCTTTTATTGGACAGCAACAGCTGAAGAGAGATAGAAGTTGGGAAGACAAGCCGCAAAACGGCGCTGGACTGCATACCAGGAGATCTACCGGGGTCCCAGTGGTAATAATATTAGTGCTAATATGTTTGGAAAGGCTCTCAGTCATCCAGGTCATAGTTATCCAGCGAAGTTTGAGGTCAAGGGCAACTTCTTCCTGGATTCAGGAAGAAGACCAACACTACAGGGGATGAGGAAAAGAGGATCAAAAGCAACAGCATTGGGATGCCATACGTGACAGAGAAGATGGATGGTTTGAAAGAGGTGTCAAGGAAGCCGGGTTGAGAAACCGTTGCTGAACAGAGGAGGGGGACTACGCCACCACTTATCCCCCACTTACAATGCTGTCCTTTCATCACTTCCCAAAAAAGTCAACAAACTATTGGCCTAAGGTGAAGATGCCAACCATGGTCGTTCAGACTTGGCCACGGGTGGCTGTAATGACCATGATGACTGTCGTTACCACAGCCAGGAGTGCTATCGAACCAGCGGTATCAACGATCCTAGCTAGTCAGAACTGAAGAAGTCTCTTGGAGGAGGGACGAAACGTCTTTTAGTTTTTCTTCTACAAAGTCCAGTTGCCCTTGATCTCAACCTTCACTGGATTAGTACTAATAGTAATATTGTCAAGTCCCCAAAGGGCCAGAGGTTGTGGAAAGCAGCAGAGTGAACCAGAGTGAAAATACTAGTGTCGCAGAGTGGCCATGTTACGGATATGTGGTGTCTTCATTGACACAACGCACACATTTTTGCCTGTTTAGGTTCGTCACCTTCCTGTTCCTCTCTTTTACCGTTGAAGTTACGACCTCCTGAAGACTCTTCCTACAGTTATGATACATTCAGATCTTGGGCAAAGAGACCACGGATACGTCCCTGTGAAACATGTTTTACAATTTAACCACCTTTTGTCATCAGAAAGAGTGCGCCATCATGTGGTAGTGAATACAATTTCAACAATTCAACAATAAAATATTACAAATGGAATCAATATTAACTTATATTCTGTATCATGAAATTACTAAAAGCACTTGCAGTTATTTATGGGGACAGTTCACTATAAATGTAGGCTACTGCGACAGTAGGATGTTACAACAGGCTATTATAATACCGTTTAATAGTGGACACTTCAAAATGAATGCATGGCTGCAGTAGATATATTGTGAATTGTTCTCTATTAAACAGGAAAAAGCAAAAGCAAACAACTTTGTGCTACTAAAGTTCAAAACGAGACGCGAATTCCCTGTTTGTATATGAGAATTGTTTTTTCACCCAGCCCTCCTTCCACATATGTTTATACAAAATGTGCCTCACTTCTCCCCACATTTAAGAAAGTTGTGGTGTCAGTGGTTTAAATGTTAACAGAAAGTGAAGGTTTTAAAAAACGTGTTTGTGTTTCATTTTTCTCCACAGACGTCCAGCTGCTGTTGGAGAGTAAAGAAGAGGTTCCCCCTGAGCAGCAGGACAGGAGCTCCTGTCTGGACCAGGAGGACCCACCAGAGCCCCCTCACATTAAAGAAGAGAGGAGGCCCAGTCTGGACCAGGAGGACCCACCAGAGCCACCACTCATTAAAGAAGAGAGGAGGCCCAGTCTGGACCAGGAGGACCCACCAGAACCCCCACACCTTAAAGAGGAACAGGTGGAATTCTGGACCAGTCAGGAGGGAGAGCAGCTTCGAGGGCTGGAGGAGGCTGATATCACCAAGTTCACATTCAGTCCTGTCCCTGTGAAAAGTGAAGAAGAAGAGAAACCTCAGTCCTCACAGCTTCATCAAAGACTAACTGAACAGATGGAAACAGAAGCTGATGGAGAGGACTGTGGAGGACCAGAACCAGCCAGGAACTCTGATCCAGATAGACATTTAAAACCAGATAGTTCAGGCTCCTCTGAACCTGAGACTGATGACAGTTGTGACTGGGAGGAGACCAGTGAATCTCAGTCAGGTTCAAACCCTCTGCAACACTATGAAGTACCTGTAAGTGATCCGCTTTTGTTAACCAGTAATGTTGGCTAATCTAATTGTTCAGAGCAGTGGCAGCAACCTGCAAATAATGTAACGTCAGTAGGATAAAACATATCCGCATCTGTGTTATTTACACTGGGGACACGTCCCCATCACTTTTTGAAAGCATTTGTTAAAAATGTTTTTATAAATAGCTTGTAACAGGAAATGGTGAAGAACAAATGAGCTTCTGCTTCAATTTTAAATTAAGCTTTGCTTGATTGACTTGATGATCTTTCACTGGTGCGACTTTTAATTGAGATGCATGATGATGTTAATGTTCCAACATTTGACTGTCCATTGCTTTTCTTTCATCTTCAAGGTGAACATCTTCAGTAGGAACATTATTTGTACTAAAATTATTTTCCACAAACTGGCAAAATTCATCCACACTGTGAACCAGATTTCATGTTTTTCCTTTTCTTCCATGGGTAACAACACAAGCAATTAAACCTTGAACAGTTTGTTTGATGTTGGCAGCGTTACTTAATTTATATTTTCTTAGTTCTTTTTTGTAAGTTTTACATTTTTTTTAATGCAGCTGCTCCCTCGTTATCAATCTGAGATTTAGCAGACACCACAGGTGATACCTTAATACCATCTTAACCTCGATGATTTTCGTGAATTTTACCCTTGTTCTCAACCATCAAAAAACATTTCATTCAAATATCATGAAACATGAAACATGAAATAAAGCATAACCAACGCTTTAATTTCTTTTTGTAAAACCTACCCAAATGTCTCTCATTTCAAGTCCTTGTTTACTTTAAACCAAATCGTCAATGCATTGAATTTTATTCTTAATGCTGTGCACACATTTTGATAACTGTAGATCTTACATCTTAGCTACCGTTTCCTCTATTTACTTGATCTACGTCGACACAACCTCCGCCGTCTGTCACTGCGTCCAGGCCACCTCACTGTCCAATGCGAGACTTGCTTCGCCCAATATGCCGCCGTTTTCACGCATCCGGTCATCATTAAAACAGGGTGAACGAACGTTGTTTAAACTTCATCAGTCTTTTCTCATACAGAGGTGGTTTTTGAGTATTTGTTGGTGCACCATTGGTTGTTCAGTACACACGTTGCTGGTGTGCTGTTTCCTTGTCACGAAAAGATAATAAGGTAAAATAATAAACTTTCAAAAGTTTTAACTTAAAATAAGTCAATCCTTTTATTCTCAAAATAAAAAATAAACAGCTCTCCAATGAGAAATTCTTGACCAAAGTCAGTGTTCACAGTCCAAACCATGATTACACAGCAGGGGCCTTTCTAAAACTAGTGTTTCCACTCTGACACAGAGTGAACCCGGAGTCTCCCTCGCAGCCAAATCAAGCTCCTTAACCCACATAGGGTTTAAATCCAACAGCCGACTTCCAGCATAAATAGGATCTGATGTTAAGCTGCATTCACTGATATAATATGTTTATCAAATAAGCTACAGCTGCATTAAGATTCAGGATGGATGTTGCAAAAAGTGTGTTTTGCAATAACGAAACTGAAAGCATCAGTCATTTACTTTGTTTGTTTATGAATCAAATTATTTTGGTTAGATTTTAAATATTTCTTTAAGAACATGACTTTAGATATTTATGAAAAATAAATATATTCCATTATGAAAAGTTTGATATTCACTGTAAAAGAAAAGCCTGTAGGCGTATTTGAATCTCTCATATGAAAAACATTACATTCTCAAATACAACATTTCTAAATAAATCACACATTAAATTGAAGCATTAGATAGTCTGAATAATTTAAGATGTTATAAAATGTATAAAGACTTATTTTTCTTTAATGCCTTTGTTGCTTGTTTCGTGATCGCCCTGAGGATTTAGTCGTGTCATGTTCTGTTATTCGTCGTTTAATGTAGGCTATTTTGTTTTGACTGAAGATTTCCGTACAAGATGAATATGATTCATTAAAAACAACAGTTGTTTTGTCTATCAGACAAGATAATTTTTTATTAAACACAATTTTGTTAACCTGTGACACATGATATGAAATGTTAGTGTAGTTTCTTCTTCAACTACGTCCAGCTGATGCGACACCGGTGTAAGCGGTGACCAGCCTCTCTTTCCTGTCAAAGCTGAACCCGAATGTTTAAAACTTTGATGAGAGGATGAAGAGGGACTATCCTTCTAGGCCCGAGAGGAGAAAAACACAATGAGAGTGAAGTGCGGCAACAGCAGTCAGAAAAACTTGTTCTCTCCTCTACAAGTCAGCAGATCACACTCAGCCTAATGTGCTGCTACAGTCCTGCTAACCACCTGAGCAGCGCAGCTCGTCTGTGTTTTGGCTGCTTGTCAGAATGTGACTGAACAATGTTGAGAGAAATACAACTCTAATAGGTTTGATGACCCCACAGATTGGCCCCCAGTCTCAACAGACTCTCTGTTTTTGCTCTGTAATTGTAAGGTAGCTGGTCGAGTTGTGCAAAATAAACATCTTAAAACTGAAGCCAGATTTGCTCTGTTTGGGCCTGTGTGCTGAACGTTGTGAGAGGACATCTCTGTGGATTTGTGGTGACATTTTGAATCGAGAAGTGTTTCAGTTAGTTTTGGTTTCCAGCTCCTTGTCTCATTCTTACAAAGCCAAAGTCCCAAATGGTTCTGTGTCTGTCAGATGGTCTGAAGGGGATACGATGGCTGAACAATATCGCAGGCTTATCCTCCCCACATACAGGAAATATCAACTTGTTCTCGTGCAACTCAGGGTGTACCCACAGTAGGCGATCCGTACCGTGCCCGAGCACGTATAAACATCTCTCCCTGACTCAAGCCTTTCTGATTGTTACAAGTTGGCTCCTGCTTGCAACAAAGAGGAAGCTCACGCAAACATAAACTTAATGGTTTTATTGTATTAACTAAAGATAAACATAAGCTTTAAGGCAAATGTGAGAATCAGTATTATCAGGAGTGTCATGAGTGTATAGGTGAGTTTGAAATGTAGTGAGTGCAAAAAGAAAAGCTACATAATAAGTCACCACTGAAGAGCTGGTGTGTCCCAGGGGTTGTGCATGATGCTGTGGGAATCCAAAGAGAAGAGGCTAGGCAGAATTGACAGCCATCTTAAATACATCTCAGCCAGGATGAACAGGTGAGCCACATCTCCTGACGACCCTGGCCTTAGCTCCGCCCACAGACAGCCTGGAACTCAAACAACAAACCAGCATAACACAACAGACAACCCCTGAGGGCTGTTTCACAAAACCAAGGTAAGGGATTAAGTCGGGATTTTCCAGATATCCTGGCTGAATTAAGCCTTGACTCGGTTTTATGAACGCAGTTGCACATAAGTTACCATGGCGATTTATTCTATGCAGCTAGCCTGCTCCAGACCAGGCTAACAGCCAGGCTTAGTTAATCCTGGTGCCTTATCTGTTCAGTCAGCGTCACGCCAAAGAAACCAAAGTGTCATTCCATGTTCTCATGTCGGCCTGTGTGTTCTGCATATTTTTCAGCAGCCTGTATTAAAATAGTAGGTGGGGGTTATTAGGTTTCATAACTAGAGAAGATGCGTCCACCATACTTTGCACACAATGAGCATCAGCGAGTAGGTTTATGTGGAATGAAAGTACAGCAATAAACCAGCGAAAGAAAGGGGCAGCCAACTGACTGAATGTGTGAGAAGCTAAAAATCTCACAGCTCTTAACTGAAACTGTCATAATTATAATGTTATATTGTGCCTTAAAAGTGAGAACCGGACATTATATGTCACTCAAGAAACTCACACATGCTATGTAGGATTCCTATGTCTTTTTATAATACTCTCAAATTACAGTCCTACTTCAGTAAGGAGGATATATTGTGGACTGTTTATTCATGAAACAACTGCGTAGAATCATTTCTCTTTGTAGCTGCTGGATTTCCAATGTCCTCAGCGCTTCTTTTTATCTCCATATCTAAGTCCAAGTCCTGTTTTTTATTTTGTTAATTTTTTCAAGTCTGTGCAGTTCAGACATCTACCATTAAAACACATAACAGTCAGCACAGCAGGAAGTGTTCACCATGTGTTTATACTGACTACATTGGCGGACTGGCTGTCAGACTGTAGGACCACAGCCTCAGGGTCAAGTTACAGATATCATACAGTATTTTCTATGAGCACCACAACACTGACTTTTTAACTATTATCCATATTAAATAAACAAGTTCACCATTTTCACACTAAACTAACAGACCTCCAGCCTCTCTGCCAAGCCTACTATATATATACTTTTTAAAAGTATTTGTCAAAAATGTTGCTTGCAATATAAAATGGTAAATAACTGAAAAGGCTTTAAGAAAGGTTAATAAGAAAACATGCAGTGCAAACAGAAGATATGTGCACTGTCCAAAAATGAAACTTAAGCTAAATGAACAAGCTGCTGATTCTGCATTATATTTTTATAGTTTGAATTGTCGCCTGCCAGCTGAATTTTGTGTTTCCTTTTTATATAAATAAAATGTATATAAAATAACTTCCACCATATATTGGTGTAGAATATTTAGGACCCCCAGACTCCCCACTCATATATCCTAGCATTGAATATTATTTCAAAATAGGGTTAAATGGGCAATACTATGAGGAAATGAAATACGTTTGTTGTGCCGCTATAAAAATAAAATTGAATTGAATAGACAGTATGTTGATTAGTGGTTGTAATTAATACATTTGCTGAGTGACATATTAAGGTCCGGTGCTCACTTTTAGGTCTGACATAACGTTAATATTAATGGTAACGTTATAATTAACAGTTTCTGTGAGGAGCAGTGATTCTTTTAGCTGCTTACTTATTAAGTCAGCCCTCTATTGTCTGACACGCTTTTTCTCACTGTTTTAATTCTGCGGCCGTGTTTCTTTCTTTCTTTTTTTTATATTATGTGCATTTTTTCATCAAAAAACTTTTTTACACACAGTGAGTAACAGCAAATAAAGTATGCTGCACACGTCTTTTCCATTTCAGCATCAATGAATCTGTGATCGACAGCGTGGTCTCTTCAAGACACCCATTATCTGAATTACTTACACCTGGCTTGACTTAGTTGCACCTTCTGAGCCTGGTTTGGCCTTTGTGAGACTGATAAAGCTAGGATGCACTGATCACACTATGTCAATCCTAGCTTTATCTCTTATCCTGGATTTCTAAATTCTACTTTTGTGAAACAGCCCTCAGGAGAACGGATCATTCTGTAGTTTAACACACTTAACAGGCAACTAGCAGGCCACCAATGCCGCCACGATACAGTGAGCAGCGTTCCACTTAGCTTCATCCTGCTGATACAAGCAGGTTCAGCTCTTATCTGCGTGCACAAGGACTTTGGACATGGTCATATGACCATGGTGTTAAAGGATATCAGAAGATGGAACAAACAGAAAGCTTGTGGTGATAAACTTTTAACAATGATGAACATGCTCGATTGACTGGAGAAGTTTCAATACTACTTGTTAGTGGGTTATTTCAGTCGATACCTTAAAGGTATCAATGGTCAAACTGTGGTCTCCCACCTGTAGGTGGACTCATCCCCACCAAAGATAAGCCCAATGAGGGTAGTGTCATCCTCAGACAGGAGGCTTGATGGACTGGTGACTGACACACTGTTAAAAATAACCAGGTGATACACTGTAAAAAAAAATTAAACCAGGTGATACAAGTCATTCTCTTTGACGTCAGAGAGATTATGACTCATTGCCCTCAGAACAACTAAACCTCTCTCACCAGCAGTGAGCGAGAAATGTATGAAACACTGAGCCTAAAGTAGAGCAGGACAGGTTAGCAGAAATGTTCCATCTGACTGTAGATGGTTACAGGTCACAGCTTATAAAATACCAGGTGAACTGGTTTCTCTGGGACTGACTTTGTGTCTTCAGACCAGTCAGACCGCATGTTTTGTTTTGCAGTCACATGACTGACTGTTAATGGGTGGAGTCACCTTAAAATAAATCAGCAGCTCTCTCTTTTTTAAGACTGAGCAGACAAGACGCTATCAGGCTGCTGATCTGACGGACATCCACAGGAACAAGCTGAGTGAGTCTGATGTTTTTACCTTTGAAATAGTGATGGGAATCAGGTCTTTGGAGGAAGCTGGATCTTATCTCATTTTTCTGTCCAGTCTGCTTATGTGACTGGCTGCTTCTCACTGGTCACATAAAGGGGAGTGGCTTTTGGGAAGCCAGTAAAATTTGTGCACAAAGATAAAAACAACAGCTCTCACTAAAAGAATCGGACCATTGAATGTAAAATTACTATTTGAAAATGAATAATTTGCCTGATGTTGGAGATACACTGAATAAGTTTACTGTCATTTATAAGTCAGCAGCTGTTCAATTAGTGAGCTTCAAAGGTATTCATGCAGCATTTCACAGGAATGTTTCCTTGTGTTCTTTGAGTCGACTTCACTGTAAAAACAACAACTGAAGTGGTGCGAACAAACAAAGCCTCTCTCTGCTTCAGCTAAAGGTTTGTTAACTTGTCGTCAGCTGTGGAACGAAGGAAAACCAGTTTTCAGGTCTTTGTTTGCTGCCAGCTGCTGTTAGAGGAGAGGAGGAGGGGGGAAGAGAGTTGTGCATCTGGTCCAGTTTTACAGCTATGCCATGGTCTAAACAGTTTTCTTGTTTTCTCGGCTTAAAGGGTCTATATGTAGTTTTTTTTAATGAAATCACTAATTAATAGTTCTAAGTGAGTTGTAGCCTCACTTAGAACTGAACAACACCTGGTTTCTGTGTTACTTGCAACAGCCACTATTCTTATGTGAAGGTATCAGGTCGGGTTGTACATTTACATTTATTCATTTAGCTGACGCTTTTATCCAAAGCGACTTACAATTGCTATACATGTCAGAAGTCGCACGCCTCTGGAGCAAGTAGGGGTTAAGTGTCTTGCTCAGGGGCACAATGGGTCACAGTGGGGATTGAACCCGGGTCTCTCACACCAAAGTTGAAAAGCATGTAAATAAACTTGTTAAAAGAAAGAAACTTTTAATAAGCATTTTGAAGTGCATGGATAAATCCAAACTTATAACTCTAAACCTTAAGGTAGGGGGTCATGACAGGAAAGGAAGAGGGACAGGGGCCAGTTGATCCGGTCTTGTGCACAGTTTTGCGTAAAGTTTGTGGGATGTTCAAGTCACCGTTATTCACCATTGATGAACCACCCAAAGAATATTATATGTTTTTAAACATTACTTGGAGTAGACCCACGAGGAACATGTGCATGCAAATCTCGGGGGGTCAGTACATGAACAACTCTGCACAACACTGGTGAATGGCAGGCGAGCACAGAGACTCAGTTTATCTGGAAATGTACAGTGTAAGTTACAGTGACTAAGAATATTAATAATATAAAATGATCAGTCGGCTATAGGCAATCCTTGACAATTCTGATTCGAATATGTAAATCCTTGGTGGAGACAGACCAAGTGTTTAGACTCTGAATAGCTGATGAAGTATGTAATGTGAAAATGTATCTCCACAACACATGAATGATTTAGCTTGTAATCAGACGAGTGCTGAATCTCTGCTCCCCTCAGAAGCTGGTGGGTCTGCTGCTGCCGAGAAACGTCTCCCTGCTTCATCAGAGCAGCAAAGAAACGCAGATCAAAGTTAGGATCTCCATCAACAGAGGTATGATCTCTACATTTCTTCAGATGATGAATAATTCCACACAGCTGTCTGTGTTAGAGAATAAAAGCACAGCTGAACGTGCTCTTATTGTGAAAAGCTGCCCCTGCTGCAGCCCTTCCTACCTGGCCTGCTGCCAGTCCAGGTGCGGCTCGGACTCCGTCCAGGAAACAGCTCACCGTGTGGAGCCTTTTCTCTGCAGGAGTCCAGTGAGAGTCTTCTTCTTCAACACTTTGAAGAAACTGGAAGTTGCTTTGTTTGGGCTGCAGCTTCATGCCTCCATCTAGTGGACTGATAGTAGAAGTCCAGCAGCTGATGGCAGCTTCCTCTGCCTCACACTGCTGTCTGACTGCATTCAGCTGCCACTGATATGAAACAGAAACTAGCAGCCAATCAGTGGAGGAGCAGCTGATCTTTTTCCAGGAGAAATGATGGAAAGGAGGATTTGAGTTGATGTGCAGATGAATGATTTGTGTTTCCTCTCCAGGTGAAAGTGGGATGTGAGTTCAGCAGCATGAGTCAGTGTGAGGACAGAGAGGAGGGAGTCCCT
>JALXJV020000025.1:19704835-19739334 GCA_024633595.2 Lepomis macrochirus | reverse complement strand
GGCCTTGGCAGCCCTGCATTTGTTTAAATTACGCTAGCAGTGACGTTGTGTTATGTAATATAAACGTGTTTCTCTTTTCCCCAGCATACATCAGCCCTCATGGAGCCCACGGTACCTGCCCCGCTTTCCAGATCAGCCAGAAGATCCTAAAGGACGGATCCATGAGTTAGTTGGCCTGTATTGTTTAAAAGTTAAACACAGGACGTAAATGTGACACCAGCACACATGTTTTGGTTCCCGGCCTTTAGACTGAGATTATCGAGGCTAAACCAGATCAGATTATCCTCGGCCACATGCCTTCGGCCCAGAGCACAACCTGCCTGTAAGCTGCAAAGTACAGCTTGGGGACTCGGACATACAGTTAAACCTGATAAAATCATCATCAGTGTGATGTGAGTAGCTGTGACATAAATATTCACAATCTTCTGTTTATTGTTTTAAATTATTCAGATTCAGTTTTCATGTCTCCAGTTTACAACCTTAAAATTTAAATTAATGTCTGAGTCCCAAATGTACCATGTTTACTGGCCTGGTGTGGGAACACGTTCTGACAAATTAATGTTTTAATTTTTAGAGAAGTTCTTTGGATGTATAAAACCTCTTAAACCCTGCAGGGTCGCTGCTTTAGCTGCTTCTCAACTGCTTAGATCGTTAATGTAAATATTAATGTTTAAACGTGTGATCAAACGTTTTTTATTGGAAAGATTTCTGGGCTTAGATCTCTACCAACCTCCTCTGCCATAGACCCTTCAGTTCCTCCTATATACTCAGCTGTATTTAAGCAGTTTGAGCCTGTATCACTGTCCTCACTATCTAAGATAGTTCAGAGTCTGCAGCCTACAAATTGTCCCTCAGATATCCTTCCCTCTTGTTTTTTAAAGGATGTTTTTAATACTGTTGGGTCCAGCATTCTTATTTTAATAAATACATGTCTGAGCACAGGGTGTGTCCCAGCTGCTTTTAAACATGCTGCAGTCCAGCCTCTTATCAAAAATCTAATCTGGATCATGACGTTCTCTCTAACTTCAGGCCTATTTCCAAACTACCTTTTCTCTCAAAAGTGTTGGAGAGAATAGTCCTGAACCAACTACAAACATTCCTCGACAACCATGGTATCCAGGAAAAGTTCCAATCCGGCTTTAAACCACGTCATAGTACAGAAACAGCACTTTTAAGGGTTTTAAACGATCTGCTTTTAACGATGGATTCAGGCAACTCTGCTGTTCTGGTGCTTCTAGATCTTACTGCCGCCTTTGATACTGTGGATCACACAATCTTTTTATCTCGCCTTGAACACTGTGTAGGTATCAAAGGTACAGCCTTGAAATGGTTTCAGTCATACCTGACTGATAGGAGCTTTTCTGTTCATTTAGCTGAACACTCTTCGTCAGCTGCTCCTCTCACCTGCGGGGTCCCTCAAGGCTCTATTCTGGGCCCCATCCTCTTCTCTATGGAAGCATTTAGGGGTCATAATTAAAATTATCATGCAATCTTGAAAATGAAAATGTAATCTCACAATAACATTATCATTTCCCACATATGTATGTGTTATTTAGGTAAAAATTGAAATGAAAATGCAATCATCCAATTTCCATTTTCATATTCTTAACCTTGTGTGGGCATTCTAGTACTATATTAAAAAGAAAATGGAAACAGCATTTGACATTTCATTTTCAAAGACTTACTCTGCTCTATAGCGGACTATATTCAAATGCAATGAGTGAAACAGCGCCCCCAGTCTATTGCATTTGCTTTTCCATCTCACCATGGTCTTATTAGGTCAATATTAAAATTAAAATGCCATTTTATAGCTATTTGTAAACGATAATGAGAACAGCATTGCCATTTCATTTGTAAAGACCCTTGGTCTGCTCTACTGGGGACTTTATTCAAATGCATTAGGTGAAACAGCGTCCCCAGTCTATTGCATTTAACTTTACATAGCAAGGCGCTCTGCCTGGGACACAATGAAAATGAAAATGCAATCTGTCAGTCCTCTCATCAAGGCGGGTCTTTAGTTGGGATGTCAGTCATTGATTGGTGTCTGTCAACAAGGGTCTGGCGGCGGCGTGTAGACTAGGGGGCGTGGCGTGACTTGAGCAAGGTGGCGAACGGTCCGTCGGCGGGACACTTTATGGCTACCTGGTGTGACATCCCCATCGTTCGGCTGCTGGAATTCCCGTGTCTTTCTATCCTGTGTTGCAGATGTCAGGAGGCGGGGTTAAACTCAGCTGTTGTTGGAGCCACCTGGGCCCGGTGTTCTCCACAATAAAAGCGCATCTCATATTCTGCACTTCGGGCTAGAGAGGAGGGATTCCCTGTTCCCTATGCTCCACGCTCCTTGTTATTTTCCGTGATCTACTGATAATCACACTTCATATGTTTTGTGGATATTAAGTTGGGTTTTTTTTGTGTAACCAATAAACTTATGGTGCCATTACTGCAGTTTGTGGTCGTGTTACTGATCTTTTTGTCGCGGTGTTGAGCCAGCCGTGACACTGGCACGAGCGAAGTCTGTTTCAGTAGCCTACTGCTCCGTGAGGCTGCAGAAGCCTTGGAGCAGCAAACTTCTCCCTGTATGGACACGGCCGCTTCCACCCCTAGCACTTCCAGTGCAAGGAGTGTCCCTGATCGCCAAGGCAGTACCAGAGGTAAGTACGACGCTTAAATTAGCTTCCGATTCGGAAGTTAAGGGAAAAGTTAAGGGGACTTAAGTGAGAGTTAACTTAACGGCGTTGAGCGACCGAATCTCCGTTTTTTCAAGTTTTTTCAAATCTAAAAAAGTGTTTCAGACAGTATTAAGGCTTTGCCTAAAATGCATAACAGCTTCCATAGCAGCTTCCATATAGTACTAGAATGCCCACACAAGGTTAAGAATATGAAAATGGAAATTGGATGATTGCATTTTCATTTTCATTTTTACCTAAATAACACATACATATGTGGGAAATGATAATGTTATTGTGAGATTACATTTTCATTTTCAAAATTGCATGATAATTTTAATTATGACCCCTTAAAACTTCCATACTTCTCATTGTATATGTTGCCACTGGGTTCTATTTATAATATAACATCTCCTATCACTGCTTTGCTGATGATGTTCAAATCTACATGCCTTTGAAATCTATAACCAAACATTCTGTCCAGCCATTAATAGACTGCCTAAAAGAGGTTAAAACCTGGATGGAGTTAAATTTCCTAACTCTAAATGAAAATAAAACAGAGATCTTGACATGTGGACGTTTAGATACATTGGGTGACCTCCAAAGAGGTCATTACATTACATCCCAACTCTAAAATATTACAAAACAGATTAACGATGGTTAAAAGCTATCGCAAAAAGATGTGCCTTAAGCAGCGATTTAAACATTTGTAGGGTCTGTGCAGCTTTAATATGCATGGGGAGGTTGTTCCATAAGGTGGGGGCCCCCACTGCAAAGGCTCTGCCACTCCAACATGTAGTGAACTGTCACAGTCAAGTAGCTCTGTGTTGCCCGAGAAGTCCAACTGTCTGTAGTCAGTGCAAGGCTTTCTGTTTTCGCCAAATCACTCTCGATGGCTTTGCGCGTTTTGTCATAAAGACCAGGGATGACAACCGCACTGAAATAAGTGCGACTGGGCACAGCATAACGTGGGTCGAGCGTTTTCATTAAATGTTTAAACCCCACATCCTCTACTACAGAAAAGGGCTGTAAATCTTTAGCGATAAACACTCCCAATGCACTGGTTATCTTTCTGTGTTTCTCTGAAGAGGCCTGGTAGGTCTGAGCAAAAGCATTCTCAATAGACAATTGTTTTTTTTCTGCTGGTGCCTGTTCGGGTCGCTCGACTGACCTGTGTTCAGGAAGCGTTATGTCTGCATGCTTTCGCTGGATATGCTTTAACATATTGCTCGTGTTTCCTTTGGAGTATGCGACATGTGCCAGACAAAGTTTACAGACTGTGTAATTTCTGTTGATTTTTTTACCTCCTTCGTCGTACTCAACCCCAAAGCCGAAATGATTCCACACTGAAGATTTGAAAGATGCTGGTGCATCTTCAAATTTCTGTTTTTCAACTCCGCTAGAGTTCGCCATTTCTCCGTGTCTCTGTAGCATGTGTAGCCAAACAGCTAGTGCGAGCCCGTGAGTGACAGAAGTTAGCGTGTGGGTGCACAACAGTGATTGATTGGACACATTAACTTGCGGGGGCGGGCTTTCGTCTGCCTGGACAGGCAAACGCACCTTATGCCGTTTAAAGTAAAAACTAAAAGGATCAGCACGAACTCTATGGCAAAACCGAAGTCCCGCGGGACACGAGGGTAGATTGTCCCGTGAAGGGCGGACCGAACGGTCCAGGATTTTACCGTGTACCGTTGCATCCCTATTCTTTACAAGTAATAATCTGTTTGAAATAAATAAACTGTTTCATAGTAACCTATTTCAGTTTTGTGTAAAATGAACTGAAGGACCGTCCCAACGATACGCCGGGTCAATTCAGTGATTTTAGCAAATAAAAGCCCGGGCTGTTAATCAGAGTTTAACAGCAGTAAAGTTAGAGCACCGTTAAACGTAGTGGGAGTTATAATTTGCATTATGAGATACGACCATACGAATGATAACAGCTGATACTTGGACATTACGTTCTCTAACACTCCTGCCAGTATTAGACGATCAATACCAGTTTTGTTGTAGCCTGATACATACGGTTGGGTACCGAATCCCCGGTACCAATATTTTGTATTTACTTAGATTTATATTTAACTATACTTTAGACACAGCTGGTTTCCCACTGGGCCTCCTCACACAGTTTGTGGTCTGTCCAGAACATGTTCAAACTCTCCAGTGTCTAGCACTGAATATCTATGCTGACGTAGACCTTGGCACATGCTAGAACTGCAGTCTGGTTGTCAGGGTAACTGATTGACGTCCGACTGTTAACTAAAAAACTTTCGTTGGCATTAATGGTGCGCTCCATGTGTACCAGGAAGTTGGAATTTCCCGAGTTCCAAGTCTGGATGTCAACAGGAACGCCCCCTTAAGTCGGAGTTCCGACTCAGAAAGTCCGGAGAAACTCACCGACCTCAATCTCCAAGCTGGCTGCTCCAACCATCAACAGTAGCGAAAGCTGTCTTTATTTGTGTCTCAGTAAATCAGTCGTACACACGGCTTATATCAGCGGGCCTGTCGCTGCGCTGTTTGTTTGGGTAAAACAGCGTAATGTGCTGCTGTTAACGAAGGTTAGAGGCTTCGGTCTTTGAGCTGCAACATTAATCTGTTGTTACACTGGAACGCGGTGAACACAGGTGAGAAGTCATTCAGCTCCGACTTCAAAGGTCGATGGAAAGCAGCATTTGAGCAAAGTGAAAACTGAAATCTGAATGTGTCCTCTGACTGCATGCTTTTTTCTCATTTCACTGACAGCTGGACTCAAACATCCAGTGGAAACTAATGTTAGATAAACATTAAAACAGAAAAACTCTGACAGGAACATTTTCCTGCTCTGTGAGGACTTTTACTGTCACACTGTCAGCACATGTTGCTGATGATACTCACATCCTTTGACTGAAG
The DNA here is from genome assembly GCA_024633595.2 of Lepomis macrochirus. Lineage (NCBI taxonomy): Eukaryota > Metazoa > Chordata > Actinopteri > Centrarchiformes > Centrarchidae > Lepomis > Lepomis macrochirus. Next base: position 19,733,782 of record JALXJV020000025.1, on the reverse strand, counting down.
GAAGGTTTGAATGCAGGACTTTTCCTCGCAGTGGAGGATTTTCACAGAGTGCTGTTAGTACTTTTACTGCAGTAAAGGCAGTTTGCAGTGAGAAGAAGCAGTAAAGCGCACAAACCTGCTTCAGGCTTGAAAACAGCGTCCAGTAGTTTGCGTTGTCCACAAAGTTCCTCCTCGTTCTCGACTTTAGACATTTTTACTAATTCACAGCAGCTTTTCCTCCGGACTGTTTCCAGCTAGCAAGCTAAGCTAACTTCATTAGCTTCGTAGGACAGCGGGAGATAATTCAGATGTTAAACATGTTCAGATAAAGGGAACAGCGCAGAGTCTATTCAGACAGCTCTATCTGGACATTTGGACATTTTGGCTCCGTGAAAATACAGTTTGGTCTCTATCGAAGCTGCTCCGACTGTGAGGCCGAGCTCCGGCTCCGGCTACTTCCTGCTAACAAGCTACGCTAACTTCCTTTAGCATTCTCGGCTAACAGGAGATGAGTCTGAGGGGAAACATCCCGAAAGTTTACACAAAGTCCACTTAAACACGTTCATCCTCACGTACAGGCTCTGCTGCTGCGCTCCGGCTGCATCTTACGATAACGGAAAAGTTAGCATGTTAGCCACCGGAAGTACACATTTTTCCGGTACCGCTTTTGTAGCGATTTTCAAAATAAAAGTGCCCAAATTTTCTTTTACAGGTCCATGTAGCTCTTAAGAATCAAAAATGGTAGCAAACGCAGATCCTTTACTGAAATAAATAAATAACACAAAGTAAAAGTAAACCGCACACAAGCGAAATGTCAGCTAAACGCATTGTTTAATGTATCTGAAGCCGACATATTAATGCAAACAACTCAGTATAATGATACTGTAATATAATGTTGATATACACTGTTTTAACTGACAGTATCATATTACTCTACTTCCTGACTTGCTGCTGCTAATCTCACCACTAAGTCCCTTTGCTTGACACAGTATTGCAGTATTAGTTCTTGTACAAAAAAAACCACTGCTGTTACCTGTAATTCGAGTTTAAGTTCACTTCTGTTTTTGCAGTTTCTGTTTTATTCTATTCTTTTTATTTCATTTACTTCTGATTATTCATTTGCTAGCTTCTCTTGTTACCTGTAGTTATTCTTGTCTTTGTGCTGCTGTGACACCTGAATTCGTTCAGCTTTGTCGTCCTCATTCTTTGTTCACATACTTGGCCAATACAGTTTATTCTGATATCAGGTCAACAGTCACCGACTTCCATCCTGCTGAATTAATGTCTTATACATTTCTAAAGATATCTTCCATCTTATTACAATAGCAGGAACTGTCTCTTGAGGTTACTGAGAAGCTAAACAGTCTAGCTGGACAGCAGTTGTTTTTTTAACTTTTGTGGGTATTTCGCCTTCCTGACCAGACGTTCAGCTCTTCAAATTATGAATCAAACCCTGTAGAAACATCCCAGTATTAAATTATAACGTTTGTGCATTTTATTGATTATTCTGAATGTTTTTGGCTGTTTCTCGTACAAAAACTAAAACCATTAGCAGAAATGTTCATTAAAAAGTGGAAAGTTTAGATTTCCCTGTTTCAGCATGTAGCTCAGTGAGACGTTTCTGCCCTGCGGTGGACATCAGGGAAAATGTCATCGTACCAGTCATTAAGAAGGTTCCTGCAGTGCTCCCGTTCCTCTAGCTGTAGATATCTGTATCAACAGATATGATTAATAAACACACACATCACTCTGTTTCCTGTTTAAAGCTTAGTTTCATTTACCTGAACGTCGTGGCGCAGATAGTTTTCTTGAAATAAGCTGTAGTTATCTGAGTTAGACTGAAATAGCACATTTCTCCAAAGTAACAACTCAGGACTGTTAACTCAGGACACAGGAGGCGCCATCCCATCTAATTCTATTACCTACTGATTTGGTAGACGGGCGATGTGCTGCAGGGAAACCTGTTTGTTAAGGACAAGTTATCATCATCTACTTATTTCTTCCAAATGACGTGTAGCTGATCTTTAAAGGAAATGTTTCCTGGAGCTGAAATTCTTAAGTAGAAAACTAAAGAGGCAGGAAGACTCGGACAGACTGAGGGACATTAAACCCTCCTGGTTGGATCAGGAGTGAAATAAATTCACATGAACCATGAAGCTACCAAATAAAGCTGCAGCCACAAGTTTGAATCGATGTTAGTGAGCAACAGGTGGAGATCAACACGTCATTTCAACATTGATCTCAGTGAGATTTTTACAGAGGAGCACATGTAGAAACTGCTGCTGCTGGTTGGAGTCTGAAGAGGCCTAAAGGTTTGGAGCCGGTCTAAAACAGACCTCAGGTAAATCCCAGTAGACCTGAGGGTAACGGGAGAAAACACATTGTGAAGTTCAGTGAGAGTTAATCTGAAGCTTTATCAGCCAGATAAATCAAGCGGGGTCTTTAACACTTACAGTCCTTTTCTACACTTTGCACAGACGGTGTTCTTGTCCAGCTGGGGTGGAGGGATGTTGCAGCAACAAATCAGCTGCAATAAACATTCACACGAGCTCCGGGACAAAAAAACTCCCAGTTAAAGACTAATTACAGCAACAACACCTCTCTTCCCCTCTGGTTAAATAAAGGTTACATAAAAACTTTTCAGTGGTGTATAAAGTTCTCACATAACGAACCGTTGTGTTTTTATTACCTTAGAATGAGACATTTCTATCTACAGACACCGCGGGGTCTCTTACAGGGACGTTGCCACGTTGCCCCGCCATGTTTCCACAGAAACCCAAACAGACAAACTGCATTACAGACAGCGTTTCATCACCACGCTGAATACAGACAAGAAGTAGCAGCAGTAGTAGTTACTTGTCTGGTCTGTTAGAAGCTGGGGCGGTTTTAGGGGGGGCCAGCAGGGGCCAGTGCCACCCTAACAAAGCCCTTGGCCCCCCCTATGGCCCCCCCTCTGAACGAAAAGTCTACGGCAGTCCTAATGAATTAGCGGCGCGGCGCTCGAAGCCCCGATGCAACCTCCATGTGGCCCAGCATGTGATCTAACATATAACAACAAAAGTAGCTACACTACATGTAGGCTATAGTGTATGAACGTATCTACAGAGTGAGCTGCTGTAGGCTGAACCATTCCTTCTCATCTCTGTTGAGTTTCACATGCTGTACCGATCACCGCCAATCAAGGCTCAACACATACTGTCGGACCTGCAGCCTCTCCGCTCCTCTGTGTGTCTGCAGAGCGCCTCCACACACGCACTGCAGCGCCTGCGGAACAAAGTCAGCCAGCTGATCAGTGGACATTACGACACTGATGACTTCTCCTCTCGTTAGCTACGTATGTGGTTCAATAAAACCTTTGCCAGTAAAAAGCCACTACTTTACCGATGTAGCTGTCTTTAGGTTTCACACAGGCACAGCGCTGCTTCAGCTAATAGCTTATTGTTAAAAACAAGCTGAAGTGAAAGCTGTCTGTCTTTAACTGTTCAGCTTAGTTTGCCTGTACATTAAAATATGGCACATTATAAACTCAGCTGGTGGCTGAGACAAACCAGCAGCACACAGTATGTTGATGTCAGGAATATGAAATATTTATTTTACTGACATGTTAAATTTGTTTGTTGTTTGTTGCTGTAAATCCTGTTGCTGCTCTAGAAACAAAAAAATTAAATAATAGCCTATATTTAATTATTTAGTAATAAATAGGACTGATAAGAGCATCAGTAAAGAACTGAAACAATAAGGATTACCAATATAAGTGTGTCAATAAAATCTTAATGATCCCAACTCCTGAGAAAATGTCCGGCCCATCTCTGTGTCCTGGTTTTAAAATCCGTCCCAATTAAATTTATAATTGAACAGCCCTGGTCTACAGTAACCATAGTAACGTATCTTCTTGAGACAAAATTAAACTAAATGCAGCCTTGTTGACAATATTTTGTCCTTGTAATCCATGTTTCCATTGCATGGACAGCCTTTGGATATTGCTGGAAATTTTAATTATTATCACAACAATTTCATAATGCTTTGCATTTAAACAGCACTTTTCACACACAAAATGCGATTGTTCTGACAGGAATGTTTTGTTTTGAGTAATGTAATTTAATAAATATATAACTAAGTTACTGAAAAGATCCTGTTACTGAAACAAATAACTGTAACTTACTGAAACATACTAAAACATTACATTATATACTAAACGGGACATTTTGAAAGATTGAACTTTTCCTTTGTCTCAATTGTCTCCGATTGAATGTGCCCCCCTGGCAAAACAACTGGCCCCAGTCTGGCCCCCTCAGTAAAATTGGCCTAGAACCGCCACTGGTTAGAAGAGAAGTGAACTTTGGACAAAAGGAGGGACCACACGTTATTCAGTACCAGAGCCAACAGAGTGTCGGCCAACGTAGCTTCTCTTGCTCACTTGTAAAGGGAGGGCTGACTGAGCAGAGTCACCACTGGATGCCACTAAAACTGGGTAACTCCAACAGATGATCTGTCCAGTTGTGTGAAATCAAAGTTTGTGTAAAGACTTGTGATCTGACAGTGTGAGCAGTTTAAGAATGAGCCGTTCATGTTTAACACAGAATAAGATGAATTTACGACCAGGAGTTCATTCAATTAGAAATAAGTTGTATTGTTGGGAGGTAAGTCAAGTCATTTCATTTATAAATCACATTTTAAAACAACACGTGTTGACCATTATGCTGCACAGTTGATATCAAATACTTGTAGACCATTTTAAATCAATGAATAACACGTTAAACCAAAAAAGCACCCAGAGCATCTCTGCAGCTTCACTTCCTTCCTCTGCTCTCACACTTGTGCCTTTTGAGGTGAGAAATGTTTATTCCAAACACGGTTTTTCATCTGTCTGAACATTTTCACTTGGTTTTTCATCTGTCTGAACATTTTCACTTGTGTGGACAGTCAAGTGATGTTTCAGATATTGCCTGTCTCCAAATGTTTTACCACAGACAGAGCAACAAAATGGTTTCTCCCCCGTGTGGGTTCCCATGTGTCGTCTCAGATGATCCTTTTGTCCAAATGTCTTGCAACAAACTGAACAACTAAATGGTTTCTCGCCTGTGTGGCTTCTCGAGTGTCGTGTCAAATTTTCCTTTCGTGCAAATGTTTTACAGCAAACTGAACATTTGAACGGTTTCTCCCCTGTATGGGTTCTCATGTGATTGGACAAATTGCCTCTGCTCGTGAAAATTGTTTTACAAACTGAGCAAGTGAAAAGTTTTTCTCCTGTGTGAACTCTTAAGTGTGAGGATAAAGTTGAGCTTTGAGCGTATATTTTATCACAGAAAGAACAGCTGAAAGGTTTCTCTCCTGTGTGGACTCTCATGTGATTCATACCATCTCGCTTCAATCGAAAAGTCTTTTTACAAACTGAGCAGCGGAAACGTTTTCCTTCTGAAAGAAGTCTCATATTAGACATTAAGGATTTATTTTCTAAGTATGTTTTACCACTAACTGAGCAACTAAATTCTTTATCTTCTCTTTGTAGTCCATTGTTTACCTGCAGATGTCGCTTGTGGTCAAAGTTTGTAGCATATTCAGAGGAGCAAATTGATGTTTTTCCAGTATTACATTCCTGATCACTTACAGGAGAACAACCTGACTGAGGTTCCCTGGTCTCCTCCCAATCACAACTGTCATCAGTCTCAGTCTCAGGTTCAGAGTCTGATGTTCTATCATCTGTTTCTGGTTGTAAATGTCTATCTGGATCTGAGTTCCTGGCTGGTTCTGGTCCTCCACAGTCCTCTCCATCAGCTTCTGTTTCCATCTGTTCAGTCAGTCTTTGATGAAGCTGTGAGGACTGAGGTTTCTCTTCATCGTCTTCTTCACTCTTCACAAGGACAGGAGTGAAAGGGGACTTGGTGATATCAGGCTCCTCCAGCCCTCGAAGCTGCTCTCCCTCCTGACTGGTCCAGAGTTCCTCCTGTTCCTCTTTAATGTGTCGGGGCTCTGGTGGGTCCTCCTGGTCCAGCCTTGGGCTCCACTCCTCTTTAATGTGTGGGGGCTCTGGTGGGTCCTCCTGGTCCAGACTGGGGCTCCAGTCCTGCTGCTCAGGGGGAACCTCTTCTTTACTCACCAGCAGCAGCTGGACGTCTGTGGAGAAAAATGAAACACAGACATTTTAGAAAACTGTAACTTGCAGACGTTCTGCCTTCAGATATTTTTCTCTTGTAGATCAAACTTTTCTCGTTTCATTTCATCCCTGCTGAGTCAGCACACATGCAGGCTTGACATAAGCTGCATTTCCACCACAGAAACTTCACCGTGGAACAAGGATCTCACTGTTTCCACTGCAGGGACTCTACCCCCCAAAGAGCCCCTTCTCAGGAGGTACTACTCTCCCACAGTAAAAAAAAAAGGGTTTGTTCACTTCGCATTTCTGAATGGTCGAGTAGAGGAAACTCGCTTTAAGTTGATCATTTCAGGTGTTTTAAATCCTCTTTGCTACTAATGCTCATCTCTTTTACACTAAGGTTTGGCCGATAGACGATGGCACAATGTTGAGCCGGCATCGTGCTTGTACACCCCTCCCCCGAAACAACAACAACAAACAAACCAAAAACATCTACATTTTTTTATATTTCACCACCAGGTGAAAGCAGGTTTCACCCCTCTAACCTGCCGGTCAGCTCGCTCTGGCCGACTGTCTATGCGAGTGAACACATGCCTCTAAGACGACCGCTACCACCCCCAATGTAATGCTCCCAAAATACTAGGTCTGTAACGGTTCTGAAACAGAGACCGAAACCGCGACACAAAAGTCCACGGACTCGTGGACTTTCCACACCAGGCAGAATCAGCAACAAGAGGGCAAACTCAGTAACTGCTGAAGTAACCAGTAACATATAAACTCCATACATCAGCAAAAGTGGAGGAAAACCATCACAGGGAAAACCATCACAGGGAAAACTATCACAGGGAAAACCGGACAGCTAAAACTTTTTTTTAACCTGTCCTGGTTTGCAGTATGAGGAGCTGGATCCTGTGTTGTGCCAGACAGATTTTACTTTAATGAGAGAGTTTTAAAGAAAGGACAACACCTGCAAGAGAGGGTGGAGCTTGGGGCGGAGAAAAACAAACAAAAACAAAGAGACAACCAGACGAACAGCAGAAATAAACAGCTACTGTAAGAAACAACTGAGGGAGAATGAAAAGGCGAAACAGTCAAGCAAAATAAACAAACAGCACAGGAGCTAAAACGGAGTGTTTGGAGCAAAGAGCTGCTGAAGCTGTGGACAGTGTGACAGATATAAATTGTTTTTTTCAGCATTAAAGCCTGTAAACATTTTCCCTAAATATAAGTATAGGGCTGAACGATTTTGGAAAATAATCTAATTGCGATTTTTTTAATCGAATATTGCGATTTAATAAGCGATTAATTTTTAAGCTCTTTACCTTCTGTAGTATTTAAAATGGACAAGCAGTAAATCAGTGTAAACACAATATTAGAGAAAACTTCTTCTCACTGCAAACTGCCTTTACTGCAGTAAAAGTACTAACAGCACTAAAATGACGGATTGGTGGACGAAAAAATGCACAGCAGAAAGACGCTGTAGTAAGCTAAGCGTATTGTGGCAGTCGGCGCCTGCGTCTCGCACAGCCACCAGTTTCAAACTAAACTCAAGTCCTACAGAGGCCCAGTCTGTCCTGAGTTACAGCCGGTGCTGCTGACCAGCATCGGAGGCTGCGGGGGGACTCCGGTGCTGTCGGAGAATTAGTAACAGTCCCTCCAGAAAAACGCGGAGTTTTTTTGTGATTATTGCGGGCAAAAATCCTTGATTACGCGGCACGTTTTCTTAAAAAATGCGATGGAATATGCGGGATATTTATGCGATTTATGCGATTTATGCGGCGAAAATGCGGAGTATTTGAAAAAATGCGACCCCCCCACACATAAATATGCGGACTTTGGCTGATTATGCATTGAATTCAGCGATCGCATAATCGCGTTTTTCTGGACAGACTGTTTTTTGCGGGGTTTGCAGCTTTTCGATGACGTTCACGTCGCGTAATTACGTCACTTCAAAACGTTCCCATGGCAATAGGGGGATGGCTGCTCCTGTGTGAAGTAAACGCAACATTTTCCAACTTTCTGCTAAGACATATGTGACTTTTTTTGCGATGAAAATGCGGGGATTATGAAATCATGCAAGCCCCATATATTTTGCGCTGAAATCAGCAATTTATCGCGTGAAATTGCGGAGTATTTGAAAAATGCGACCCCGCGATAAATATCGCGGACTTTGGCTGATTATGCATTGAATTCAGCGATCGCATAATCACGTTTTTCTGGAGGGACTGTAGTAAGCTTGTCTATTAAACACGAGAGGCGCCACTCTGTTCTATTTTAGTTAGCCAACTTTTGAATTGAACCTCAAACTGAGTATTTTTAGTTTGCTTACGGGGATACAGAAAGATGGACTCCAGGAGATTTGAACTGAGATCAGGACTCATTAATTGGTGGTTGAACTGTGGGTTTTGTATTGAGGCTTACTGTATAACACCCTGTGGTGAAAAGGTAGGCCGACCTGATGATATTATATCACATTATTTAATGCCATGACTTGACTCAAATTATCTTTCTCATATTATAGTTTTATATTTCTTCTCCACCATTGCTCATAATAATAATTCTACCTAATTCATTATAACACAAGAAAGAACAGTGTAGTTCTATCCAATATAATAATACAGAAGGTAAAGAGCTTTAAATTAATCACAAATTAAATCACCATATTAGTTAAATAAAATCTAAATTATATTATTTTCTAAAATTGTTCAGCCCTATACTCCGGTCCAAACTTCTGGGCAGTAAAGCGCACAAACCTGCTTCAGGCTTGAAAACAGCGTCCAGTAGTTTGCGTTGTCCACAAAGTTCCTCCTCGTTCTCGACTTTAGACATTTTTACTAATTCACAGCAGCTTTTCCTCCGGACTGTTTCCAGCTAGCAAGCTAAGCTAACTTCATTAGCTTCGTAGGACAGCGGGAGATAATTCAGATGTTAAACATGTTCAGATAAAGGGAACAGCGCAGAGTCTATTCAGACAGCTCTAACTGGACATTTGGACATTTTGGCTCCGTGAAAATACAGTTTGGTCTCTATCGAAGCTGCTCCGACTGTGAGGCCGAGCTCCGGCTCCGGCTACTTCCTGCTAACAAGCTACGCTAACTTCCTTTAGCATTCTCGGCTAACAGGAGATGAGTCTGAGGGGAAACATCCCGAAAGTTTACACAAAGTCCACTTAAACACGTTCATCCTCACGTACAGGCTCTGCTGCTGCGCTCCGGCTGCATCTTACGGTAACGGAAAAGTTAGCATGTTAGCAACCGGAAGTTCCCCTGCTTCCGGAAGCACTGATTGGTGAATTTCAAAATAAACGTCTGTTTATTAAAAAATAAACGTCTGTTCCAAATATTCTGACGGCATTGCAGTAAAAAGGACTAAAACATTCAACAATAAAGACAGAGCAATAATAATAAAACAGAGTGGTACCATTAATAAAAGCTTTTTTAAAGATACGTTTTGCAAAGTGATTTGAAAGATGTCACTGATTCTGCAGCCTCAGATCTGATGCTGCGTTCCAGGCATCTCGGAACTGGGAAATTTCCGACCTCCAACTAGAAAAACTATCCTGGACGCCACTTGAAGTCGGATTTCCTAAAAAATTTGTACCCGACTTCACGAGTAGCAGCTGAATGACGTCACAAAACAATGTCAGCGCCCATGGAAGCGCACTTTGTAAATGGTAAACCATAAACTAAAAGGCAACAAAACGTATATTTGCATGTCTTTAAATTAAAATAATACATACAGTCATATAGTAAAACCTGTTCTGAATGTATATTGATGTAGAAATATGTTTTACACATTAGGTAGCTGGCTACAGTAAAGAATCTCGTAAAGTCATTTTTTCTGCATAAAAGTTATTGTTAAAAATGCCAAAACATCAGGAAGTGTAACAACAACATTGACTGACTTCAGGGCTGCCAACTTACATATCCAGAGGGGAACAGAACCAGTAACGTTTGGGCTGTTCATGTCAGTTGGTACAGTTAAACTGCCGTCCTTTTAATTAACACCTAAATCACTGCTGAGGGTGCAGCTGTGTGCACACTTTGTCACGGTCACCCATGATTTTCTTTCACTTGCGGCGTCATGCACCACCATGCACCTGGAACGCTTTGAGGTCGGAAGTCGGAAGTTTCAACTGGGAAAAATCCCAGTTCCGACCGGTCTCGAACGCACCATAAAGGCAGGGACTTCCAGAGCTGTGGCCTGGACTACGAAGGGAGTTCAACCTACTCAGAGTTAACTCGGGGTAACAAACTCTGACCGCCAACACTGGAGTTAAACTAAGATGTTGGTTAGTTCAGTCAGTGTGAACTTAATTGGAGTTCGCATAAAAGAGGCGTGTTCAGCCGTGTAGGCAGAATTATTTGGCAGCATGCTCCGTATTTCTCCAGAGCAATGCATGTTTTTTTCCTCGGTTATTACCCCTCACCCTGGATTTTTGTAAAATAATCTAAATATGTGAGAATTCGATTATAGACTACAGATGGGCTAAGAAACTCTCCCGTTAATTACTTTTTCCCTAAAATCACGGCTCGGCTGCAGGGCTCGCTGTCTGAAAGTGACGCTGTTGTCAGAACTTGCAGCCTCGGTCGAGCAAATCAGGATGAAATCTGAACATATTTTATAAAGCGGTGTGCATTAATATCCTAATTCTCATCATTAACTCTGAGTACAGATGTGGTGTGTCGTCCCCGTGCAGGGTGACCTCGAGTTAACCAAGAACAAAACCTGCTCGGAGAAGTTTAGAGATGCAGCATAAATTGCCTTTGCAACAGACCTCGGTTAGCACCTATCCACCTTGAGTTTTACGGGTTAGCCAGGAAGTTACACCGTGACATCGGGTCTGTGGTGAGAGAGGCTGAGCAAACCCAGCCTGATGTCGGGTCAGAAATAAGGCCAGGCTGGGCCAGTAAAGGCCTGGACCTTACCTCTGCCAACGTAATAAACCTAACAAATAATACTCTATTAGTTTTCTTCTTTAGCTGATTCATCGTAGTTAAAAAACTTTACTGGAGACGATCAAGAGTCGGTGCAAAAGAGTTTATTCCAAAAAAGGACAAATAAACCCGAGTGACATCCTAGCAGGTCAGGATGAAACACACTGAGCAGCGATCAGCGTGCATCGCCTTATATTCACCTTTCGCTCCACCCACAAAGTGGGTGTCCCACCATCTGAAAAGTACCTAACAGTCCTCCCTTCACACTTTTGGCAGCCGGCCGTGGCAGCAAGCCGTGGCAGCAAGTTCTATATCATCCTCACATGTCCAGCTCACTCTAGCACACATGTTGAAAGATATGAGAAACCATACAATACCATACAATATCCACATTTGATGACAATATGTGGCTACAGTAAATGCATGTGCGATTGATACACATCCTAATTGATCATAGTTGATCATAAGGTGCCTAACTTAAGTTCCAATGATTTCACTAATTAATAAGTACGTGCAAACCCAGCAACCAATAATATGTGAGGATATTATAACCAATAATATGAGTACATGATACATGATAGATTAAAATAATATGAGTACATGATACATGATAGATTAAAATAAAATAATATGAGTACATGAGTATGCATCAAAAATGAGATGGACTATATAGATGCATGTTCCGCAACACAACCCTCAAACTCCCAAGTAGGTGTTTTGATGCTGCCTTTTGCTATCTTATGCTGCTCCCTCCCTTTACTCCCAAAGCACACGAACCTGCTCACTCACACAAACATGTGCAACTGTTGAGCCTGGGTAGTTAGATACAGAAAGGAGCACACACACCCAGAACTATAGGGTTTTAACACTGTGATCCTAACTTTACACTATAAATTAACACTTTAAATAATGACTATGTGGACCACCCTTACTCTAGCAATTAATGATAACAATTTAGGCTATAATGCTCCAAAATAATACACAACACTGACCCAGGTAACGGAGCACCAAACCATCTGTTTGTTCCTGACTCTGCTCATCTCAAGGTCCTCCAGTGGGTGCACACTTTGTGCTTCACCTGCCACCATGGTATTAATCGCAGCCCGTTCATGTTGAAGAGGAGCGTTTGGTGGCCCACGATGAAGGATGACAGCCAAAGCAAAACATCTCGTTGTCCTTCTGCTGGTCACTTCAGCCCATTACCTGTGCCCGGGCACCTATGGTCCCACCTAGTCAGTCATTGGGTGCCACTGTAAGCCTTTCCTCAGAAAGGGCAACCCGGATCTGGATTAAACCACTACGTGACCAGTGCAGCCACAGGTACTGGTGGACTGGGAGAGCTATGGCCCTGAAGAGAGGTCATTGATACCTCAGTCCTTCATGGTCAGAGACTTACATCGAGCCCACCCGGGTATGCCTGGTGGGTTGCCAGGAAGCTCATGTTGGGGGGAGGAGCTTATCACATTAAAGAGGATTCAGCGTCTTCATATTAGTTTAATAGAAAGAAGATGTCCACAGGAAGATCGGATCAGTCCAGGCAAGGTAATTATTGTTAACAAAATAACAAAACTAGGTGTGACTGACTGAAATAAAAATAAAAACAAGGCTTTACAAAATCACAATGACTAACTGAAACTGTATTGTTAAACTGTACTGTAAAATAAACTAAAGTTATAGATTAAATTTATTTCATTAGGCCTACATAAGCCTAGTGTTGTAATTAAAAGTATAAATAAACTTGTTCTGCATGTTACTTGTCACACTAAAGAATCTCTAAGTCATCATCTCTGCATAAAACTTAGTCAGTAAGAAATGCCAAAACGTTTGAAAACATTAGGAAGTATAATCTACAAAATGTTGTCTCTTCTTTTGAGGATGATCACTTCAGTCACTTGTTTTCATTAAAATGGCCATAATTTGAATTAACACCAAGGGCTGTGCAGAGGCTGCAACTGGGTGCACACCTGACAAAGAGTTTGTTCCGGTCAGACATGTTTTTCTTTCACATTCGGCGTCATGCAGCCAACCTTCCTCTTAGTGCTTCACACAGTTTAATCTTAGTTCCTAGTTTTAATAGACTAATAAATGTTTAGATTTTAATACAACTGCTTTCCAGTCAAACCTGCATTCAAGGCCTTGAATGCAGGTTTGACGTTAGCAGCTTTTATCCCTATTAAGTTTGTTGCTCAGGGAGGCTTCACTGATAAGATAAACAAGAGAGATAAACAAAAGCAAGACAAGCGATCAGACGCCACAGGGGAGAGCTACACGCTAGGGCGAGGGAGAGGAGGTCGCACCCTGACCGGAGCCTCCAGAAAAAACCCTTGATAAAGATATTCAGGTATTTTCTTAGATCGATCAGGTAACCAGCTGCTTCAGATCAGCACAAAACAAAATATATTAAAAAAAATATATAAAATGAAATATAAAAATATTTAGCCTGATGTTCACAGGATACATGAACACAAGTCTCCTGATTCAAAGGTCCTGTTCTATGTTCTCACTCAGTCTTTTCTGTTAAATATCATCTGCCTTTACCATCAAAAACTGCCGCTACAGGGCTTCCCCCCCTGCGCTGACCTGTGAAGCTACAGGGATCCACAGTGCGTTACAAACTCTGATAGGCCTTGACCAACTGGTTGTAGGGATACAACACCGGTCAAAGACAGAACAAAACGCAGCTCCTTTGTTTTCCGTTATGGATTTAAAACAGACCAACAAAACAGATGTCTGTTATTTGGTTTTCCTTTTTTCCATTTCTCCGTTTTGGTTTTAAACCGATTTTGTTTTGAAACGAAATAATGAAAGAACAAATCACACACGGATTCTGGTTTTGCGAATGATACATACAACACAGTTATTAAAGCATTACACATTTTATTAGTTTCTTCTAGTTGTTTACAAAAGTTAATAAATCAAAAGAAAATGAAACTTATATGCTTGAATCCAGTCTCAGACAAATAAAATTGTAAAATTAAATTGTCTTGTTGGCAGGTAAGTCATTTCATAAACAACACATATTGACCATAGTGCTGTATAGATGACACTTTTATCCATATTAAATCAATGAATACATACAATTCCAGAAAAGCACCTGGAAGACGTCACTGCAGCTTCATTTACCTTCGCTGCTCTCACCAGCACACTTGTGCTTTTTGATGTGAGCGAGCTCGGTGAATGGTTTCTCCCTTCTGTGGATGCTCATGTGTCGTCTCAGATTTCCCTTTTCTCCACATGTCTTACCACAGACAGAGCAACTGAAAGGTTTCTCACCAGTGTGGGTTCTCGCGTGTCGTCTCAGATTTCCCTTTTGTCCAAAGGTTTTACCACAGACAGAGCAATTAAAAGGTTTTTCCCCAGTGTGGATGCTCATGTGTGCGGACAAACAGCTTCTGCGACGGAAACCTGTTTTACAGACGGAGCATTTGAAAGGTTTTTCTCCGGTATGAACCTTCAGGTGTGTGGTCCAAGTTGACCTCTGTGCAAAAGTTTTACCACAAACAGAACAATTAAATGGTTTCTCTCCTGTGTGGGTTCTCATGTGGGCTCTCAGAATTTGCTTTTGTGCAAAGCCTGTACCACAGACTGAACAACTGAAAGGTTTCTCGCCTGTATGGATTCTCATGTGTTTGGACAAATTGCCTCTGAGACTGAATGTTGTTTTACAAACGGAGCATTTGAAAGGCTTTTCTAATGTATGATTTTTCTCTCTTGTGTGCAGAGTCAAGTGTTGTTTTAGATATTGGCTGTCTGCAAATGTTTTAGTACAAACAGAGCAACTAAATGGTTTTTCCCCTGAGTGGCTTCTCATGTGTCGCCTCAGATGATACTTCTGTCCAAATGTTTTACTACAAACTGAACAACTAAATGGTTTCGTCCCTGTGTGGATTCTCATATGATTGAACAGATTGCCTCTGCTTGTGAAACTTGCTTTACAAACTGAGCAAGTGAAAAGTTTTTCTCCTGTATGAACTCTGAAGTGTGTGGCCAGAGTTGAGCTTTGAGCAAATGTTTTACCACAAACAGAACAACTAAATGGTTTTTCCCCCGTATGGGTTCTCATGTGACATCTCAGATTTTCCTTTCGTGGAAATCTTTTATCACATAACGAACAGCTAAATGGTTTCTCTCCAGTATGGGTTCTCATGTGTTGCAACAAATCGCCTTTGCGGCTACATTTTTTTTCACAAACTGAGCAGCTAAAAGGTTTTTCTCCTGTTAGAAATCTTTCTTTTGTATGAACTTTTAAGTGTGTGGTCAGAGCTGAGCTTTGTGCAAACCTTCGACCACAGACTGAACAACTGAAAGGCTTCTCGCCTGTGTGGACTCTCATGTGATTGACACCATCTCGTCTTAATCGAAAAGTCTTTTTACAAACAGAGCAACAGAAATGTTTTCCTTCTGAATGAAGTCTCACATTAGACATTAAGGATTTATTTTCTAAGTATGTTTTGTCACTAACTGAACAACTTAATTGTTTCTCCTTTGTTAGGAGTCCATTGTGTTCCTGCAGATGGCACTTGTTGTCCAAGCTTGTAGCAGATTCTGAGTTACTTGATATTTTTCTAGTATTAAATTCCACATCACTTACAGGTACTTTGTTGTTTAGCAGAGGGTTTGAACCTGACTGAGGTTCCCTGGTCTCCTCCCAATCACAACTGTCATCAGTCTCAGGGTCAGAGGAGTCTGAAGTCTTTTCATCAGTATGTGGCTGTAAATGTCTACCTGGATCTGAGTTCCTGGCTGGTTCTGGTCCTCCACAGTCCTCTCCATCAGCTTCTGTTTCCATCTGTTCATTTACTCTTTGATGAAGCTGTGAGGACTGAGGTTTCTCTTCGTCTTCTTCACTCTTCACAGGGACAAGAGTGAATGTGAACTTGGTGATATCAGCCTCCTCCAGCCCTCGAAGCTGCTCTCCGTCCTGACTGGTCCAGAGTTCCTCCTGTTCCTCTTTAATGGGCGGGTCCTCGTGGTCCAGACTGGGCCTCCATTCCTCTTTAATATGTAGGGGTTCCTCCTCTTTACTCTCCAACAGCAGCTGGACGTCTGTGAAGAATAATGAGAAACAAACGCGTTTTAGAAAACTAACTTTCTGTTAACATTTAAACCACCGATACCACTGCTTCCTTAAACTAGTGGAGAAACTATGCACATTTTGTACAACATATTTGGAAGCTCTTCAAACTTCGCATTTTTTCAGAGCAGAAATAAAATGACTGCACTCGAGTCAGCTGCATGTTGTGTTCGCATGTAAACCCGCTACAGTTCAAATAAGCCTCTCAGCTGAATATAGAAAACCCTATATAGGGACCCTGTTGACCTTAACTGGGGAGGTAGTTGGGCGGTGGAAGGAACACTTTAAGGAACTCCTAAACCCGACTGACACCCCCTCTCTAGTAGAGTAGAGGTCTAGTAGAGCTGGAGGCTGATGGGGGTTTCTCATCAATTTCCCTGGAGGAGGTCACTGAGGTAGTCAAACAACTCCACAGTGGCAAAGCCCCAGGGATTGATGAGATCCGCCCGGAGATGCTAAAAGCTTTGGGTGTGGAGGGGCTGTCATGGATGACACGTCTCTTCAACATTGCGTGGAAGTCGGGTACAGTGCCCAAGGAGTGGCGGACTGGGGTGGTGGTTCCCCTGTTCAAAAAGGGGGACCAGAGAGTGTGTGCCAATTACAGGAATATCACACTTCTCAGCCTCCCTGGTAAAGTCTACGCCAGGGTGCTGGAGCGGAGGGTTCGGCCGATTGTCGAACCTCAGATCGAGAGAGGAACAATGCGGTTTTAGGTCCTGGTCGTGGAACAACTGACCAGCTCTTTACTCTCACAAGGATCCTGGAGTGGGCTTGGGAATATGCCCGTCCAGTCTACATGGGCTTTGTAGATCTGGAAAAGGCATATGACCGGGTCCCCCGGGAGATACTGTGGGAGGTGCTGCGGGAGTATGGGGTGAGGGGGGCCCTTCTTAGGGCTATCCAATCCTTGTACATCCAAAGCCAGAGCTGTGTCCGAGTACCACGACAGTAAGTCGGACTCTTTCCAGGTGGGGGTTGGCCTTCGCCAGGGCTGCGCTTTGTCACCAATCCTGTTTGTGATATTCATGGACAGGATATCGAGGCGTAGCCGTGGCGAGGAGGGGCTGCAGTTCGGTGGGCTTTGGATCTCGTCACTGCTTTTTGCAGATGATGTGGTCCTGATGGCGTCATCGGTCCGTGGCCTTCAGCTCTCACTGGATCTGTTGATTGAGATGAAGCGGTTGGGATCTGTGGCCATGGTTCTCATCAGGAAACCGATGGAGTGTCAACTCTAGGTAGGGAATGAATCATTACCCAAAGTGAAAGAGTTCAAGTACCTCGGGGTCTTGTTCACGAGTGAGGGGAGACTGGAGCAGGAGATTGGCCGGAGAATCGGAGCAGCGGGGACAGTATTGCACTCGTTCTACCACACTGTTGTGACGAAAAGAGAGCTGAGCCGTAAGGCAAAGCTCTCGATCTACCGGTCAATTTTCATTCCTACCCTCACCTATGGTCATGAAAGCTGGGTCAAAGCAAAGTATTTAACAACAATCCAAACTGCTTTCACCGTCAGCTACTGCCGCCTGTCTGTCCTTTGGAGAATTAAGAGAGGACGCTAACTAAGAGCTACCGTGCCGCACGGTGCGTTAGTTAAAATCATTAACTAACCCTAACCCTGGAGGAGGTCACTGAGGTAGTCAAACAACTCCACAGTGGCAAAGATGAGATCCGCCCAGAGATGCTAAAAGCTTTGGGTGTGGAGGGGCGTTAAAATCATTAACATTAGCTGCGCATTGATTTTATTGATCATGTGTAGAGTTTAATTGTGGCAGTCACTCAATCAGCAGCTGTCTGTCTAGGCCGAACAGGGAGAACCACACGTCTCCGTTGTGTTCACTGTACAGATGGTCCGAAGTTGCACTTCCACAAGTTACGCCTTTTTTCGTTCCGTCAACATTAGTTAGCAATTAACCTCGACATTAGTTATCCATTGACATTTGTTAATCAATTCATAATCGCCCAAGTCTGCATCACGATGCAACTTAAAATCAATTATTTTCCACACCCCTTCTATTTACAAAGAAATGCTCATTGTGCTGATAATCCTAATATATCGTGGTCATGTGGGGCAACATGCCGCCGTCTTGCTGCCTCTGCTGTCTTGACAAAACGCTCCGGGATGATTTTACTTCATGTGTTCATGTTGTTTGTGTTTATGCACACCAGTTGTGCTGCTGTGATCAGCCATTTCCACAGGGCCCCAGGGGTCGCTGTCTGAAATACTCATACACACTATACATGGTCGAAGTAGAGGTTTTTAAGCTGCAGCATGTTCTTCAGGGGTATCCCTGATTAGACTGCCTGCACGTTATGCAAAGCCCCATATTTTCATAATCAACTTTGATTATGTTAACAACTTCCCCCAATTCCAGGGGCATACACTCCATTTCTGATGCCCTCAATCATGTACATTCTTCCCTGAGAGCTTTTGTGTGGGGAAAAGAGGAAACAGTACAGAATATCAAATTGAGATAATGGTGACTCAAGTGACCACGGTTATCAGTTGCTGTGTGGTAGTGATGTAATCAGCAGTCTGCTGTGTTTTCACGTCACATTTTACATTTAAATTTATTCATTTAGCAAACGCTTTAATCCAAAGCGACTCATAATTGCTATATATTTACACCTCTGGAGTAACGAGGGGTTTAGTGTTTTGCTTAGGGACACATTGGTGGACGTGTCACAGTGGGGAGTTGAACCCGGGTCAAAGGCATGTGTCTTATCCACTGCGCCATCACCACCCCTTTAGTATCGCCTCAGCTCGCTTGGAACCTTGACGGGGGTGATTCAAAATAAAGTGCCTGGTAGCAGGTAGGGATGCAGCAATTACAGATTTTGTTGATTATTGTCAGAGAAATAATCATAGTTTCACGATTCTTACGATTATTATGCATTAATTCATTTCACAACACTAGTAATGACTTAAGTTGATTTTTCATATTTAATTACATTAACAGATCTATAACATGTAGGTATTATTAATGTAGGAGGAAGATCAACTTTTATCCTCCAAGGGAAATTGTTAGAAAGGAGGGGAACAAACTGCACTGTGACTGTCATCAACTCTCATCCATACATGTTTTAGTGAAACATAAGGCTACCATATAGGCTACCAATTAACTGAAATGCCGTTAACTGGTAGCCTATAGTCCTGAAAGTCTATGAGCTCCTGATGTATGTTAGTGTTTTACACCTGGCAACATTTTCTCAGCACAGACAGGAGAAGACAACAGGATGTAATCTTAAGTCTGCAGTGACTGAAGGTCTTATAATGACTACATTCTTCCATAAAGGCCCTTTCAGAAAAGAAGCGATTTGCAGTGCGTGGAAGCTGCTCAGCACTAAAGTTCAACTGCTTTAACCGCGGTGTGCACGTAAGCTCGCGGTGCGGTGCACATTGGTTGACGCAGCAACAAACTACTCTGGCGAGGCGTAAGCCATTGAAAATAACAGGCCTCATAGTGCAGTGGGGCTGTCAGTGCGGTGGGTCTGAAAGTATACACCTGCTTTGTTTGTTTACACTGCACTGAAAGCTCGACTCTCAGCACTACGGCATCGACTGTAAGTGACACGTTTATATTTGATTCCCTACCGACTTGCTACGTTAATTAATATAATGCATTAGGCCAACCTTTACTTGGGCGTGTAAAGCTGGGTGCTGATCCCGCAGGTGCTGCATCAAGTTTAATGTAATTATTCGCTCCTTTAGCAGGAATCTGTTAGCGGCAGAGTTTTGAACATCTGATCCGTAATCTTCATTAACGCCCTGGTCAGACTTGGTGTACCCGAAATGCTCCCATAACGCCGACTTCAGCCGTTTCTTTGGTGGAAATAAAGCTTCACAGTTTGGTCCCTCTGCCATAGTTTAGCCAGTGTGCAGTAACCTCTGATGAGTACCGCACTTCGGCTGGTGGACCGCTCGTGTAACTTTGTTTTGCGGAAGTTGCCACAGTTTCGTTCCGTGCAACAGAAACACTCGGTGTAGCGGAGCCTTTACGATTAATTACCGTGACGTTTTAAAGCGCAGTTAATAGTGAAATCCGGTAATCGTTGCATCCCTGGTAGCAGGTACAGGTACAACTTATCACAAAAAGGCAAGTAGAGTCGCAGCAAGTCGAGCTGGTACTGTGCAGTGCAAAAAGGGCTATAGACTTGTAGCAGGTAAAGTTTCAGGGGAGCTGTCCAGTGCTGAAGTTGGTAAAGTTTTGGAGGAGCTGTCCAGTGCTGAAGTTGGTAAAGTTTTGGAGGAGCTGTCCAGTGCTGACGTGAGTGACAGGGTTTTGTCTGTAGTTCAACTGACACCTAATGTGACACCTGGTTTGAGTATGAATGTGCTCTGGAGTTACTTTGACGTGGATACAGTATTGTTGTATTTAGCTTTTTTTCTTCCCATGTTCTCTCTCACTCTCCTGTGCAATCACCTGGGTGGAGTGATGGGTCTCTGGATGAGGCACCAATCCTCACCTGCTGCTGATCAGTAGTTAAGGCAAAGCCAGAGATCCAGTCCACCCCAGTTTGTTAAGTCATGACATGCTCATTTCTGCTTACTGAGCTAACTCGCTTTTCTCTCTGCCCCAGAAACGACCACCAGCCAGCCAGGAGGCCAGGGACTCCAAAGACTGGGACCGCAGCCCATCTCTGCCAGCCTGAACCCCAGACCTCAACACTTGCCATTTTATAACATATATAGTTAATCAACTTAAGCTCATTGTTAATTCATGCATAGTAATTGTGATAAGCGTTAAACCGTGACTATTCCTCTGACAATAATCGTACCAACAAAATCTGTAATTGCTGCATCCCAAGTCCAAACAACCTCTTACATTACTTTTCATACTTTGAGAGGATTAACTTCAGATCAAAATAAATAAATTACAGTTTTTCATTTATTGGTGTTGCAAATGTAAAGTAATAATACTATAAAGAGCTGACAGGAACATTTTCCTGCTCTGTGAGGACTTTTACTGTCACACTGTCAGCACATGTCGCTGATGATACTCACATCCTTTGACTGAAGGAAGGTTTGAATGCAGGACTTTTCCTCGCAGTGGAGGATTTTCACAGAGTGCTGTTAGTACTTTTACTGCAGTAAAGGCAGTTTGCAGTGAGAAGAAGCAGTAAAGCGCACAAACCTGCTTCAGGCTTGAAAACAGCGTCCAGTAGTTTGCGTTGTCCACAAAGTTCCTCCTCGTTCTCGACTTTAGACATTTTACTAATTCACAGCAGCTTTTCCTCCGGACTGTTTCCAGCTAGCAAGCTAAGCTAACTTCATTAGCTTCGTAGGACAGCGGGAGATAATTCAGATGTTAAACATGTTCAGATAAAGGGAACAGCGCAGAGTCTATTCAGACAGCTCTATCTGGACATTTGGACATTTTGGCTCCGTGAAAAATACAGTTTGGTCTCTATCGAAGCTGCTCCGACTGTGAGGCCGAGCTCCGGCTCCGGCTACTTCCTGCTAACAAGCTACGCTAACTTCCTTTAGCATTCTCGGCTAACAGGAGATGAGTCTGAGGGGAAACATCCCGAAAGTTTACACAAAGTCCACTTAAACACGTTCATCCTCACGTACAGGCTCTGCTGCTGCGCTCCGGCTGCATCTTACGGTAACGTTAGGGTAAAGGTTAGCATCTTAGCCACAGGAAGTACACTTGTTTCTGATTCTACTGCTTTGCTGATTTTCAAAATAAAAGTGACCATGCTTTCATTTACAGGCCCATATCTCTTTGTTACGAATTAACAATGGTAGAAAAATCACGTCAAGTACAATACAGTGTTCGTAGCATTAATAAAATACTTGAGAAGTGATTTAAAAGATGTAACTGAAGCCTCAGATCCTCAGGCACAGAGTTGATTATTTGTTTTGTAAGGTTTCTGTTTATTTGTACTTATTTGTGTGTTTGTGCTGCTGTAACACCTGAATTTGTTCTGCTTCTCCTGTGTAAGAAACATGTGTTCACATACTAGGCCAAAAAAACTGATTCTGATATCAGGTGAATAAAGTCGACTTTAACAACCACTTCTATCTCGCTGAATAAATGTCTGATACATTTATGATAAAAGAAAGATACTTTAATCTTATGACAACAGCAGGTTATGTTGGTTGAACAGTCAGACTATGAATCAGCTCATTTTCTTCTTAAACCCTGTATTGTTACTGAACTATCTGTCTGTTATTAAGTCCTGACGTTTCTGGAACTGTTCCACGGTCAAATATTAACAAACGACACAAACATCAGCAGTGATGTTAATAAAAAAGTAGAAAAATTGGATTTCCCTGTTTGTGAATGAGACATGGCTGCCATCCAGTGGACATCAGTGAAAACATCATCGTACCCCGGAGGTAAAAACTTTGCAGAACCAAATGTAAAACACAATGACAGCACTGACAACGCAGGAACACAAAGGAAACTGAAGTCCTTTCTCAGTCTAACGTCAGGTCTGTAATGTCTATGTCTGCTCACATTCAGTCCACAACTACACATCAACATCGAACCACCATGCCGCTCAGCAGTGTTTATACAGTTAAACAGTTCAGCTTCTCTACCCTGTTTAACACTAATAAACCCCTCTCCCTCTAGACATGGTGTCTCCATTTACCTCGGACTCCCCAGCTTCTCGTTATAAAGGTACTTTGGGTTGTTTGTCTGCCTTAAGAAATGTTTTCCTTCCCCATTAGGTAAAGATGATGCCCAGTTCATCAGCACGGTACACAGTTCACAGTCATCTAGTCCTTTTGTGCTGATCAGTGTGCACTCTGTTTCTGTGTTTTAGCCACATTGCGCTCCCTGGTAGCTTTTATACACTTTAATGCAGGTTGATAGCAGCAAGTTGGTGAGTTCAAGTTGAAGTTGGTTGTCACACTGTAAAATAAACTGTTTGTCACGGGCAATGACAAGTTCTAGCTGCTTTCTGTATATTTTCCACGGTCAGTTTCCCTTCACCGACACTCTGTTTTCTTGAGAGTTGTATCTGGGATCAGTAAACAGTAACACACACAGTTATAACAGACATCTCTCCTCCTGTCACAGCTGTTACTGAACTCAAACCCTCAGCCTGCTTTTTACATTACATTATCTGGTCCACTGCGCTCATCTCCATCTAAACCTTTCTGTACAAGCGTATCAAGTTCAATTCTTAGTACTTTATTACTGTACGTTACATTTATATTTAAATAAATATGAGCCTACATTTGAAATGTCCGTTCGAAGTAAAGAGTCTTGTACGAAGTATAAATGATCATGAACTGGTATAATTTGTGCATTATAAATTAATTTGTTTATTACACCTTCCTGTCAGAATTGTTAAAGCTTTGTAACATCACATGAAAAGCAGAGAAGTTCTGCATTCTATAAACTCAGGAATACAGAATTTCACTTAATCTTTAACATACTTTGATGTGAAATGATTAAAGTGTAAAAACAGCAGATCCTCCCTCTCCTCACCTTAAAGTCCAGGATGGGCAAAGACAGAGAGAGAGAGGAAACTTTGTGCAAGATAAAGGCAGGACGAGCAACACTGAATGTTTAGTCTGTCTGAACTTGTACCCACCCCCCCTCCAGAGGCTACTAACCCTCTGGTTAAATAAACGTTTAATAATAAATAATAAAAGTTGCCTTGAATTCATTCTTTTTGTGGTTTACAGAACTATACATACCTTAAACACCTACCAGTAAACAAACAGGCCGAGACAACAATTAAGTTCTAGTTTGTACAAACGTTCATGTAATCCTCTTCAGCTGCACTGAAGATTAAACATAATCTTTCTGATGATTAAAAGCTCTCCACAAAGACACATAAGGGCTGTACGCTTATTAGCTGCAGTAGGGTTTGTCTGTGCGGCCGGGGGAGTGTTGACCTGAAAATGAGGTTGAGTGACGACACAAAGAGACGCCATTACATGAGTTTATGAACGTGATCATTATGGAGGACTGCAATATATTTTCTCACCATTAAAAACACATGAAACAGCCAGAAACTGCTTGTTTTAGGTCGCAGTGCATTTTCAAGTATTTTACCTTCTTCATAATGATGTTTTACAGTTGGATCATTTACGATTAAATTACTTATTCATAACTACTTGGCTTTCCAAATGATAAATAAACACACTTATTAAAGCATTACACATTTTAATGGTAACTTTTACTAAAGTGGATTCACATCATAAATTAAAAGAAAAATCAAAAAACAACACTTGATTTTAGAAAAAAACTAAAACAAGTCAAAACATAATTTTTTCACTGGAAGACTTTAATGAGCTAGGAGGAAGGAGATGTTCTGCAGAGAAACCAGGGCCTGTATTCATCAAGCTTCTCAGAATCACTCATAAGAACGCTGCTGAGAACTGAGTTAAGAGTAAAAACAAATCTTGGCTCAAAGCTTAAATGTTAGTTATCAAGCATTGTAGTCCTACTTTAGGTGAAGTGTAGGACTAAATCTTAAGTTTCAGTCTGAGAGACGATTTACACGCCTTCCTGTGCCGCAAACACGACTTTGGATGACGATGTCGCCAAGGACCAATCACTGAAGAGATTTCCTTCTTTAAGACTATTCTCAGTAAATTCACATTGAATGGTGAAACTCCTCAGAGGAGTTTTTATTAAACACACATTTGACAAAGAATTTTCAAGAGAATACATTATGATATAAACACTGGAAATGAAAGATAAAATAGTTTCTTTATATGAGCGCCATCACTTCACCTACTACCTCTGTGAAGCCGGCTATTTGAATGAACGCTGTTTGTTTCTGTCGGATTACGGGGGGGCGCTACTCAGCTTGTTGACGGTTGTGACGGCCAAAATCATCAGCATTGCTGCGTTTGTCCTGTGGCAAAGGAACGAGGCGTCGTCACCACCTTCAGTTTAACTGAAATAGAATACAGAGTAAAAGCAGTGGTGAGAGGACGTCCCTCACCAACTCGCTGACAAAATTGATGCACGTAAGACAAAATTTGGAATCGGCTCAACAAGCGTCTCTGCAGCTTCATTTCCTTCCTCTTCTCTCACCAGCACACTTGTGGTTTTTGAAAATATGAAGCCGAGTGAAGCTTTTATCACAAACACTGCAGTTAAATCGTTTCTCCCCTGTGTGGACAGTCAAGTGTCGTCTCAGATTTCCGTGATGTGCAAATGTTTGACCACAAACTGAACAATTAAATTGTTTCTCCGTCGTGTGGAGAGTCAAATGTCGTCTCAGAGTTCTGCCCTCTCCAAATCTTTTACCGCAAACTGTACAACTGAACGGTTTTTCATCCATGTGGACAGTCAAGTGTCGTCTCAGATTCAGCCGTCCTCCAAATTCTTTACCACAAACTGAACAACTAAACGGTTTCTCCCCTGTGTGGACAGTCAAGTGCTCTGTCAGATGTCCCTTTCGTGCAAATGCTTTTCCACAAACTGAGCAAATATATGATTTCTCTCCTGTGTGGACATTCAAGTGTCGTCTCAGATTTCCGTGTTGTGTGAATCTTTTACCACAAACGGAACAAATAAATGGCTTCGACCCCGTGTGCACAGTCAAGTGTCGCCTCAGAGTTCTCCCATCTCCAAATCTTTTACCGCAGACTGAACAACTAAATGGTTTCTCTCCGGTGTGGACAGTCAAGTGCTGTCTCAGATTTTCCCTTCCTCCAAATTCTTTACCACAAACTGAACAACTAAACGGATTTCTCCTGTGTGGACAGTCGAAGTGTCGTCTCAAATTTCCATGTTGATGCGAATCCTACCACATACTGAACAGCTAAAGGTTTCGATCCCAGTATGCATTCTCATAGTGTGTGATCAAATTGCTTTTCAGACCGAAACCTACTTTACAAACTGAGCATGTGAAAGGTTTTTCTCCTGTATGAACTCTTAAGTGTGAGGTCAAAGCAGAGCTTCGTGCAAATCCTTTACCGCAGACAGAACAACTGAAGGGTTTCTCCCCCGTGTGGACAATTGAGTGTCGTCTCAGATGTGTCTTAAATGCAAATTGTTTACCACAAACAGAACAACTGAAGGGTTTCTCTCCTGTGTGGATTGTCATGTGTTGTCTCAGATGTTCCTTTTGGCCAAATTCTTTATGACAGACAGCGCAACAGAAGGGTTTCTCCCCTGTGTGGATTTTCATGTGCCTCGCAACATTTTTTCTACATTGAAAAGTTTTTTTACAAACTGAGCAACTAAATGTTTTCTCTGGTTGGTTTCCGTTGTCTTTCTGCAGCTGTCCCTCGTGGTCAAGGCTTGCAGCACATTCAGAGGAGCTACTTGATGTTTTTCCAGTATTACGTTCCACATCACTCACAGGTACTTCATTGTTCAGCAGAGGGTTTAAACGTGACTGAGGTTCCCTGGTTTCCTCCCAATCACAACTGTCATCAGTCTCAGAAGAAATCTTGTCAGTATCTTGTTGTAAATGTCTATCTGGATCTGAGTTCCTGGCTGGTTCTGAGTTCCTGGCTGGTTCTGGTCCTCCACAGTCCTCTCCATCAGCTTCTGTTTTCATCTGTTCAGTTAGTCTTTGATGAAGCTGTGAGGACTGAGGTTTCTCTACATCGTCTTCTTCACTCTTCACAGGGACATTAGTAAATGTGAACTTGGTGAACTCAGCCTCCTCCAGCCCTCGAAGCTGCTCTCCCTCCTGACTGGTCCAAATGTCCCCCTGTTCCTCTTTAATGGGTGGGTCCTCCTGGTCCAGACTGGGGCTCCACTCCTCTTTAATATGTTTGGGCTCTGGTGGGTCCAGCTGGTCTAGACTTGGTATCCACTCTACTTTAATCTGCAGGGGCTCTGGTGGGTCCTCCTGGTCCAGACTGGGGCTCCTGTCCTGTTGCTCAGTGGGAACGTCTTCACTCATTAACGGCAGCTGGACGTCTGTGGAGAAAAATGAAATACATACAGATGTTTCATTTTACCTTCCTGTTAACATTTAAACCAGCAACACTGCTTTTCGTAAACCTGTGGAGAAACGATGCACTTTGTGTGTAAGACATCTTGAAGTCATTCAAACTCAAACAAAACTACAGTTTGCGTTTTGTCAGAGCAGCAATAACTGTGACTCCATGCTAATGTAAACATGCACATGTAAACCCAAACTAAGCTGAACAGCTCAGACTACAGACAGACAGATTTCAATGCTGCTTGTTTGTAACATTTGGCTAATTGCCAAGCTAAGCCGGATAAATCCTGCGTATCGAGCCCATCACTGAACAACATGTCTTTGTCTTTTGAGACAACATTACATTATAGGAACCGCTATATATTTATAGCACTCTCGATGAGCTAAGACCTTATTGATTTGCAGGTTTTAAGAAATTTTTAACCACATCCATACAGACCTGGGCCTCGATCCCCATCCCTGCATAAAAGTTACCAGCAGGCAATAGTCCTTTAAATAGTTAACAGGCACAAGCTCCATATCTACACCAAGGAACTATAAAAACAAATAACCACAATACTAAAGGGAGGGAGGGGTGTATTTTTTGGCAGTTGAGTTCAAATAATGTTTCTGCACCTAAAATCTGTTTAATTAAGACAAACCGGCAAAAATAACCCTGTACATAAGGTTTTACCTTACATGGAATAATGGAAGGACACATGACTTTTCTTTGTTTTGACCGAGACCATGTTTTTAAACGTACTTCAGAATCTACAATTTATAATTTCCAAAGAAGAGATAAGACTTTTCATAAATGACACTGTGGTCGGTAACACTATCACACAAACTTCAAAATACAGAGCAATAACAACACAATGTAGGTCTAATCGACAACAGTATATAAATCATAGCCAAAACATTATGACCACCGATTAGTGGACAACCCACTCTAGCTCATGACCGTTACTTCAACCCCTCATCGGTTCGCACTCTGTCTCAGCATAGACCGGTGAGCAGGCTGAATGAGTAACAGCGCAGTCGAACGAGGAAGGAGGCAGCAGATTGGCAAACACACCCGGGGCCACGTTTAGAGTCCGGCCACTGGAGCCCTTCGATTTTTCCAAGCAACAAGGAGATTCAAGAGGCTCTGCAACCTAACAGCAAGCTCCAAGGAGAACCGGGTGAATATGCGAACAGTGTTCTGAGAGGCCTGAAGCTCAGCGACACAAACCAGCACAAGTTACCCCAACGTGAGAGACGGCTTTTATTCATTCCTTGTTGTGAAAAAGAACGTAGTGCACGATTTAATATGTGCAAACAAGAAGCAAATGAGAGCGTGGGTACGTTTGTCACTGCCCCGTATGCATTAGCTGAGCTACTGACAAGTTACTGACAAGTAAAACAAGAACCCGAGCTGAATGTAGGAGCCAAACTGCATGAAGGACACTCATGTGTGGTGAAGTCCAAGGAACGCCCTCGTCAGTCAGTTTGGTCGCCTGATGAAGTGAACGAAATGGATTTTAAATGCAGAACATGCGTACAAGAGCGGCAAAACCACAAGGAGCCGTTGATGCCATCAGGTTGCCCTGACAGACCAAAGCAAACGCTGAGGGTGGACCTGTTTGTCCAAGAAGACAAAACATCCCTGGTTATTATTTACCGTTTTTCCAGGTATGTGGAGACTGCAGACTTCTCTCACAGCTGAACACTGACATAATCGTCCATTTCAAGCCAATATTAATAAAAGGTCCTGATGCTGGACAATGAACCTCAGTTTTCTGGACAAGCTTTCACTTCCTTTGCGGGTTCACACAGGTTTCAGGTGGGGCTGGGCAATAAAACAATATTGATAATTATTGCGATCTAATTTTCCTCAATAACAATATAACAAATGTTCAATCAATGTTTGATTACTTCATTTAAGTAACAAATTTTTTACTTTACGAAGAGATTTATTTTGTAGAGGAAAAAAAGACTTTAAAAAGATTTTCCTTAACTTTATTCGT